>VXAL01017112.1:255746-292718 GCA_013399475.1 Chauna torquata | reverse complement strand
ATAGGAGGGTGTCCATGAACATTGGTGGGTGCAAAGGTAAGGTAGGAAAGAAGAGTTTGGAAGTTCTCTAACAGCTTGGCTCTTTATTCTAGCATAGAAAGATACTTTCATGGTAATTGAGGCCTTCATTTAGTCTAACTTGATTCCTCGTGTCTTACATGAATACAGTGTAGGTATTCCCAGTTTTTATCTTTATGAGATCGTGTTTTTTTCTATAGGCCAAGACCTTTAGCTGTAATGTCTTTCCATAAATGTTTCAGTAATACTGCTTCAGGTCCAGGAGAGGGTGTTGCCTTCCTGTGAAACCCTAGCTGTGGGTCCCTGCTGGAAACCTGGCGAATGATTTTAACTGTTTTTTGATGTACTATCAACCTTGCCACACCAGGCAGACTGTCTGAGGAAAACCCTGGAATTTGTGCTGTCTCTCCTGGGATCAGTTTTAAAGGCCTTTACCGCAGCCCTCAGGCATTCAGCTACCTTACCACCTTGGGTTCTTTCAGAGGAATTATGTTTATATTACGTATTTTATTTTGTATGTGTGTATGCATAAACTATGATATGAAATATTGGAGAACTGACCTTGACAGTATCATGTCATGTTTATTTTTTGCCTCGATTACGGTAACTTTAGCTGTTTATCTCTGCATTGACCTGCTGCCCTCACCTGTCCCAGACGCTATCACTTAAGAAAGTGTCTTCATTATTCTGATCTCACAGCTGTAAGCCTTGAATGTATTTCACTGTCTCTAACTCAAGTCCATTGTCCTCACGGCTAGCATTTTCCCAAGTTGTTTTCTGCATGACTCTCCTCTGTTCTACGAGCCCTTTTGTTTTTTTTCCTTCATAGCATTTCTGTGACTGTAACAACTTTCCTGTTTGTAAACCAGAATCTTGCTGACCATGAAAACCTACTTATTTTTCAAGGTGTCATTGCTAATCCCTCAGTTTTTCTTCACCTTTCTACTGAATTAATGGGAAGCTCTTTTGAGTTGTGACTTCCTATGTTCTGGGCAGTGCCATATGTGTATAGACTTTTTTTCTTAGAAACATTAGAGTCTATGAAAAAATATTTGTGTAGGTGTTAGCCTCAGTATATTAAGGCAGGGCTATGGGCGTTACGTGGAACTGGGAATTGAATTATTCATTCAGTAAACCTCATAGTACAGTGTTTTCTAGTGCCAGACGGGCATGTGCTGTGCTGAGGAAAGCAGACTATTCAAAAGGAACGTTCAGTTCAGTCGTATTCGGCAGGCATCTGCTTACTTCTTTAAAAAAAAAAAAAAAAATCATGCACAGGCTTCGACTTTAAAGCTAGCAGGGTGCTAAAACATAAGACATTAATGCTTTCTTCTACTAATGTGGCTTCATCAGTGCTGAGAAGGTCTAGAGATTAGAGAAATCTGTATGTGGTTTCAGTATACCTAGGGAAATCACATTTCTGGCAAAGAAGCTTGATAGTTCTTACACTGACATGTATGAAATGGACTCGTACACCTCCAGCTCTTTGTCCCCTGGATGTCAGGACAGGAGCAAAGTCCAAAACAGGCATGCAGTCCTAAACATGCAAACATCATGTTTGCAATCCTAAATGTGAATATAAGCTGGGCGTGAATAGAGAGCAGCCCAGTGGAGAAGGACTTGGGGGTACTGGTGTATGAAAAGCTCGACATGAGCTGGCAGTGTGCACTTACAGCCCAGGAGGCAGACCGTATCCTGGGCTGCATTGAAAGAAGCATGGCCAGCAGGTGGAGGGAGGTGATTCCCCCCTCTACTCCGCTCTCGTGAGACCCCACCTGGAGTACTGTGTTCAGCTCTGGGACCCCCAACATAAGAAGGACACGGACCTGTTGGAGCGGGTCCAGAGGAGGGCCACGAGGATGATCAGAGGGCTGGAGCACCTCTGCTATGAAGACAGGCTGAGAGAGCTGGGGTGGTTTAGTCTGGAGAAGAGAAGGCACTGGGGAGACCTTGTAGCGGCCTTCCAGTACCTGAAGGGTAGTGTAGTGATAGGACAGGGGATAACAGTTTTAAGCTAGAAGAGGGTAGGTTTGGATTAGGTATTGGGAAGAAATTCTTCAGTATGAGGGTGGTGAGGCACTGGAAACACGTTGCCTGGAGAGGTTGTGGATGCCCCATCTCCAGAATTGTTCAAGGCCAGGTTGGATGGGGCATTGGGAGCCTGATCTAGTGGAAGGTGTCCCTGCCTATGGCAGGGGGTGGGGGCGGTTGGAACTAGGTGATCTTTAAGGTCCCTTCCAACCCAAACTATTCTGTGATTCTGTGTTCATTTCCTCATGTTACCATGTATGTTCTGAAGAAGGCTGAAGGCAGGAGAAAATTATTTTGGGAATCATGTCTACAGTATATCTGCTTGCTTGTAAACTATTACCTTGCTTCTTTTCAGGGTCTGTATGACATGGAAGATGATGATGAAAGCATCTCTCCCCTTCCTAGCAAACAGATGAAAATCACCACCACAAACAGTTTCCTGCACAACGCGGTAAGGAATTATCTGAACAGTTCCCACCATACCATGCTCACGTTGGGTGGATGCACAGGCTGCAGCTTTACAGGGTTTATGTTCTTTTAAGTATGTAAATGATGCTTTACCCTGAAATGTTTGCTCTTCACCCCGCCCTTCCCTTTGTGCCAGTGCTTCTAGTGTTATTTTTGGAACAGACCCCCTTTTAGGCTAACTGTGATACTATAGGCCTTTTGCAGCCAGATTGTGAGCTTTCTCCCTTGCTGGCAGGTTGCTGCATGTTAGCTCCTCTTGACTTTCTTATTGGGAAAGCGCGTTGAACCTATCTCGTTATTGTTTGAGCAGGCAAGCCAGGGAAGCTTTCTGCTGCTCCTAGAGACTGGACATCAAAGCAGGAAATCTCTTGCCATGCAAAATCTTAGTTGGCAGCTTGTTGGGGAATACTCATGCTCTGAAGAAGATGGAAGTTCAGCACAGACAAATGCGAGGCCCTGCTCTTGGGATGGGATAACCCTCTGCAACTGAAGTTGAGAACTGACTGGCTAGAAAGCAGCTTTGTAGAATAGGACCAGGGGCTGCTACTGGGTGGTATACTAAGAATGAGCTGGCAGTGCATCCTTGCAGCAATGAAGGCCAGCTGCATATTGGGCTTTATTAGTAAGGTCATAGCCAGCAAGTCAAGGGAAATAATTGTTTCCATCTATTTGGCACTTGTGAGAATGCACCTGGAAAACTGTGCCCATTTTAGGGCTCCATGACACAAGAAAGACACGGACAGACTGAAACCAGTACACCGGTGTGGGCAGAGGGCTGCAGAAAATAGTGGATGAGGAGAGGGTAAGAGAGCAGAATTTCTTCAGGCTGAGAAGAGAAGGCTGTAGTGTGATCTGTCTGCTGCTTTTTCACTGCCTAATAGGTGGTCATAAAAAAAAAAAAGAAAAAAAACAGACCTTTTTCAGAGATGAACAGAGAGAAGATAAGCCAACAAATGCGCTGCAGGAAAATCAATTCTAATTAAATGTAAGAGGGGATTGTGCAATTCTCAGGGTATTGGTCAGACTCTGGCAGAGGGACCCAAAGGGGTTATGAAATCTGTTCTAAGAGATGTTTAAATTTTGACTGGATGAGGCCCTGAGCCAACTTGATGTATCTTTGAAGTTAGCCCTGTTTCAGATGTGGGTTTGTCCTAAATTATTTTGTGATTCTAAGAAAGCAAGTAAGTGCAGCTTCACCATCACCTAGGCAGTTTAGTACAGTGATTATCCCATGCTTTTCTCATCTATTCAGAACAGAGCTCCAGTGTTCACAGCAGATACCAAGCACAATTTTTATTCTGGCTTTGGACTTCCTGGGTAGCTCCGAGTAGAAGAGTCACGCTTCCTGTCTTTGCATGCTGTAGCTTGGTGTTTCTGAAGAATTATTGGTATTTGTACTAGGGCAGCTCAATTTTATTGTAAATGAACAATCTTTGTGTACGTTTTGTCAAATATTTGAGGATCTTTGGACAAAAGGTGTTTTTCAAATTGTATTGGTAAAGTTCATTTAAGAAGAGTATGAAACTTAAGTGTGTGGTTAAAAAAAAAAAGTGCTCTTTTGCAAGGGAAGTGCCCTTTTGAGATAAACATATGCCAAAAAACTTGTTTTTTGCTTCAAAGCTGAAAGTCTCCAACACTGCAGTGGTTTTGACACTGGGAAGGATGTGAAGTTCTTAATGCATGCCAGTAATGCTCTCCTGCTGTTGTGCTTGAAAAAAAAGGGCTTACTTTTGTAGCCTGCAGCTCTCAGAGATACTTGCTCTCCTTCTGCAGACTGGGCTGAGTGGCAATAAGTTCTCTCTGTCCAAGACTGTTCCCCTGACTAAAGTGGTCCAGAACGATACGTACACAGCTCCACCGGCACCTCCTTCCCCAATGCGGACAAAGGCCTTGACAAACATGTCCCGGACCTTGGTGACAAAGGAGGAACCTCCAAAAGAGCCAGCGCCTGTTGAGGTGAGCTCAGGGAAGTGGGACATGCTCCTTACAGACATCGCTGAAACATCTGAAGTTTGCTGTTCATTAGTTTTGTGAGCAGTTTGCCTCTGCCTGCCTCCCACCACTGCCTCTGGGACTCCTTCAGGCTTATTCTGATAGCTGTGACCTGTGTCCCAAAAGAATTTTAAACTTGCCTGAACATCCTCTTCTCCATGTTTGAGAGACTGGGAATTCTCAAGACAGTGCGTCTTATTTCATTTCTCTCTGGAGCATGGGAGCACATGGTCTTGGAGGAAACAGGGAGATGTTACCGGCAGATGGCGGCTGTTATTTGGACACCATTTAGTGGCTTCCATGTCCCTAGGAATAGCATTTTAACACTGTTAGTTATGTAGTCTTCTGTCCTCTGCTGTTAGCAAAGAGAAGAACAGGATTCTTCCAAACACAGCTTCTTGCTGTCTGCGCAAGACCTCTCAGGCAATTTGTAGACAACCTGCCAGGAACTGCTTAGCCAAACTGCCCGCTGCTGGATGCGGTGTTCCCAGGCATGTTGATTGAGTTCAGCATGCTCTAGAGGGGCTAGAGCCATACTTCAGGTTTGCTGGCTGGTTCTGAGTGTAGCCTAGACGTGCTCTTAAAAGGGAGTGTGGGCGTAACTAGTGAATATTGTGTATGCATGCACATTAAGTTAGTGTTATACTTGGGAACAGGAGAGAAAAGTTACTTCAGAGAGAAATTAGCATGAAAAAAGGGTTCTTTTTCATTCTCAGATGAGCTGGACTTTTCTAAGCATTGATATTTCCCGTTACAGCTGTAGTTTTCTCCTTTACGTGTACATACAAACTTTCCCAGGAATCCTGTCAGCGATTCTTTTTGTTTTATTTGCTATGCTGTCTTCGACTGCTGCATTTCTGACCTTCTGCATGTAATATATTTGTGTTGGCAGCTGGTGTTCAGTCCTTTGGAAGGCACAAAGATGACTGTAAACAATCTGCATCCTCGAGTCACTGAGGAGGACATTGTTGTGAGTGTTGCTTACTGCCAAGCTCTGGCTGACTGAAGCTTCCTTCCTTTATCTTATGTCTTTTGATAAATCACTTCATAGTGAATACCATGAAGAGGGATATGTGGCTTTGCTTTACTTGCAAAAACTGAGAGTTTCCTGATTTTTGGGGGAGGGCAGGGTGGGTTGTCCACTTTTTTTTTGTGTGCTCAAGAAGATGGTAGAAAACACCATTTGTAGGGTGTACTGAGATACCTGACATCACTTAGAAGACTTCGTGCTAAGCGATGCTTAGTGTTCTTGAACTTATGCCCCCATGCAAATTGTCTAGGTGCTTCCATTCTTAGCAGAATGGTCTTCGTATGTCCCAGTATAGAGTACTGGCTTTAAACTTTTTTGCTTGTGTTACCTGTATTACTAATGCCCAGTACTCATAACATAGCAAACACGTTAAGGCAAGTGGCAGCTGTCAGATTCTGCCATGTGTTTACTAAACAGGAGTTGGGATGTAACTACAAAACTAAGCCTTTCTCACTCATTGTGTCTGATTCATGTGGTGCCTTTGATGTGACCACAGTCATGACTAACACTCTGCCCTTAGGAGTTATTCTGTGTGTGTGGTGCTCTGAAGCGAGCCCGGCTGGTGCACCCAGGAGTGGCTGAGGTAGTCTTCGTGAAGAAAGAAGATGCAATCACAGCATATAAGAAGTACAACAACAGATGCTTAGATGGTAAGTTTGAGCAGGGTTGCACTGAGGATAGATAAATCAACAAAGACTTTTCAACCTCAGGAGAGAGTTTAAAAGCATCTCAGGTGCTCGTATGCTACCAAGAGAGGAGATGCCAGAAAATTGGTTCAAAAGCTAAACAATGTAATACACGTGTTGGATATATGCACAGTTTATTTACGTGACATTCAGAGAAAATATTTTCCCAGAAAGAGAGTGCTCAAAGACAGAAGCAGGCTTCCAGTGATTCCGCTGGTCGAACTTCCAGATTAAATTTCTGTTGCTTTTAATCCAGTACCAAGAGCTAGATAGTCTTTAGGAAGGCATTACATGCTTTAGCTGTTTGCAAAGTACAAGTAAAACTAATATTTGCAAAAGTCTCAGGGCACAGTCAAAGACATTTTGGATGAGACCTGTAAAACAGTTAGTGTCAGCTTCTCTATAAACTTTGAACAATGCGCTTCTTGATCTGGCTCTATCTACACACTGTTATAGGCTGAAATTAGCTGTTAATTTCTAGCTGGAAATAGGTGCTTTTTCTTTCTCTAGATGAGTGACGAGTTATGAATATCAGATCAAGAGCAGACAGCTGAAAATGGGACTCTCTTGCATTTATGCTAAGGGCTTTTCACCTATATGTACTTTCTTAATTGATGCAATTCTTCATATTGTGCAGAGTGTTTCAGTGGCTCTTCTGCCACTGTAATTTTGCAACAAAAGATGTATCAGCTGTTCCTTCTCATGTTTCCTCGGCACATGGAACTCTTCTGCTTGCATTGTTGTATGATATTTCTGGGGTCTTCCCTGACCGGGATTCTGATATAAGGACTCTTTGACTGTTTTTGTTTAGGTCAACCAATGAAATGCAATCTTCATATGAATGGGAATGTCATCACCTCAGACCAGCCTATATTGCTGTAAGTGCCCTTTGGGTGGGGGAAAGAACCAAACACATTGCCAGGTTCTGTTTTGAGGAGATTATGAGGAGATGGGAGGAAAACTGTTGGCAAATTATTGTCCCCTGAGTATTCTCCTTCTCTTATCTGTGGCTCTCTTTGAGCTGAGTGGAATATAGCTTGGATCCATAGTGTTCCCAGCCCTGGGGCTCAAAATGAGTCTGAGATGAGGAAGTTCTCGTGTTTGAAAGCATATTTAAAACACTTATTTGTAACACGGGGAACGGAGAACACTGAGAACAGCAAATGTGGGCGTTGTATTAAATTTTGTTTTATAATGAGAGGTTAAATACTGCTTTTTTCATCCTCCAGCCGATTGAGTGATACCCCTTCAGTAAAGAAGGAAGGGGAACCACGCCGGACAAGTGCAAGCACTGCATCAAATCCCCCAGCTGAGGTGGACCCTGACACCATCTTGAAGGCACTCTTCAAATCCTCAGGGGTCTCTGCCTCTGTGCAGCCCACAGAATTCAAAATCAAACTCTGAGAAGGGGGAGTGAGCAGTGGACTGGAAAACTCATTTAATTTGGGGAATGAGAAAAGTGCAGGAGTGCAGATGTTGTATGCACTTGCCTGCCATGAATTTTTTTTTGTTTTCTATGATCGCTACCTTACTGTACAATAGTGTTCCCTCTTGTGTGTGTATTTTCTGTTTTCATAGTTGGAGTTTTCTTCCATGATTTTTTTTCCAAGAGAATAACCTCTCCCTTCTGCCAGTAATATATTACTAAGCATATACCATGTAACTCCCTCCTTTACTCCAAAGCCCTTAGTGGCCATTAAAGTGCACATAGACTTTGAGGGAAGGGGTGGCAATCTCCTTCTCTTCTGACCTACTTTTAACTAAAAGGTGCATCCCCTTGATTTTCAACAGGCAAGAACAACATGTTGTTTCTGAAGTTGCTGCACAGGGTACCAAGTCAGGTGTGGCTGCGTACAGGAAGTGCCATCTTGCATCATTGACTCATGCACTCAGTAGCATACTGTTTCATTCTGACTGCTGGATATTTTTCTGCTCAGCAGCTGTGACATTGAGAAGCATGAAAAACTGAGCTTCCCACCGTGTATACCAGCCAATGGAGGCATCGGGCAGAAAGGACATAAGCACAGGTGCAGCACCCATTGTGCTATGGGAGGAATGCTTCAACTCTGGTAATACACAGAGGTGGGGAAAAAAAGGCTCTGCCATTTGTACAAGGAATATATTAGCCCCATAGGGTTAGGCTGAGTTACTCTCTCGTGTGTGGGCTGAAAAATAAGAACCAGGATTGTGTTCAGAGCTAGAGGAAATCCTAGTGTTTCATTCCCAGTAGACTGTATTGCATCCTCCTGCTGATGCAGGGACATTAAGTTTTTTCTTACCTTCTGACTTAACCACTCTCCTTTTATGAAAAGGAAGGAGCTGGGGCCTTTTTCAGATACTAACACGTAAGAAGCAGTCTTCACTTGCCCCGGAGAAATTACTTTCTTGAGAAGCATAATTTAGGCAATGTTTGGCTGCTGTGCAGGCCTGCTGCTTCCATAAATGGATTTGGAGGATGAATTCTGGAGAGCAGGTAGCACTCTGTAAGGAACGCCTTGGAGAGGAGTGTTAAGCGAGTTCCCTGCTGAGCAGCAAGGATGTACTTCGGCCAGCGAGCATCTGTGAGGAGCCACAGGCCACTAGGTGGCACTTCCAATCCTTCCTTTGTCAGTACAGCATTATTGTCATGGATATTTGAAGTCTCAGTAGCTCCATTTGTTTGTATTAGTTCAAATTGTGTTATAAGAGAGGAAAGGAAAGAGCCGCTTCCAGAAGCTGGTTGGGGTTTGAGCTTGATCCTTCTGGCTAGGAGACTAACCTAGCCCATTCTGTTCAGGTCTGCAGAACTTCAATGAACTTTCTGTAATCATTGTAGGTCCAGATCCTAGTTCTTGGTCAGCCCTGTGTTTCTTTTGCTTTCTTGTTCTGTATGAACTCTTTGCTCTATCTAGCTGGTGCAAACCATTCCTTATCTCACTGTATCCCTTTTAGCCATGGAAATAACTGAGGACTTGGCAGGACTTGATTTTCCGGAGTACTCTCTTTGGTCTGGAAATCAATGACACCATTATTGGTAGGGTGCTTCGTGTGAGCAGCAGATGTTTGTAGGGGACGGGACTTAAGTCAGCTGTTGTTCCCCTTTCTTAGATCATGCACCAAACACCTGTGTTTTAATAAAAATTGGGGGGAGGGTGGAGAAATGTTAGGGTTGGAAAAGATAATGTATTATCTGTTTCTGAATAAACGTTTCTTATATGGAGAGTGGATTCTAAGCCTTTTTAGATGCTGTGAAGCAACTGAAAGATCAGTAGGTAGAGTTGTTCAATATTGAATCAAGTGTGCTTTTAAAAAAGTATAGAAACTTCAAATCTCTAATCATGCTGCTGGTTCAGTGATAAATACCATGGGTAGCTGATAGTGTGATGGAAGAGCAAGAGGAAGAGTATGTGGATAAGAGAATTGATACTCCTAAGTATTTTAATCTAGATTATCATCAAAGTTAATAGCTGATTGCTGCTGTTGAAGTGGGAGCAATTTGCATTCCCACCTAGTTCCAATTTCTTTTTCTCATGAAAGGAATGGCAATTTGTTATTGACAGCCTAGTGATTTAAAAAGTAATTAAAAAAATGCAGCTGTGAAGTCAGAGTACCTGTTCCAGATAAAGTAGGGTACTTGCACTATCAGCTAGATAATAAGATAAGGCTGTGAAAATGTGAAGACGTATTGTGATTGCATATCTTGTCTCTTCTGAAAGAATGGGGAGATTGAAGCATTTTTTTTCATTAATTGATTTATGTCCATTCCAAAAGCCAAATAGCAAGAAGATGCATTTTGTAACTTGCTGTTAAATCATGCATTGTTTAGGTTATGTGTGATAAATTATGATGACATTAACATACTTCCTTGGAAGAACTACTGCTCTGTTCTCTAGCTCTGTGATCTGTGCAGTAAATCTTTTTTTTTTTTTTAATTGTTCAAGTCAATGATTGTCTAAGCGCCACTCCATGATTTGTCTTACAGCAGTGTTTTGGTGTGCATTGCTCTGCCTGTTCCTATAGTCAGTTAGCTCTCTGAAGTCATCTTAGCCTTCTAGTTCTTCATAGCATGGTTTGTTTCAGTAGACACTGAAAGAAGAGTAACCCGCAGTTATTCCTAGGCTTTTTCAAGCAGTTCACCTTGCAGCTGTCATATTTCTTCTCACTGTTCCAGAATTGTCATGCTAATCTTGTTGGCATCCCACTGAGCTCACCTATCACCTTCCAACCTAGTATCTGTGCACATTTGCCCTTATGCAGCATGCTTATATTTTAGTTAATTTTTCTGGCCTGTTAGAGATTGTAAGCTCAAATGTGAAATACTGATTGCTTGCAGTAACTCAGTATGGCTGTCCAGGACAGGTGTAATAGTGTTTCTCTATTTTCCTTTGCTTTTTCACAAGTATGCTGTCTTCTGAAGTGATGCCACAATTTGCAAGTTTGCCTGGTATACTTTTATAGATTTTGCATGTACCATTTCCTCTGATAATGTTCATTAACTTGGATATCTGTTTGAGTCAACGACCCATATCATTTCTTACTTTCACTAACCTTTTTTCACCTTGTACATATGTCTTGCTTCAAGATCTTTATTTTTGGAGCGGTCCTCTCTTCCATTCAATCATAAATATAACATCCTCTGTAAAGGTTGTCTTTTATCTTTTCCTGATTTACAAGAGTCTTTAAGAACAGTTGTTCCTACTGTTGTCTTTGAGTGTTTTTACATATCTTTAACATTACTTTCTTATTTGCCTCTCTAGGATAAAACACATTTGCAGTTTTATACTGTTTTATACTATTCTCACTGTTCAGGTCTTCATTTCAGAACTGTTAAACTAAATGATTGTGTGCAATAAGCTCCCTTACAGAGCATACTGTTTTTAGAGACTCAACTTAGGTGTTGTTCTTCATAACGTTGTATTTTCATGGTCTTTAGCCAAGGATTTCCAGAGGAATGAGTGTAGAAATACACCTCTAATGCCAAATTATTGGGCAACATAACCTACCCAAACAGCTACTTTGTTTGCCCTGGCTACAGCCTCCTTTTACTCCCCTGTGCTTGCCTCAGTTATTTCCCATGACTGTGTTAATGCCCCCCACCTCTACATGGGAGGGAATCAGGTTTTGAGATAGCACCGTCTGCACCTGTGGAAACTGGCTCTAGGGAAACCTTTACCTTTCCTCATCCACTGGTGCATCACCTCACATTGCATGTTGTTCCCTTGGTGTGATATTCTCGCATTCCTTCTGCTATCTTTTCATGCACTAGTGTTAGTCACCGTTTTCATGACCATCTTTCAGTAGGTTTTCTCTGCTCTGTGATGTTTGGCATGCACTTCCAGAGTGCGTACAGTATTGTCTGGAGTTTAATGTACGTGTAAATTGCCTGCCACCTTATGAAGCAGGTTAAGGAGAAGTCAACACCTCCTAGCCCAGGTGGGTCGCAGCTTTCTTTTGAAGGTCCGTCACAGTGGGTGCCAGGCTATTTAAAGACTGCATGAGCTGCAGGTATGAGGAAAGCTGTATCTCTGTTGGGTTGTATGCCTCCTTACGTTTGGGCTGGGATAGTAATCACCTTCCCCTCATCCTCCCCCTAGCTTTCCTGTTCTTATCCAGCACAGCCCGCTGATCCTAGTGACATCCGCTTCCTTAGCATCAGAAAAAGCCAAAGCACTGGCTCAGGTTATCTTAAAATAGTCTTGGCTTTGGAAGACGCATCCCCAGTGAGCTGTCAAGCAACTGCTTGAGGCTTCGTGTACATAGCACTGAGGGGTCCCTGGTTCCTTAGCGGATGCTGTACGGGGAGACAGAGTGCCTTGCTCCTCGTTCAACCTCTGCCGCTCAAGTGACGGGTTTCCCAAGACCCTGCAGAGCTGTTCCCCCGTTCCCCTCCCGTGCCCTTGCCCAGGCGGCTGGAGTTGAGCCGCGCTGCTTGGTCACCTGACGGTGCCTGCGGGTGATAAGGTCGTGCGAGGTGAGGCTCCAAGTTGCATCTGTCGTATCATCAGGAGAGAAGGGAGGGGGCGTCTGTGCCCCGGGCCGCAGCGAGCGGAATCGGCTTGCTCCGAGCCGTGCCTGTGTGTGGGCACAGCGCGTCTCCTCACGGCCAGACGCCATTAGGGGCGCCGCGAACTACAGCTCCCGGCAGCCCTCGCGGCCCGCCGCTTCCCGCCGCGCTAAGATGGCGGCCGCCGAGGAGCGTGTGGCCGGAGCGGCGCCGCCGGGTTACACGGGTGAGGGGCGCGGGGGCAGCGGGGAGGGACGGGACGGGGGCGGCAGCGGGGTCCCTAACCGGTGCCTCGCCCGCAGCCCTGGCGGTGAAGTTCGGGGCGCGGCAGCGCTCGCCCCACTGCCTCTTGGTGAAGGAGCACCGGGTGCGGGAAGGGCCCGGCGACGCGCACCCGCCCCAGCGCACCCTCTTCGTCCTCAACGTCCCCCCGTACTGCGGCCCGGTGAGTGGGGCTGCCCGCCGCTAGCCACCGGGCGGGAGGGGGCCCGCGCGGGTTGAAAGGGCCGGCGGCGGGAGCGGGGCTGAGAGCCGAGGGCATCGCCTCAGGAGCGCGGGGCCCTGTGCCCGTCCGCCTGGTGGCTGCCGTCGGGCCGGTGAGCCTCCTGGGCCCTCGGCAACCACTGCGCCGGCAGGTCCGGAAAGAATCGGCTCCTGCTTTTCTGTGTCATTTGTCATCTCTTAATGTCTGTGTCGAGGACTCTCTGTCTAGGCTGTTCACCCGTTGCGGGCCTGTGCAGTCTGTGGATATCAGGGACAAGCCGGGACCAGGAGAGAAAGCAGAAAAACTCAAGTCCAAATTCTTCAACCACAGAACCGCAGCGGTAAGGCTTGTGGGGAGGTACTGATGCTTTAGTGGTCGGAATAGGAAGAAATCCCAAGTTTTTGAATGGTGCTGTTTGGAGCATGAGCTATGGCAAGGCCACGTGGGGGGATTTGGCAACGTGATTTAAATTTACGTTATCTTTTTTTGCTATCCTACTGCAACGTGTGGTTTGATTTCCATTTATTTATTTATTTATTTATTTTATGCTGCAATTCCTTGCTGTGTCACCAACTCCCTTGATATATCTGACTGGCCTGGGGGGGTCTTTTTCTTTTAGGGATTTCGAGTAGCATATGTGGTGTTCAGGAGACCAGCTGGTGTCCAGGCAGCCAAGGCCCTGTCACAGGAGGGTCCCTTGCTGATATCAACAGACAGTCACCCTGTGAAAACTGGCATTAGCAGTAAGTAAGCACTAGCTATCTTCCTGTTAGCCAGAGCAGGGGAAACGCTTTCCTCGCTGAATCCTACCCAGCATGTTCTAAATTCATTATCACTGCTTTGTACTGAGCCTGAGGTGGGGAGACATCCAGCATTTCATTGTCCTGCTTTTCTTACCCTATCTTGTTGCTATCTTGTTGCACTGGACGTTGTAGAGCCTTGTTGAGTGACCCTATGGGAGGATGAGGTCGCTTGGTACAATGGAAGGGCAATTTTTCCCCACTTAATGTTGTACCTCTTTGGCTTAAGATTATCCCACTCCTGCTTGGGAGAGTTGCAAGCTCTTCCCATTGCTTACTGCCTGTGGCCTGGACTGCAAGTTGATTGCTCAAGAGCTAAGGCAGTGGGGAGGCTGAACAGAAATGGGAACTGAGTATGTCCTTTCCCACAGCGGTTCTCTCTAGAGCTGCTCAAACGCATCACACTAGGGCTTGCTTTTAACAGAGACTCTGACTGACTTCTGTTCTCTCTGTCTCAGAGTGGATCGCCAGATACGCGGACTCAGTAGTGGATCGGGAAGCACTGAAGGCCGAGGTGGATGCCTTCATGCAAGACTATGACAAAAAGATAGCAGAGGTGAGGCCAAGCTGAGGAGGGAACCCAGCCTAAGCAGTTTGTTTGGAGAGGGAAAGGAAGAGAGAGAGGATCTCTCGGTGCCCAGGCCCTGCTGCAAATCACAGAGGGGAAACACACTGGCTGGAAGGGTTGCTGGTGGACAGTCAGGTCCTGGCTGGTTCATCACACCTAGCCCTTCCACCCAGGGGCTCACAGTAGGCGTCCACAAATAAAATGGGATGCAGTGTTGTGACTGAGACTTGAGTGCCTTTGTCCTTGGTCCCATGCCTGCCTTCAAATCTTGTGCAGAAGCAGGTGCTGTAACTTTGCATGCGTGCAAGTGGGACCTTGGAGGAGCTGTGCATCAGACCGGCTGGCAGCCCAGCTGCACTAAGCTGCCTCACCTTCCTGTCTTTGTAGGAAGAAGCCAAAGCGGCCAAGGAGGAGGGCGTACCGGATGAGGAGGGCTGGGTGAAGGTAACGCGGAAGGGCCGGAAGCCTGGCCTGCCCCGAACAGAGGCTGCCAACCTGCGGGTGCTGGAGAGGGAGAAGCGGAAAAAGGCCCGCAAAGAGCTGCTCAACTTCTATGCGTGGCAGCATCGTGAGACCAAGAGAGAGCGTGAGTGTCTGAGTCCCTTCTTACCCCCTGCCTGTGTGTCCTGCCTCTCACACTGTGGCCTGAAGAGCATCCTTTTTCCTGCAGTGGAGGTTACATCCAGCTGCAGGTGAACAGTCGGCTGAGTGGTTGTGTGAATGGCCTCACCAGTTCCCGTGGGCCGTTTTCCACACCTGGCCTAGCAAGGAGTATTCTGTGGGAGAGAGTACAGATCATGGCTTTCTAACAGGTTTCATCACTCTGCACAGACACTGAAAGGCAAAACTAGCCTGTTCTGTCCCCAAGAGGGAGCTGCAGCACTGCAGAACAGCCAGAGCCTCAGCTCTGCACTTAGCAAAAGGACCTGCTCTGGCAAGTGTGTGCCTGCAGGTGTCAGGACTGAACCCCTCCCAGTGTGTGAAGGTGAAGCTCCCCGGGGAAAGAGAGGTCTGCTGCTCCTGTGTGACCTGTCTTCTTTCTTTTTCTGCCTGTTTCAGACATTGCCCAGTTGAGGAAGAAATTTGAGGAGGATAAGCAAAGAATCGCGCTGATGCGAGCCCAGCGCAAGTTTAGGCCATACTGAGCCATGCCAAGCTATTTCCTCAGATGCCTGTGCTGGAGAGGGCAGGAGAGATGCTTAACAGACTCCATGTGCCAAAGGGTTTAAAGGAGTGGAGGCAGCTTCATGTTGTCCCTGCCCCTGGATCTGAAGTGGGAGATCCCAGCAACCACAGCTGGAGGGGGAGCTGGCTTCACTCACACCAGCATCCTCCTGCTCTCCTGGCCATGCCTGCGCTGCCATCAGCCAGCACCATTTCCCAGTGTGCGTGGGTCAAGGGGGCTGAGGCCCATCCTGTGACAACCTGCATCTCCCTGCCACTCAAGGCCTTCCTGAAGCTTGGTGAGAGACAGAATTGGCCCAGCACAGCCTCTGCAGGGGCAGGGCTGAAGAACTGTAAATAAAGTGCTGCTCTGTTCCTAGAACACAGGAATGCCTGTCACTTGCTCTGCTGTGGGGAACAGCGTCTTATGTGCCGGACTGAGGTGGTGATAAAAGCCGTGGCTTGTATGCCAGTGCTCCTTTACGCGTTTATCTGGGGGTGAGGAAGAAGGGGAGGGAAGTGACCTTGGGATAAAAAAACGAGTGGAAAGTTCCCAGACCTGCTGTCACAGGCAGAGATCAGTGGTTAGGTACAGAGCCCTACCCCTTCCCTCAGTGTTTCCCTCCCAGGCAGTTCCCTCTTAGTCAGGTGCTGAGGTGCCCTTCCAGCTGTACTTGGACCTCTACAGCCAGGTCTAGCCTGGGCTATGGGAACCTCTGCTGTTCAGCACCATCACTAGACCAGGTGAGATGACAGCCTGGCTTTGGAGGGCGAAACCAGACTCCCCTAGGCATTTCCACTTAACCTGCCACCAGTCCACAGCAGGCAGGTAAGGATGGCAATGGGCACTTATTTTTTTTTTGCTGCTGCCCACATAACTTGGACTTCACCCCAGCAGCGTGGGACTGCTTCTGCTGTGACCTGAAAGGAGCTACCCCCAGGCTTCTATGCATTTATTTTACTGCCTGCAGCCTTGGTAAGGGAGTGACCATGAGTGTAAGGAGGAAGTGCTGATAAATTCCAGAGCTGGGCTGAAGTACATTCACCCTCCCCTAGAAAACCTGCTGTAAATGCAGCTTCCATTGCATGGGGAGATTGCCAGGCCTGCTTGCTTCATTTGGATTTTTGCATCAATTTAACTAGGAGGCAGATGGATACTTAGCACGCCATATCTAAAGCAGAATGCATACAAAAATTGCTGCTTCATAAGATTGGAACTTTAGCTGCTTGGGTGAGCACCCTGAAAGAAAGGAGGTTCACTCTCCTGTACAGTCAAAGAAGACAGTGTTAACAGTGGAAGATCAATCTTTATTTAGAAAGGACAGAAATAATCTCTGCCAACTTTTCCATTACCAGTAGTTCTCCCAGCTGCTTCAGCTAGAGGATTAATGACTCATTCCCAAGGAGTTCATTGAAATGGCCTTGTGTGCCCAGGTGAGTTCTCATTTAAGCCAATTTTTAAAAAAGCAGCAGATCTCACAGTAGAAGAGAGAGATTGGAGGCCCTCTGAGCTCAGTCACTCATGGAAATAAGCAGAGAAGCAGAACCCTTTCCTGTTTTTTCAGTAGGTCTAACCCTGGGAGGAGACTGATCACACCATGCTCAGAGAGGAGGCAAGAATGAGCTACCTATCTTGCAGTGCTACAGCTGGTGCTGCTGCTGCTCCCACAGAGGATTCCCCTGCCTGCTCCGTTTCAGGGTGCAGAAGTTAGGAGCGAGCCAGGGGAAGGCAACTGGGTATCGAACCCTGCACTCCCAGAGCTGGAAGTGGAGGAAGAATTCCTTTTCCCTTGGACAATTTCTCCAGAGCCTGCTTTTTAGTTTCCTGTTCTCCTGGTCTGCTGCTGCAGTGACCCTGCCTAGAGCCTTGCTCTGGTGTTCTGCGCCGTCAGGAAGTTGCTGATGATCCCAGACACCACTTCGGGCTCATTCAGGTGCACAAAATGACTCCCAGGCACCTCTACTAGCTGGATGTGCTGGACGGAGAAGACACAAGCAGATACAGAGGAGGAAAGTATTCCCTCAGGCAAGCTATGCTTGCTGTGTGGCACCCACTAGGGGAGGAAGCCACACAACTATAACAGGAAACAATACAAAGATGGTGTCTCAAAGAAGGGTTGGATTTTATGTTGCCATAGTTGATTGCAGATACGCAGCCAGCGATGAAACACCATATAAAGAGATTACAATCCAACAGACTGTGGGAGGCAGGACAGGGATGGGAGGAACTGAGCTAGGTCCAGAGGGCAGTGCTGACTAGACTTTGGCAGCAGGGGCAAAGGTGGCTTTCCCCCTGCATGAGGATTGGACTGTTTAGGACAAATCCCCTACCGTGGGCATCCACTAAGGTAAGCTACTTCCTAGCTGCTCCCAGTTTGGTGACCCACAGAGTGGAGATGCAAGAATGGAGGCTGCTCTCACCTCTTTGAGGGTATACTCAAATGCCTCCCGTAGAGGTTTCACAAAGCAATTTCCGCTCTCCAGCTTGTGCGGTACCAAGAGTCCATCTTGTGCTCTGAAAAGTAAGAACAAGGCTCAGTACAGCACATGGCGTGCCTCTCTTTGTGGCTGTCCTGGGCAGAGGCAAGTTTCCCCAGGACAGACTGGGATGACAGACCCAGCTGCTCTTTGCACGCTGCTTGTAAACAGCACGGTTACAGGTTCATACGTGGTAGTCAGAGGAGCAAGGCACAGCTTGCCTAAGCAGCTATCAAACTATCTGTTTAAGACCTTGGGCCAGTGCCTAGTGTCAGAGTGGAGACTGGTTAAATATTGCTCCCCCCCCCACAAGGCTGGCTCCTTGTCTGTCATTCCCTGCCCCACACCTTGTCTTCTGCTCTTAACCTTTTCTTTCCAGCCAGCTTCTCCATCTCCCCTCTGTCCCTTTCTCCCCTCCATGCTGCTGGTTTAAACACTAATCACAGGTTGTGCCCTGCTTGGAGAGGGAGGTATTGGGATAGTCTTCCTGGAGAAACTAGCGTAAGACCTCATGCAAAATTTAAGAACGTGCTGCAGGTGATGGGACAAGGTGATGTCCAAAACTCAAAAGGATGTGCTCTGTATGGCCTAGAAGACCTGTCCTAACCGTGATGTAGTATTTCTCTACTCTGGCTGCACAGGAAAATTCTTAAGTGCAAAGGGCTCCCCTCTTATCATTCCAACAGCCTAGGGAAGCCAAAACTGCACCTCATTTCTCAAGTCCCAGCACCTCCTCTCATTTCCCCTGGACAAAGTGGGCCAAGGTAACCAGAGCCCTGCACAACTTGCCCTCCAAGGACATGGCAAAAAGGCAGAGGAGGACACACAGCACCCACACCAGACAGACAGCCCATGGCTTGCGGGGCTCCAGGTAAGACACCACCTGCCTCCCCAGCAGCTCCTCTCTGCCCCAGGCACCCAAGGACAGAGCTCGCAGGAGCTGGGTCAGGCTCCAGCGCTGGCTGGAGGAGGGGGAGGCTGCAATGGCTTTACCTGCTTGTGTACGTGAGAGGTTTTGAGGGCTGCAGAAGTGGGCAGGCTGGGTTGCTGCCACTGGGGAAGAGTCAGGCCATGAGGAAAGCCCGTAGGAGCGGCACTGGGAAGGCGCACGTGTCTGCCAGGATGTTCCCCTGCTCACGGCCAGATGCGGGAAGGGAGCGTGAAGCAGCGAGCAGGGGGAGGACAGGGCAGGGCAGGCAAGGCCTTGGTCAGCCTTGCACCAGGGAGGCCCAGCCGGGCAGCGCGGCACCGGGCTGGAGGAGGCTGTGCCAGCCGAGCTCTGCTTGCTCCAGGAGCCGGCCTGGCCCCGGGCAGGCGTGGGGGGACCGGGAAGCGCGCCTCACGCATGAGGCCGTGCTGTTGTGCCAACCAGCCCGGGGTGCGGGTGGCCGCCGCAGAGACGGGATAGCAGAGGACCCCCTCCTAGCTGTCACTCCCTCTGCCCAGGGCTGCGGGGAGGCAGCGAGGGCTGGCTTTGCTTGTGCCTCACTCACAAAATGATGAGAACACGGTCCTGGATCTTCTGCAGAAGCTTCATGCACTGCTCCACTGTGAGGGACTCTCGTTCCTGCTGCAGGTGCAAAGACAGGGAGAGACACAAAGGTCAGTGGCAGCAGCTGGGAGAGAGACAAAGGTCAGGGGCAGCAGCTGAGGGCAGAGAGTGTTGCCAGACCCTGTGGCAGCAGCAGCTCTAAGGGCAGGAGCAGCTGAAGCCCCGCAGCTGCTGAGCTGAGACAGGATAGGCTGCGAGGCTGCACACAAGAGTGGCTGGCTCTGCAACTACTCCTTCTGTCCAGCTGTGTTTCAGGGCTGCCAACGCCGCCTGCTGGGTTGCAGCACATATGGGAATGATCTCACAGCAGAGAAAAAGCTTTAAAAATCCTTTTACTAAAAAGGAGATAGTACAATACTCTGGCTTTCATAGCCTGGCAGTAGCACAGGTAGAGGAGGCCCTACTTGCTAAATAGTGGCACAAAGCTATCAAAGTATCAAATATAAGGGACTTTGTTCCACTCTCTCCCCCCTTCTTATAAGGGTGACCTGACAAAGAAGTTAACCTAAAACATCCATCTATCTGCTGCCTTAAGAGTTATAACAGCAGGAAAACGTGGCCAGGAGGCCCTGGGGCTCAGGAACTGCTAAAAAATTCAGTAACATTTTCCAGTGACTCTGTAAGCTGAGTCAGTTAATGATCAAGTGTAGGCTCTTTTAACAGCAGCATTTAAAAGAGGTGTGGGAATTAGGGAAGCAGTAAGTAAACGGTTGGGTGGAGGCAGGGCCTGTGCTCAGCAAGTGGGCCTCCACTACCTCTGTTTTCTGTAAGCTCAGGCCTTAGAAACAGCAAGGGGCAAGTCAGAACAGCAATGCTTACCGTACGGACTCTCATGTCTCTGTTATACACCAGCCCTGGAAGGGAAACAAGAGAAGGTTTTCTTGTGTCATAGGAGCAGGAGTTGCTCTGCCTCCTCTGCCCCTCACCTCTGGGGTCTCCTCAAGACTTTTTGAGACAAGAGGAGTAGGATTAATTCAGGTATCTCCTTTTTAGATTTTTCTTTACCCATTCTAGGACTCAAGCACCAACCTCAGTTGCTGGGAAAGGAAAGCTCTGCCTCCAGACCTAACTGATCCCGTTCAGGCTGTGTAAACTTGTAGCTAGGGCACCCTGTACTCTGTGGAAGACAATGGCTGTTGGCACTGCTCCCTTCCCACACCCAGTGTTGGGCCAGTGCTGTGATGAGCCCTGTCTCCAAGCAGCCCTGTCTCCAAGCAGCCCCTTACCAGCGGGTGTCTCAGTTGCTCCTCGCTGCAGCAGGATTGCCCCACCCTCAGCTGTCAGATGTCTGTTTGCTTCTAAGAGCCTGGAGGAGACATGGCAGAGATTGTGCTGCTGAAAAAGGAAGGAAGTGAAGCGAAAATGGCATGACAAGGTGACAGCGAGCTCTCAGGCTGCTTCAGAGAAGAGCAGGAAGCTGGCTGCAGAAGCAAAAAGTCTTGCTGAGATTCCAGAGCACTCGAATGGGCAGAACAGGGACAGTTTCCCCTTAGTGTTCATGCAGCCATAACTGTCCAAGATGAGGGCAGGCAGCAAATGAAGAGACAGATGGGAACTCACCTCTGCAATGCTGCTTCAGGGCTACGTGCTTTGGGAGCTTGCTGCCTTGCCTCTAGACTCAGTAATCTGTCGATAACCATCCGTTTTGATTTCAGCCATGCCTCAGTGTCCTAAAACAAAGACATGTAGGGCACAGAAGTAACCTCCCTTTTCTGAGTCATTTTACCCCTTATCAGAGGTTAGAAGAGGATATTTTACCCTTCAGCATCTCTCAGAAATCGTACCAGTTACGGACATTTTACTAAAAATGACCACTTCTAGGTGAAAGGGAACAGCGATACATAACAGGCAAGGTAAGAGGAGAAAATCTACACAGCAGTGCTTACAGTTGTTAACTTTTCACCCTGGCAATCTTTTCTACCCCCTCCCACCTCACTTTTGAGTTGAAGACAACTGTCCAAAAGAACAAGGGAAATCTGGTATCTTTTGTCTGTCTGACCCTGGGCATCTGTCCCACTTCTGCCTACCCAACCCTCAGCACCTGGGAGTGATGGTGGCAGTTTGGTAATGTAGCTTTACGTCTTGCCAGGAACAGGAAAGAAATCCACCAGTCTTGTACCTAGGTCACCCAACAAGCTGTTAGCAAAAAGACAACCTTGGCAGGCAGCTGCTTGGACAGAGGTTCCAGTTCCCTTTGCACTTGGGCATGGCATAGACAAGTGAATTTCAATGCTATGGGACTGCAGGATGCTCAGCACTATCAAGTGTTCCCCATGGGCGACCCTAAACAGGAACCTCACTTCATGCAAGAAGGAGCAGGTCTGTGCCTGCCAAAAAGACTGGTCACATCAGTGCTTTCTTTGAAGAAATGAGGAGGAGAAAAACATCTCTTTTTATTTAAAAAAAAAAAAAAAAAAGGGAGGGGAACGACACATAAAATCTAACCTCTGGAGATAGCAGAAAGCCAAGGTTTTCCAGCAGGATCAGCTTGTCCACCATCTCAGGATAAAGGAAACAGAACTGAGGAAAGATGAAATGTTGTGAGACAAAGAGAAAAGCTGCGCACCGAGTGCTGTCTTCATCCTGCCATACTGGAGAGGGGTCAGAGAACGGCCACTCCTCCCCTGAGGTCCAAGTCCTCTACAGTCTGTCCCTTTATTCCTCTCCCACTTGTTGTTCCAGATGCAAAAGTCACAAACCCCATGAAGAAAGGATGCTTTACTCACCATTCCTGCCACAGACCCACCTGCAAAGGAAAGAAGTGTGCTCAGTTATGTGCAGGATACCCCCAGGTAACAGGAACCCCCCTTCCCTACAGCAAGAGCTGCCTTAGAAGCACAAATGCATGTTGTACCAAGGGACAAAGCCCAAGCTACAGGGTAAAGCTCTCCCAGCAGGGAGGACACAAGCAGAGAACAGCTGGACTCTTATCCTGCCCCATCTCCCTCTCAGCCAGCAAAGGCAAAGGAGTTACCAGTTAAAACACTACAGCATGCAGGTACTGTGAGCTGTGGCCAGAGCAGCCCTAGGGAGCAAAATCCACATCAAGGCAAAACCCAGTTATGTCCCAAGGACAAAGGAATAAAGCCTAGAGTCCTGCTTCCCCTCAGCAAGCTCTGTGACCCACCAACAAAGGCTCTGCCTGGTCCCCACAAGGCTGCAAAGGCTGGGGACAGCAGGAAGGCCTGCTGTGAAAACTTGTGCCTCAGACCACCCCTCTTTGCCAGGTGCTGCCCTCTGTTTCCTCCCAGGCATTCAGGAAATGCCCACAGGGAGAGTCACCACCGTTTGTACGACAGGGTCTTGAAAACAGAGGCATTTTAAACAAGGGTGCAGATCTTTGAATCACTCAAGCAAGAACCTGGTACTTGACACAATACAATAAATATTCCAACCCAGCTCCTAGCAGCGTGTCTTGTAAATTAATTATCTACTCATATTTCCATGAATCTCACAGCTTACAAGGACAAGAGCCACTTACCCATACTGTGACCCATCAGGGTGAACCGTCTCCACTGCAATGCTAAGTGGCAACAGACAAAAACAGACAGTGCTGCATTAGAAACCAGAGCAGCAGCGTCTTGCTGCTTCTCCACTAACACAGGCCCCTTCTCCCAGGAGGGCTTCTGCAATGCTTAATTTGCTTCCTAATTCAGAAAGGAGGTGGCTAAGTCGGCCAGTTTTAAAGAAAAAGAACCTCCACCACCTCATTTCCTTGGTAGTTAAGTCACACAGCTCTCAAGCACTCTGCACGGCAAACAAACTACAGCAAATTCACTGCCAGACACAAGACTGGCAATAAGCAAAGGAGCCTGACTGGGCAGCATCTGCTGGAACAGGGAGGCCTTGACAAAGCACCCTGCTGCAGGGCACTCGGCAAGAGCTGTGAGGACACTGAGCCAGGTCTGCTGCCTTGGGGAAAGCATGATTATTCCAAGTGAAAGCTCTTTGCACCATTTAGCGCATCAGGCTCTTCAGTCCATTTTCAGGATACTCCAAAAGAGGCTTACGGGAAAATACTGCTTTATCAGTGCTGCCTTCTGAAACATACCTCACTGAAAGATGCATTTTACCCTCCAGCATGTCAAAGAACTTCTACAGGCTCCTTGTATACTGAATAAGGGATGCAAAACTGCACATGCCACAGACTCCCCCAAGATCAGCATACAGATATGCAGTTAGACCAGGAGTTATTAGCAGCCCAAGACACCCTGGCTTTCAGATTTCTTTGCATGGCACTAAAGCAAGCACCAAGCTGCCAATGGGGAGAACAAAAGGAGTCTCCAGTTTACACCTAACATTGGTTAGAGGTTGCTGGCTGCTTAGAAAAAGTCAGTCTGGCAGAAATATTTAGATGCATATTCAGTCACTGCTGCTTTTCAGTATTGATGCATTTCCTTCCCAGGGTTTACTGTTTCTTCTCCTCAAAAAATAGTGACAAAAAAGGATGTTTACTCAGTCTGTGCTAACAAAGCACCAGGCAACATCAGACTGGGGAGAAGAAGAGGGAACTGACCCCTCTCCCAGCAGTAAATGCTGCTTTCTTGATCCAGAGAGCAGGAGTGATACAGCACCTCCTGCAAAAACATTGCCTCAAGGGTCCCTTCAACTACTCACCCGCTGCCACCCGGCGCACATCACTCACGTAATCCAGAAAATGGTAGGGGGAGCCTGCAGGCCGGTGCGATGACAAGCCGTGGCCAGAAAAATCCATTGCCACGTAACGGCAATCTGAAAGGCAGAGAGCATCAGACACGCGGCCCTGCAACACAGCAAGAGCAGTTCCAATGAGCCAGACCCACCTCTGGGGAGCAGTGGAATGAGTCTGTCAAAGGTGTTGGCGTTGTCCAGCCAGCCGTGCAAGCACAGCACAGGGTGTCCGTCCGGGGGTCCCCAGGCCTTGGCTGCCACATGGCCCCAGGGCACGGGGAACTTCACCTCTGAGAACATGCCCAAGATACAGTGCCCTCAAGCGATGTCCCCTGAGAGCTACGTGCTCCGAACAGGTCCCAGGGAGCTTGTTAATGGCCCAGAGCTCTGGAAAGAGTAACACAGGTCTTTAGTAATTCACCAGTCTTCTGTGATCTTAATTAGCAGCTTGTTGATTTATAGCTTTCCATTCAACATCCCAAGCCATCATCCCTGCTTGCCTGTTTGGGGACCTCCCTTCCCAGCACGTACTAGTGATGCTCTTAGGAAGAAACAAGCTTTCCCTACACAGGAGAAAACCTCTTCTTTCTGTCTCTGCAGCAGCTGCGACCTGACCAGAAAGCACAAGAGATCTGGCAAGAGGGAACCAAGCAGAATTCCCCCAGCTGGGTGCAGTGAGTCAGGCACCTGTCTTGGACCAAGAAGACAATTTTGGGAATAAGGATATGGTCTTCTACTAGATTACTGCCGCCTTCTCCTCCTTTAACTTGGTATTTCTCCTCTTCCAGAGACTGGCACCTCCTAGAGAACAGCTGGCCACATGCCACATAGCATGACCCCTGCTGCCACCCTCCCGGGTGTCCCTCTGAGCCAGGGACCCCACACAGGATATGGGTCCACAACCACCTGAACTCAAATCTGTCCCATTGCTGCTGATTGGCCTGGCAGTCACTGAGCTACGTCTCACCCTTTACTCAACCCCAGGCTCTTGAGCTAACCCCCCAGTACTGCCCGGCCTCTGGGCCTCTTCCAGGGGTGTCCCAAATATCCCCCCGTTACTCCCAAGCCCATCTGACCCCTGGAGTCCCTCACAGGCAGCATGACTGCCCCAAACCCAGCCCCAATTCTCTCCTGCTGTGTCCCCTTCCCAGTCACTTGTCTTGGGTCTGTGTCCCCTTAAACAGCCCACTGACACCCCTCTGCGATCACTGTACAGCACGTCCCTCCATCAGTTCTGAGAACAGAGGGAGCAAACTGAAAACTGCTGTCAGGGTCCTGAGGGCACCTGTAGGCCCTTACGGATGTCATGCGCGCACCTGGGGCCTCCCTCACATCTTCCCCCAGCTAAGAGCCCAGGAGCCCATTTAAGCTCAGACCAGGGCCACTGCCCCAGCTCCAGGGATGCTGCAGGAGTGCTAGCCTGCAGCAGTGATGTCCTCAGCCCAGCACCCTCACCCTGCCTGCTGATCACGGGGTCCGCCCGTTTGCCCTCACCGGGCCTGAACCCGACAGCCGCGGATAGACCTTGGACCTAACTCTTCCTCGCGGGCCTGCCTGACGCCCTGGGCTCCTGGCTGCGCCGCCCGGGCACTGCTGGGCTCCCTCCCGACATCCGCAGCCCGGGCATGGCCAGACCCCGGTGGGGCCGGGGGCTCCCCACGCCGGCTGAAGGGCCGCTGCTCCGCGGGGCTTCTGGCCCCGGCGCCGCGGGGCTTCTGACCCCGGCCTCGCGCCTCAGCGAAGGGCTGTCCTGGCACCGGGGTACCGGCGCCCCGGCCCCAGGAGAGCCGCGGGTCAAGGCACCGCCCCGGCCCCCTCCTACCGCTCTGTCTGCTCGGGACGGCGCAGCAAGGCCCCGAGAGGAGGACGGAGCCCGTCGGCCGGAGGCGGCGGGGCGGGCCCCCGGCTGCACCGCCCCGCGGTCCAGCCCGCTCCCGCCTCCTTCCCCTCCGCCGGCGCGGGGCAGCCGCAGCACGAGGGAGGTGGTGAGGCGCGGGCTGCGGCGGTGCCTGGCGGGGCGGCGGCCGCCATTTTGGTCCTGCCGCGTCGCCGCCCGGCTGCGGGGGCCCGGCTGGGAAGCGGGGACGGGCAGGGGGCACCGAGATGCCCCTGCACGCAGCCCGGCAGACTGTCTGCACGGGCAAAGCCAGCCCTCGCTGCCTCCCCGCAGCCCTGGGCAGAGGGAGTGACAGCTAGGAGGGGGTCCTCTGCTATCCCGTCTCTGCGGCGGCCACCCGCACCCCGGGCTGGTTGGCACAACAGCACGGCCTCATGCGTGAGGTGTGCTTCCCGGTTCCCCCACGCCTGCCCGGGGCCAGGCCGGCTCCTGGAGCAAGCAGAGCTCGGCTGGCACAGCCTCCTCCAGCCCGGTGCCGCGCTGCCCGGCTGGGCCTCCCTGGTGCAAGGCTGACCAAGGCCTTGCCTGCCCTGCCCTGTCCTCCCCCTGCTCGCTGCTTCACGCTCCTTTCCCGCATCTGGCCGTCCCCTGGCCGTGAGCAGGGGAACATCCTGGCAGACAAGCACGCCTTCCCAGCGCCACTCCTACGGGCTTTCCTCATGGCCTGACTCTTCCCCAGTGGCAGCAACCCAGCCCGCCCACTTCTGCAGCCCTCAAAACCTCTCACGTACACAAGCAGGTAAAGCCATTGCAGCCTCCCCCTCCTCCAGCCAGCGCTGGAGCCTGACCCAGCTCCTGCGAGCTCTGTCCTTGGGTGCCTGGGGCAGAGAGGAGCTGCTGGGGAGGCAGGTGGTGTCTTACCTGGAGCCCCGCAAGCCATGGGCTGTCTGTCTGGTGTGGGTGCTGTGTGTCCTCCTCTGCCTTTTTGCCATGTCCTTGGAGGGCAAGTTGTGCAGGGCTCCGGTTACCTTGGCCCACTTTGTCCAGGGGAAATGAGAGGAGGTGCTGGGACTTGAGAAATGAGGTGCAGTTTTGGCTTCCCTAGGCAGTTTAAAGCTCAGGAGGGGAACCCCACTTACCATGGAAGATCTCTGTCTAAATGTATTCACTGAGGTACACGCCATCAGGTTATTCTTTTAACTAGACTAACAAAGGGTCTGAAACTGTGATCCACCTGCTGGATCTGTGAGGAGTCCCAGTCATGGAGGTACCGTTGCATCCTTGACTGCCTCCAGAAGACACGTTACTGCTAGTGGAAACTGCTGGTACTGCAACCTTACAGCGTGAGATGTTTTAAATGTCACCCAGGAGCATCATAGAGACATCAAACTAGCTCAGTGCTTGACACCAAAGCTGGACTTATATCACTTTCTGATGGAGAAACTCTTCTGAACTCTAACATTTGTTGTAATCACATTGCTCCAGGGATGAGAGTCACTTACCCATACTGTGACCCATCATCGTGAGCTGACTACTGCAGGGCTAAGTTGCAGCAGATGAACAGACAGCACTGCATAAGCAGCTCCACTCCTCTTCTGCAAAAACACACCCCTGTCAGCTAGAGAGATTTCTACATAGTTTTACTTATTATTTGCCCAGAAGTGGGGTGGCTACACAGACCAGCCTTCAAGAAAAAGAAATCACAGTTCAGTCAGTACCTGAGTATCCTTGTGAATGCTGCTTGCTGGTGCCCGGCATTCCCTCCAGCAGAATCTATCAGGCCTAACACAGACCACAACCATTCACCTTCAGTCATGGACTCGGGCAGCCAAACGAGGGAAAGTCAAACTGCACTGTGAGCAGTGGGACACCTTGCTGGAACAGCTGGAGAGGACAGAATGGATGTCCGTTCTTAGGGGGTAATTTTGATATTGGTAATTGAAAACTCTGTGCTTGGTTCAGCACATCAGTCTCCTAAATTGTACAATACATTTTTAGAACAGCCTGTGAAGCTTGAAAGAAGCTGTTTCTCCTGCCTATCTCGAACTCATCCTGGCAAAGTAGGCTCTGTACCACAGCAGAAAGGTAAAAGCTTGGGGACCCATCACACAGAAGAAATGAGAGTGCCATGCAGCTTACAACCTCCCCTCCAGGTGAACTGTTAGAAGAGAAATCAGAACATGAATTCCTATAGGTTTGGAAAGCCTAATGCTCTGCTTTTTCTTAGGCATTCTGCATTGATGAGAAGAAAGAAAACAGACCACAAGCGCTGGGGAATCACGCAGAGGAAGAGGGGCCACAGTACCATCTACAGCTTCTTTCCTACAACTATCAGAGGTGGGTGTCTGATTACAAAAGGTGAAAAGCAAGAGAAATCTTGGCAGAACTGATATGTACTCAATCACTGCTGCTGCTGTTATGGAGGGCAGAGCCTTCCTGTGAATTGCTAGGATTTGATCACAGAAGCCATCTTTCAGATGGCAGCGTAACTCTTAGGCAGTGGCTGCTAGGCTTGCGGTTCTTCTGTCTACGACAGCTCCAGAGGAAGGGGACCCTGTGTCAGGAGCAGGATTGATGTGGACCCCTCACACATTGATGTGGACGCCTCTGCAGTTGGTGGGACAACAGGCCATGAGGCAGGAAAATCTATTGCCGCATAACTGCAATCTGAAAAGTAGAGAGCATCAGGCATGCAGACCCGAAGCATGACACACAGCCCGTCCTTGCGAGCCACACCCACCTCTGGGGGACACTGGAACGAGCCCATCAAAGGTGTTGGTGTTGGCCAGCCAGCCATGCAAGCATGGCACAGGGTACCCCTCTGGGGTCCCCAGGTCTTGGCTGCCACATGTCCCCAGGGCATGGGGAACCTCACCTCTGAGAATTTGCACCTGCAAGCGACATCTTTTGATAGCTACATGCTGAGAGCTGGTCCCAGGGAGCTTGTTGACAGCCTAGAGCTCTGGACAGAGACTGTAGGTAGGTAGTAGTTATCAAATTTGCTTATATCTGGTAGCTTTGACCTCTGCTTAATACCAGTTTTCAGGCACAAGTCTTGTTTGGGGGATCCTGCTGTAAATGCTTGCTCTGCTGGTATGTGCATCACCACTCACAGGTCTTGGACCCTCTCCCCCATCATTCTACAGCTGGAAGTCATCCTGCATCAAGCAGCCAGAAGGATCTGGGCTTTTTGCTTTCAGTCACAGAGATGACCTCCAGGTGTTGGGTGGGAAGGATACCTCCTCTAGCGAATTCTTACTCCTGTGTCTTGCATCCCAAGTCACTTCTGGTAGGAGGCTCCATCAACAGGAACCTCAGGGGAAAAGGAAAATTCTTCACAGAAATCACCAGCAATAGGTGATGTGGGATAGAGGGAAAGCAGGACATCCCCAGGAACAAGCAACATGTTCCTGGTACTGGTCAGATGGTCCCACCTCAAATTCCCAAACCGCTACTCTTGCCGCCCCCTTCCCAGCCATGCTAGCTGTGTTTCTATTTGCCTGGGAGAGATGTTTTCACCTCTCATTCCCTCCTCACCTTTCCTGTCTCCACTGCAGGTAGGCACAAAACACCTGGCACACCACTCAGATCTGTGATTCAGAAAAAGATTTGCCCATGGGAGCAGCACAGAGACAACGTTTTTCCCAAAGACACCTATTCCAGAGAGGACCTTCTTTCAGAGCTGGAGCTCAAAGTGCAGACGGTTTTACAATGTGCTGGGATGCAGCCCTGGACCCTCCCTCAGCAGCAGCACTGTTGTCCTATAAGCCAAAGGCAGATTGTTGAGATCTTCTCCAGGTCCTTCAGGTCCACTCTTCCCCCCTCTAGCAATGTTATTTAGCCCCTCTGAAAGAGCAGCACTGCATCCTGCAAGACTGCATCTCTTCCCCCGTCCACTGCCTGGCAAACCACCTCCCACTAGGAGGGCCCTGTTGAGGATGCACAGCAAAATTTAGATGGCTCACAGAATTCCTTTTGCTGCATCTACTTTTAAGAAGTGCTGCAGGCTACTGCAGTGGAATTGCTGCCGGCGGGGGACCAGATTAGACTCCAGTTGGCAAGGTACTGGGGTGTTGGGTTGGCTGGGCTGATGGTAAGAAAGGCTAGTTTTGCATAAAGAAGTGGGAGTTAGTTTGAAATGTCCCATGCACTTAACAAAGGATAAGTTAACCTCCATGTCCTTGCCGAGGAGGAGGAGACTTGCAAGTGTGAACATTGGGACATGCAAAGCTGTTATGCTCTGCTGACTGGGAACAGCATTGATCAGTTCGTGCTAGCTGCAGATCTGGTGAGGAACCTTTAAATACAGCAGATTGATTGCTACCAAGGGACAAATTCCCCATGGCTATTCGGATTCAAGCTCTAAAGTGCTGGCATATCGATCTATTTATGGCGATTTATTAGTAATAGCCCTGTACCCCAAACTCTCTTGTACAGATATATGAGTAAAAAAACCATACTATTGCTAGCTCAACTCTTTTTTTTCAGATAGGACGTCTATATAAAGCCCCACACTGGTTGGGCAGCCCACAGTGGGGCTGGGGGAAGCTGAGAGGCACTTAATGACCACAAGGAAGCCCCTGCCTCCACAGTGTATGGGTCCCTAATGGGCCCTCTGCCCTTTGTCATGCACAATTGTTTGGTGTTCCCCTGGCTGAGGAGCCGTGCCCTCTCATCCCTGCCCTCTGCACAAGGTTGCAGGGGTAAGGACGTCATCCTTTAATCTGACTTGTTCTGGAAACAGAACAGGACATTTGAGAAGGAAGGGTCTCAGTGAGGGGCTGAACCACAGATCTGCACATTGTGGATGTTTTGCAGTGAGCATCTCCCTCCCCTGAGCCCCATCCATGAACTTTGCTTGCCTTGGAGACATCCCAGAGAGTCACAAGGGTTTAAATGAGCTGCCCACATGGGAAGAGTTGAGGTAAGACATGAGCATCCTGCAGCCCAAGAGGTTCTGCCACCCCTGGGCTCTGATTGACTTTTGCTGCATACTCTTCTTTTCCTTCCTTCCTAGTTTTCCCTAATTTTCTATTGAATGTTGCTGATACAAGTGAGTTTCTAATGCCTGAAATAGCCGCTGACATACTAAGCTCAAAAAAGGCTGTGATGGTTTAGGTTGGTTTCTTTCCCCTGGCTCAAGGCACATGTACCTGTTGCACTCCTTGTCCCAGAGCTCTGCAGCCCTGCAGAAGGCAGGAGAGACAAATACACGCTGGCTCTTTACCCACCACAGGCTGGGGCCAATGTGGTAGTTTAAATGGAAATCTTTGGCAGTTTAAGTTAATAAGCCAAGCTACGAGTGGTTGAAAAAGTGTCAAGCATCTGCTCCAGGGATTAACCTGCAGCAAAATTTGGATAGCGGGGATGCTGGAGTGTTAAATCATCCCCACGTGAATCACTGCTGTTCAGCTGGCAGCAGCCTCAGGCACACACCATGCATCAGCTGCAAGTGGCGCACATTTGTATTACTTTATTTGCAACTAATGAAATAGCTAGAAACATTTATTGCGTATAAATTATATATGAGCACCCATCATACAAATAAACTCTTTTCTGTCTCAGCTTTCCACTTCCTCCTTAATCAGAAAGTCTTTTATATTTGGGATTCAGATGCAGGAGTCCCTGCTGGTTCCCATCCCTTGGGCCTGTTTTGGTTAACTAGTGAGGAGAGCTGCTCTCCAGGTCCCTGCAAAACCTGTACAAGCTGATAGGTTAAGCACCTATTTTGATGCATGTAATTGAGGGGGAAGGGGAGCCCTTGCCTAGGCTTAACCTTCCTTCACTTTGAAAATCTGGTAGATTCCCCATAAGCTGAGACAAAATAATAGCAAAAACCTGAAGTAATCTGACACTTGTAATTACAGGCCTACCAGCTCCTTATTGACCTCAGATAAAATAAGGAAACGGTGCACATGAGAATAATTAAAAGCAAAAGAAGAGTTGTAGTTAATGCCAAGTCACGTGTTTATGGAAAAGAATCCATAAAACTGAGCTGGTAACTTATGGAGATATAGGTTTGGGTTATGGATTTGGCTAATAAATACAAAAGCTGTTGTTGTAATAGGGCTCCAGCAAGGAATTTGACATGGTCTTACTTTGTGTTTTGATTAAAAAAAAAAAGATACCAAATTAACAGATTTTGTAGTAACTGGATCAGAAATTGGCTAGCTAATGTGTCCAAGTGTTAAAGTAGGTAGAACCACATAGTGTGTGTTTTTGAAGCAGCCCACTGGTAAGTTACCTGACATGGACCCCACTCGTGGGCTGACAGCTCTGTCCGTGGGAGAAGGGGCTCTGGCAAAGGCTTGACTCATGATGTAGGAGCAACTGAATGGGAGCTCGCAGTGCTGCAGCTACAAAGGCTAATTTGATCCTTGGGTGTGTGAGCAGGGAATGTGGAGCAGGTGGAATTAGATTATATTGCAGGAGATTGTATTGCACCTGCTAATTCCATGGTTGTGACTGTTGGTGTGAAAGAATTCCCCGTTTTGACATCTACAATTCAAGGAGGAAGTTAAGAAATTGGAGAGGCTTCCTACAGGTTGGAAGACATCTTATGGGAGAGGAGAGCTTAAGACTGATATGATCAAAGCCTAAATATACCTATGCAGGGACTGAATTTTTGCTCCTCTGATAGCTGCTCTGGCCAACAATTGCACAGGAAAAAAGTCTAGAGACAAGGTATACATTTTATAATGGTAAAAGTAGTTAAATACTTGAACAGTTTACTTAGGATGTTGTCAGCTTTCCTACCACTGGCAATTTTTGAATCAAGATGGGATGTTTTACAAAACAACCACCATGACACAGTCCTTTGTCATGTAATCATCAGGAAAGCACACCAGTCTGGAAATTAGTCTAGTGCAACAGACACCACTGTCAGATGGTACCAGCCTGTAATGTTTTTGCTACAAACTCCCCTAACATTATAGCCCAGAGCTATACTCTTTCTTGTCTTCTACATTATTTTTCTTCATTTAGATGCTCAGCGTACTGAGTTGTGGAAACTCTTGCTTCTAGGTCCAGCAATCACTTAGGATCTTTCCTCTATGTGTCTCTGTCTTGGATCGCTCCTTCAGGATGGCTTCTTGTGGCTATTTTTGTTTGCCTTTGGGTGACAGAGCACTGGCATAGGTTTCCCAGAGAGGTTGTGGAGTCTCCCTCCTTGGAGGTCTTCAGAAGCCGCCTGGACATGGTCCTGGGCAGCCTCCTCTAAGTGGTCCGGCTTGAGCAGGGGGTTGGACCAGATGGCCTCCAGAGGTCCTTAGCCACTCTGATTCTGTGAAAACCCTGAAGGAGGTGGGCATAGGTCAGAGCTTGGTGCCTGTCATCTGTGAGTGGGGTCCAGCATCACCTCCTGTCTCAGCGTGGGGAAACAAATGTGGGGAAGCAAGGGTGGGGGTGAGGCCACGCATTCCAAGAGAAAGAAAGATCCACAGCAGAGGGCTCCAGGCAAGGTCCACTGCTTTTGAACAGCACTCCTAGTAACACGGCCTGAAAATGTGGGATATCAAGGAGAAGCGATAAGCCTCACAGGCACAATAAGTCCTTACTGAGTTTCTCCCTCTGTGTCTGGTAGGTGGCAACGTTAGGAGGAGATAACTGAGGTGGTCATAGATTCGTGGGGCCACAGAGCCCCAGCGAGCTCACAACTGGGTCCTTGGAGCAGCGGACTGGTGGCTCCTTGCTTCTGTCCCGGATCTTCCACTGTTACTGCTCCGAGGTGTTGTACGCATAGGCCAGATTCGGAGCTAGGGAGCAGTTCTCTATACGGTTATACAAGGCTGTTGGTGTCTTCTGCAGCTGCTTAAATCTGACCTAAATACCTTTCAGGCTACGTGGCCTGGTGCCTTCTTTGAAAACCTAGAAGGTCACCAGGCGCTGGGTGTTCCTCCCTCAGATGAACCAGGGGTGCGCGAGGAGCCCCAGCTGCGCCGGCAACCAGCAAGAAGTGCCCTCCCTTTCCTCTCCCTCCTCGGCCAGAACAGCAAAGGGTGTTGCAGGCCAACGCCGCTTCCCCCGCTGCCCAGGGCACAGCGGGTTTTGGCCCCCCAGCCTCCAGCCCGGCTGCCATGGGGTGCGGGAGGCCGGCAGCCCGAGAGCGGCCTCGCCAGCCTCCCCGCAGCCTCACCGGGTCACTGCGCGCTGGGCAGCGCGTACCTTCGCTTTCCTGGAAAGCAGCTTCTCTTTGATACTGAGAAGAGCTTTGCTCTTGGAGGGGGAGGAGGGGCCCGGCCACCGCTTCACACAGAGGGGCCACTACTTGTGCTAATTTTTCTCATAAGAGTTGAACTAATGCAGCCTCNTTTTCTTTCTTTTTTTTTTTCCTTTTCTTCTTAATGTCTCTCTGTTTGCATCTCCCAAAAGGAGGCTTTTAGGAAGTTATGGGACTACCTAGAAAGGGCAGAAGGGTGAAAAGGAAAAACCATCTAAGACCGTATGCAGTAAATGGCTGTACATTTTGTGCAGGCTGGACACACAGCACATCGGGAGGTCGTGGCAGTCAGTTCCTACCCACTCCGCAAGCATCCTTCACCCTCCTCTGCACAACATCTCGTGCACTGTGTCATCGATCGTGCTAGGGTATCCAGGCCTGCCCCGTGCTTGCTTCTCTCCCTTCCCTTGCCATTTTACCAGCTGGCAGGAACCCCCCAGGCTGTGTCTGGGCCACTCTGATCGATCATCACCAGGGCAGGTTACGTGCAGTGTGGTTCATGGCCCACACGCAAAGCCAGTGTGCACACCCTTGTACGACAGCAGGTTTGGGCTGGCTGGGGGCCGAGTAAAGCACTGAGCCTCTCAATCAGTCCCACATGACCTGGAGATGATGCTCCTGCCCCAGCTGAGCTTCCATGCACAGGTTTGCCGGCAGAAAGGCAAAGCAGCACTGGCGCACCTAACGTGGTCGTTCACCTTCCCACCCCCAGCACACCCCCTGCCCTCTACGTTCTTCTCATTTTGCTTTTCTGCACCTCCCCTCCCAGATTTTCAGTGCTTTGTTCTCCCCACCTCAGTTCTTTTCCTCACCGTATTACTTTCTCCCTTCCTGTGGGGCAATGCGTGCCTTCGCGTTCCCAGAAAGCCACCCTTATCCAGCTGTTGGATATCAACATCTTCAAACTTACCAAGGGCTTTGGGGGTTGCTGAACAACAAGCAAAGAAATGTCTCAAAGCAGAGCTGTGATCCAAAGGTATCGTCATGCACTCAGACCTACTGCCCTCAGCAGCTGGACTTCAAGCAAAAACACTGGAAATGTTTCATTCTGTCAACAGCTCTATCAAGTCATGCTTTTGTGTTTAATGTTTTTTAAAGCTTTAGCATCAGGGATCGGGAGGGTGTACTCATCCTCAGGCAGAGGAAAAAACAAGGGGGTTGGTTGATAATACATACAAATATAAGAACAAGTCCAGGCCTCCCCTAGGGAGCTGTTCCTCTCCACTCTGTCATCAGCACCCTGGGCATCTCAGAACCCCTGTCTTCAGGGCAGATCCAGCTTCCTCCAGAGATGCACCCGTGGGCAGCGTTCAAAGCGGGCTGCGCACGGCAGGACCGTTCGCTTGCCTATGTCCTCCCTGCCATTATGCAGAGCCTTTCAGAAGAGTGGCCAAGCGCTACGAGCAGTTGGGTAAACGGCACCAATCCAGCCGTGAGAGACGGGGGAGTCTCTTGGTTCTAGGGAATTTGCTGGTATTCTTTTCTTCTTAAGAAAATTCGGCTAAAGGCATGGTCTGTTTGTCAGCTTAACCACATGCAGGCTAGCAGGAGAGAAATGCAGCACTAGCGAAGCCCATGCTTGAGCGTGGTTTGTTTGCTGTCTCCTTTGTGTCAGAAGACACAAAGCTACTTCAGCATCCTTGTGTTTCCCACGTATCATGAAGACACCTCAGAGGTACCTCGATCCTGAACGCATCTTGGTCCTTGTGAGTCAAGTCCAAGCTTTGGAAAACTGTGGTCAATGGTGCCACCATGATACGCCTCACCAGCTTTTATTGCCAAAGAGGATCGCTGCAATACGCTTCAGCTGTAACAGCTGCGAGGTCACAGTTTCAGGTGGATGAGGGAGGGAAGAGAGAGACCTACAGATGGTCTTGGAGCAGTGAGGCCGGTTGTTACTTTTCTAAAGCAAAGACAGAAGAAGAATAAAAGGAAGAATTAGACTAGCCCACTTAATGTTAAGGCAAGGTGGCTGGTAGAGTCTATGAAGTCACCCAATAAATGCTATAAATACCCACAGAGGGAAACTGGCTCCCTGCTAGGCAACTGTAAAGCAAACCACAGGATATTTTTGAAGCTGCCATCCAAAAATACAAAGAAAAGTGTGACAAGCTTCCTCATAAACCAAAAATGGAACAGATGAGCACTTCGTCCCTGCCGTGATTTAGCGCTCCAGTGGCAGATCCTCCCACTGAAGCCTCCCTGAAAAAGAATTACCGCTTTGCCCAGACTCTTATGGAAGCTCAGAAATTCTTCTGTGGTCAGCAGCATCTTCATGCTTGGTTGAAAGAAAAAACAAGGACTGATGTCTCAATACTTAGTGGAACTTCTGGCAAGACTGCAGGTCGGATTCAGTGTGTTTCTGACTGTTTCGTGCTCCCCAGCAACGCAAAGCAGCTGTAAAACTCCTGTAAAGTCAGCTGCTTAGCCCAAAGTTACAGCTGCTTTGCATCACTAGACTGGTGCAAAGCAGCCAGAGCATGTCCATGTTCTGCATTTGTGTATGGCTTTCTCAACAGGGCAATTCACCTAGCATGCATGCGCCAGGGAACGCATGAGGCAGTCTCGGCGGGATCCGATGGAAGTGTATAGGTGAATTAGAGCTCCAATGGTGCAATCAAGTCATTGCCTAATTGCAGGCCAGGCCTTTAACAATTGTGAGTTTTCTACAGAATTGCGAAGCTTGTCTTTTCTCCTATTCATTTCGAGCAATAATATGTTTACGGTATGCACCACGTAGTATGCACCACGTAGTATGCTATTTATATTCTACCCCATAAAACTTGTGCGCATCGTCCCCTTTTTTCCCCCAGTTTCCTTTACTTTCCCTCGGCCCGCCGAGACAGCAGCGTGCGCCTTCAGCCACGCTCCCCAGCCGCGTGTTCCTGCAGCCCACGCTGCCCCGTGCCCTCGGAGGGCTCCCACGCTGCCCAGCCCAGCCCAGCCCGTGGAGCTCGGGCGGCGACAAGGGCCACCACAGCCACCCCTTCTCCACGGCTGCAAAGAGCCCACG
>VXAL01017112.1:202274-254789 GCA_013399475.1 Chauna torquata | reverse complement strand
CCCCATATCCCTCTTGATTTAATTTATTTTAGTTAAAGTGCGTATTCCGTCCTGCTCAGTAGAAGCTTGGAAACAGGATCTGAATGAACCCTGGAGGTAACTGAGAGGGATATATGAATTTAACATTCTTGAGTTCCTGGCTTCCCCCCCAGCCCAGTATGAGAGAAGGATGGGGATGTGGCTTGACCATTGTTTTGGAAAGTTTAGGGTAATGAGTACTGCCAGCAAGCTACTATTTAGGGCTATATGGTCCAGACAGTGGGGTTTGCTCTTTGTAGCACTCAGAGAGTATAAATGAAAAATCTAGTCACATGTTGACCATGCTTAATTCTGTAAAATGGAGTGGGATCAGAAATAACTGCAGCTTCCCAATGTTTCATTCTCTAATGACTGGGCCCTCAAGAGGCCATGCAGACATATCTTCTTTCTCCAAACAATTGTGACTGCAGTTCTGATACTGTGGACGTCAAATAGCCCATTCAGTCGCAGCGGGGCTATAGTCATGTGCTTGAAATTATGCATGTGCACAGAAGTTTGTGGGACTGAGGCTCTATTATCACATAATGTTGGTCTTGGTTGAATCAAGTTACGACGAGATGTGGCCGGTTGTTGCAGATGAAGCCAAGCTTTGTTTCTGTGTTCGTGAGGGATTCTGCTGGGTCTGTGACTTACAACTCAGCTGCTGAAGGATGGGGTCTTGTTCCCTCCGCAGCGGAAGGCTCTTGGGCACACATCTGTGGGATTACTCGGATGCCAGCCTCCCACACTGGTTCCCATCTTCTCCTCAGCCAGACTTGGAGCTGGGCCTCTGTTATTTCTGTGCTGCTTGTTATCTGTTGCGCAGCGTGTTGTACATCCATCCCTCGGTGCCCTGGCTCGCTCACCACTTGGCGGCGGTGGTGGTGGTGAGAGGCAGCACGAGGCTGTCGTTCAAGGTTGCGCTGGAAACCGCAGGTAAAAACTGTTGGGGTCCCGAAAAGCAGGTGTAGAGGAGCTACAGGGCAAGGCTGAGCTGGTGCAAACCCACCCAGATTTGTGTCTCTGCCCCTGTTCGGAGGGGGCCAAGTCTGATTTCCAGATGACAGCTTCAGACATCGGCTACTGCCTCCGTCCTTAATCCGTCTGGAATGTCTCTGAAGTCGGTGGTCAGTTTGCGCAAGGGCAGAGTGAATTCCTCACTGCTGTCACTGATGCTGTGGTTGCATTGCTGAGAAACAAAGGGGAGAACGTGCCTTTCAAGCTGGGTTTCTTCCCTGGCTTCTCTTTCTTTCCATCCCTGCTGGGGTTTCTTTCTTTCTTTCCTTGCTGTCCCCCTCTCCCTGCCACATGCAGGTTTTGCTTTCCTGGTTTCTCCTACCCTGTTCCTACCTTCTTTCGGTCGGCAAGAAGTAGCTAGGGCTGGTGCTCAAATGCGATGTCATTTGGGTCAGGCTGACGCTGTGGCCACATTAATAAAAGCTCTGGGCAAGTCGCATGTTCCCGAGCCATTATTCGGGGCTGTTGCAGAATTCAGCTGGTCGAGCTCGTGAGCCAGGAGAGGTGCATCTTCTTTTTTACATGAAAGTGTGGGTGGTGCAAGAGCTGAGCATGCCATGCAGGGCTGGTATCTTTTCATAGAGTAAGGTATTAAGTGTGTGTGCTGTTAGGAGGCATCATGTATTTGTTTGAAAGAAGGCAACTAAATGTTGCACTAATTACATCCCTGATTACATGCAACTATAGGCAGAAGCTGAAGACAGGCATATCAACTTACCCCATCTTTCCTGTCAGTGTACTTCACTACTGCTCGGCCTTCTGGTTTGCATCTGTGCATATCCTACAGCCTTCTGCCTCGCTGAGGTATTTATTAGCTGAGGATTTTGCTGAAATTGGTCTCAGACCCTTTAAAAAAAAAAAACAACAAAGTTCAGTGGTGTGTGGTGTAGCAGGATTTGGTGGCTTTGTGTAAGTGAGTGGTCAAAACGACTCGAGTAAAATTCATTTCCCCCCAACCAAGTGCAAGATTTCAAGTTAAGATTTAGAAGTGAGAGGTGTAGAAGGTCCTGCTTTTTAACCTCTGGGAATCTCAGGCAGTGTTCAGTAGTTATTTAATAGTATAACAACATCAACTGAGTTTTGGTAAAATTGCTAAATACTGGTTTCTCTGTTGTCTTTGGAGCCTTTAGAGCTGCCCCCTTATTTTCGTCCTCTTCAGTGGAGAAATGAAAAGGCCTGTGTGCACTTCACAGGAAATGAATGTCTGATACAAGCTTGCAGACTGCACATTTCCAAGAACTGCTCTCAAGGTATTTTGATAATGCACATTCTCTCTGCCTTCTCCTTTCCTGCTCCCCGTGCACTTTCTGTGCTGCTGCTTGTTCTCAAACACACGTGAAGTACGAGGGAGACAACCAGGCTGTGCTGATATTAAGCTTGCAAGCAGGCTGCTTGAGCTTGATGTTGGCTCTCTTGGAGCGGTTGCTGGCAAAGTTGTGTTAAGCTGGCAGCGTTCAGCTGCCTTTGTCTAAGCAGAGTTTTTGTCTCCCCCATCCCCACCCCCTGCAAACACTGAAGAAAAATTTTGACTTCAGATGCTGACTTGGGTAACAGTCTTTGTGATTCTGCAGTTCAGAACTGCATGTATCTGCTTCCTTGCTTCCTCGGGAGCAAACTTTATGTGGCAACTTAGGCTGAGGCTGTCAGGGAAGAAAGTAAGTGTGATTATTAGCAGCTGAAAAATGTCAGAGGTCCACGCTTCGTAGCTGAGCTTCCACACAGCTGGCCAGGGCACCTCGCAGTCGCGGTGAGCTGCGCCAGTGCCCGAATGAACGGTTTGGTGATGCTTTTTTGCTGGACCAGCAGTGCTGTTCTTCATCTGTGTTCGAGTTCTTTGTTTTCTTGGTGAGGGGTTTTGGGAGGTGGAGGGAGGGAGGCTGGAGCTGGAGGCTTGTTCTCCAGTCCTCGCCGCTAGAAATTGCTTTCATCCTCTGAGGGCCGGCCAAGTGACGCGACGGAGCGAGAGCCGTGCTCGAGGGGATGCAGAGGCAGAGGGAATGCCACTGCCTAACCTCCCTGCCACAGCCATTTCTGATGCAGAGCTGTTTTAGCAGTCATCAGAGAAATGTCCCGCTTGTGCTGAATGCACACCAACGTTCAGGTCAGCTCATACAAGCGAGAGGTGCTGTTCTTTTTTTTAAAAAAAAGCAAAACAAGGAAAAATGGGCTGAGCTGCTTTAACTGCTCTGCAGCAGCTCCATGGTCCACTCCTTGTAGTGGCTATGAACCCTTGTTTACTTCTTCAGTTTTGCATGACTAAGGGAAGTTTATGCCTTTTACTGGGCTTCCCTTAGCTTTATGTAAAGTCTGATCAGTGAAGAGGTGGCTTAAAAAGGTGATGCTTAAAAAAATTTTAAAAAGCCCTTTGCTGCTGGATTCCTCTGCTTAAGGTCTGCTGAAGCTTGGATTGGTGGGTGCTTTACCGAGACAAAGCAGAGAAGTTTGAGAAAGAGAAATGAGAGTCCTCAGATCAGCTCTCTCACTTTCCCCAGCAGCATTTTAATGTGTGTGTGATTGGAGTTTTTCCCTTTTATGAGTTTTAAAATTACTTACTTTTCAATCTCGGTTACCTTTGAACTTCCTCTCCTCTAGTTTTATGAAAGAGCATAAAAAGAGTGGCCTGATTGCATGGTATGTCCCTTTTGCATCCCCTGTATCTATCTGCTCTCTAAACTAAGCATCGTGTTTCTCCAGTCTCCATCTGAAAACTTGCCTGCGACTTCTCATCACCCATCCTTAGGCCCATCCCCTTTGTTTCAGCTCTACCTGTTTCTATTTAAGGTGTCTAGAGCTGAATGCATCGTCTCAGGTGGTGGCGTTGCTGCCACGTTCCCACCTGTCTATTTTGCAACCTCACGTTTGTGTTTGCTTCTTGTTTTTTAATTCCTGCTTCTGCGTGCTGAGCTAGAGCTTTCCTTGGCGAATGCTCAGCACTGTTTTTCAGCCCGTTCGTGACCTGCCCCAGTTAATGTATAGCTCCTGGAAATACAGACCGAGTTTGTTTTCCTGCAAGTCCTGGGGATGCACGAGGCACATCCTGGCAGCCATCGCTCCCTTAGGTGCCACCTCGCTGGTGGAAGCTCTGCCTCTGCCCCGTGGCCAGGGAGCCCCGCGCTGCTCCTGTCGTAGCAGTGCATGTCAAAAAAGGCTCCTTACATCGCCTGCAGCCCTGTGCAACTGGTGGTAGCAGCTGGTCTGAGCGAGGGAGCACCTCTCCGCATCTGAACCAGCTGTTTCCAAGCTCCTTCCAAATCCCTGGGTACAGTCCACTGCGTCCCACTGACTTTCTGCTCTTTAATTTCAGTTTTCCCCATCTCTTCTGATTACCCCCCTCCACTCCTTCAGGTTAAATGGCATTAAATACTGGGGAATCTCCTCAGCATCCTATGCAAGGAAAAAAAAGAAAAAAAGAAATCTGCTTTCTTGCTTAGCTTCTCTGCAGTGTCCTCATCCCCACTTGCTGGTATCCCAGTGAGCTGAATGATTCCCCCAGAGGCTTTCTGGTTTTGATAAACTGAAAATGCCATTTGTTTTCTGGGGTTTTGTTTTGTTTATCTTGGCTACCTGCTGTCCCACTTTCATGACAGCCATCCTTATGTAAATTTGCTCCCCACTGTCAGTAATTCATATTCCTGTATATATTCCTCTGCTAGGAGCTAGCTCTGCTTTTCATCTTCTGAAGGATTGTGGAGGCTGTAGAGAGGCTTGGGCAGGCACTTTAGCTTTGCTGTATTTTTGCGTGGTGCCTCAGACCCGCAGCAGTGGCTCTTGCGAGCTGTCACACCTACAGCTTATACCAGTGGTGTCACCGGCGTCCTCCCTGAGCCATCCTCGCAGCCAGGCAGCCTCTGCTCGACCCCGCCGGCTCCGCTGCTTGTAGGAGGTTGGTACGCTCTGTCACTTTAAGCTTTCCTAAATAACCCCTAATGACTGAAGTCTTTTTCTTTTTTCCACTTTTGACTCTCAGGACTAGTTTCTTTATTTTGTGTGTTGGAAATCCCCCATTATAAAACTTAGTGTTGTGGTGCGTTTGTGCTTCGCGACCCTCACCCCTTCTTCTGAAGGCACAATAGTTGACTCGTAGTCCATCAGATCTGCTAGAGCCAGCCTGTCTTAAGAGCAAAGGGAGCATCTCCCCCCTGTGCCCGTGTGCCTGGGCTTGTACGGGTTAAGTGCATGGGACTTTTCTCTCAAATCCATGACACTGAGCCGGTTTCCCTGCAGACACTGCTCATTTCCTAGAGTTAGTGTCTTCCTTGAATTCCTTTCCCACTAAATGTGATGGTTTTGGTGAGAGACTGTGGTCATTGTGGGAACCGCTGACAGCCGTCGCGTCTCAGGATTTACTTGTTTCCTCAGGCAGGGCCCTGGAACAACCTAAAACAGTCAGTTCAGCCGAGTAAGGTTGGAACAGGGGAACTGCACCCGCGCTGCTGATCTGGGGATGGAGAGAGGAGCCGCCACCGGTGGGTGCTGGTCTCCTGGACCCCCTCCCGGCCCCTCTTTCCCCATCCCCGTTGCTCTCGGCATGCTGCCAGTGCCCCGTGCCTCCTGTGCCCCCCGTTCCCTCTCCTCGTCTCACACCTCTGCGTCTCGCCTCTCCCCGGCCGCTCCCCATCTCCTCGTTTCGGCACCCAGGCTGCGTGGGCAGGCAGCAGGGCAGCGTCCACGCACCAAAAAACGCCGCTGCGCTGGCCAGAGGTGAGCAGCAACAGCTCTCTTTCCTTTAGCCTCGGCAGGAGAGCCCGAGCTGCAGCTTTGGAACTTAGCAGTAGCCCGTACTGATTTCCTGTTTTTAACAATCTTTGTTTTTAAATTCTCTTTTCCCCAGTTTCAGGGGGGAAAAAGCCTCAGGCTCCTGAACCAGAATTCAGTAGTCCCATGTAAGTCATCTGGTTGTTTTACTTGCTATGGAGCAAGCTGCTGTTACTGGTAGCTGCTGTGCATGGCAGCCTCACGGCTCAGGGAAGCGGTGTGGCTTCCCTGTTATTCTGAAATGGCAGGATTACGGTTTCACGCGGGGCTAGGCCCATGTGGAAAAGGCTGTTTAATTTGGAAGTAGTTGTTCTGAATTTGCATAGTGTTTCAAAGGTGTGAGGAAGGGACCCTGAAAGCAGGTTCTTTCTTCCAGTTCCTTTGGTTAGGCTGGCAAAAGCAATTAGCTTTCCCTGTAAACTGCCACTTTCTTTTTTTTTGAAGTGTATTATGTGGAAACCGAATATGCTTGCAGACTTCCCTACCTTGAAGAATACTCGTAGCACATCAAACTGTCCTGTGGGTTTTCTTCTGGGTGAAAAACTATTAGCCTGTATCAGCAAATCATCATGTTAAAGCAGAAAGCACGTCATAGAAAAGTACAATACGAAACACAAAAAACATCAGAGTCATGGGAAGGTGGAATTATCTGTGGGCTTTGAAGTATGCTCTCCAACCCCAAAATTATGAAGAGGGGTTGATAAGAACAGTCCTTTTGCAAGATCTCTAGAAGCTGGTTCCCAAAGCCCGCATGCAGAGTTCTCCTCTACATCTCTACTACGTGGAAACAGGAAATGTCACAGCATGTGTGCTGCCTCATATGAGATAGCAAAGTTACAGATTTTTTTTTTTATGTTGCGTCCTTGCTGAACGCTGGTCTTATAGGGAAACATGGTTTTGGTTTGGTACATGTACGTGCGTGTTGTTTGTTTTTTCCACGTATTCCCTCGCGTCAGACATAGTGTCAGTCTCACACCAAGCTCTATTTATAACCATGGCATAAAAGATAGAGGGAACTGCAGCATCTCCTTGGCCCGCTTTGTTCTGGAGAAGCTGCCTGTGATTGATGTTGGTCCTCGTCACGGGGCTGCGCCGCATTCCTCTCCGAACCGTGGCTCCTCCGTGCCTGTGGGTGGCCTCTCCTGCCTCCCCTTCCCCTCCGCCAGCCCGCTCAGGACCGGCCCCGCTTGCCCTGGTTGCGCCTGGGGATCGCGACAAGGGCTGGCGGCGTGGCCGCTCACCATGGCAGTGCTGGCACGACTTAACGCGGTGCTGGCGTGTGGCTGGGTGCCGCGGGAACCGGGCTGGCCCGCTGCTGAAACACGGTGCCGGGGGATGCAGGCGTGTGAGCAGGAGATGTCTGCTTGGGCTCTGCTGCCCGAAGCAGGGACGCTGCTGCAAGGACTTGTGAGGTGTTCCTGGAAAAGCTTTTCTGAATTATCCCAGCTTCTCGCAAGCTGCGGGATTGGTAACGGGGAGGTGCCGAAGCCAAACAGAGAGGGTAACGTGGTCACGGGACGGACCTGCGGTTCTGCTAGCTGCAAGTCAGCGTGGCGTGTGGGGCGCGTGCCCAGTCTGGGCATGGCTGGGGTGATGCCGAGAAGTGACGTTAAGTAGTAGAGCTTAGGTAAAAGTGAAGCCTTGAAAGGACTGCCTCCAAAGGGCTTGCGGAAGGCTGGATTTGTTTTTTCCACTTGCTGATGGATCCACCACCAGGCAGGTGATTGCACAAGTGGTGCTCTGCTGCTACACCAGGTCAGCAGGTTCGGTTTTCCGTCTACGAGGTGAGAAAGAAAAGCCTCGAGAGCTGGGGAAGCTTGGGCAGAGGAGTGGGAGCCCGAATGGGCTAAGTCACTATTTAGATAACTCACCAGCGAATCGCCATGTGCGTGCTTTCAGATAAGATGCTCTAAATGTTGTGCCCTGTGCTGGGTGCAAGCTTGAGTTTGCTATTCCAAATCCTAAAGCTTATTCCTGTTGCCATCATCTCTTAACATCTGTTTTTTATGGTTCCTGCTTCCTAAAGATGATGGCAATGTTAAGGTCTTTGTGTTTGTTCCTTAGGGCATCTGTGAGCTGTCTGGAAGCTAATCAGGTCATGGCTTTGGAAGCAGCAATCATAACAATAACAACTATAATCTGTCTGTTGCCAGCTGAAGTGCTGTAAACAGGCTTCTACAATCGTACAGGTTAAGGAGACCAACTGTCTCCAGATTTGTTGCATTTCAGCTCCACGTTGTGGCCAACTAATGGGCTTAGTCACCTGTTTGATGGGCATCCCTTTCTTTCCAAAGGATGGATCTCCTCTTAAGGAAAGCTTTGCAAAAACTGGGAAGTGCCGCATTGGAGCTCCTGACTTTGGACCACTTCCAGGCCTGACATCCAGCAGCTCATCCCTATGGATGGTAAATTTAAAGAGGTAAGCCCTTCCGAGTGTCCCGAAGGAAAAGTGCAAGTGCGAATCCTAACTGAGTGCTTGAAGCCGCTGTTGAGCTTGCCAGATGTATCAGCCCCGTGGTGCCGGGCTGGCTTGGCTGACGCCAGCAGCTGCGCGCAGCCGCCTGGTTTGCTGGACCTGTCTCCCTACATGAAATCTGCTGCTCTGCCTGGATGGTGAGCCAGGAGGAGAGCAGAACGCTCCGTGTCAAGAGCACTTGTTTTGAAACGCTCTTGAACTTGCAGTAAATCAGAAGGTCTGGGGAAACTTATCCAGCCTTTCAGTCAGCGGGACACTGGCTTTTCGGGGATGTTGCTTTGTCTGCAAGTGCTGTTCTTGCTGTAGGGAAGCAGTAAAGTGTTTGGGTGTTGGAGGTTTTTTGGGCTTTCCTAGCGGTAGGGGAAGAAAGCAAATCTTGGTGTGGCAAATCCGAAGCAGAAGTAATTATGCGCGTGTATTTCATTATGCCCCTGGGCTGGCTTATTTCTAGTCCAAAGAGTCCACCTGTCCTCCTTGACCTGGGAGGCCATGTACTCATAGTACATGTTAACCTGTTAAAAGTGCACCTTAAAGGTAATAGCAACAGGTACTTCTCGAGGGCTACTACTGCACTGCCGGCCACACAGTCATCTGCTGGAAGTGGGTCACTGAAGCTAAACAAATTCACACTGTCTGAGGATCTGACCCACACGTAGATTTCAAACCGAGTGAGCAAGCTGTAAGGATGCTATTTTTGCATTTACTTTGAATTTGAAATGATGACACAGCCTCAGTTCTTAGTCAGCCAGACTTCTAGTAGCAGTGGATTTTTCTGAAAGGACTTGGGAGAGTGACTCAAGGTTGAAAACTGGGACAAACAGTTGGTTTTTTTTTGTTTTGTCAAACAGCATTTGCAGCCTTAAACAAATTATCTATTTATTTGTTGTTTTTAAAACTAGTCTGGAAATGAAAGACAGCTGCTTGCTTCTGTTTTCCTGTTTGGATTTATTTCCCAACCTAGACCCATGAGATTGGCAAAACTTCTGTTTGGACCCAAGAGAAGTTGGTGTTTGGGAGGAGTGGCTGCTGGTGGGAGCAAGTCTCCTTGGTCCTGTCACAGCTATAGCTGAAGCCCTGGAAGTCCTTGGTGGGAGTGTGACCTTTTTCCCCCTATAATAACTAATGTCGAAGAGCTCTATAGTTTCTTCATCCCGCAGAGAGGAAAAGGAAAGGGACCGAGATGCTGCAACTTCTTGTGGCGCCTGAGTGTTGAGTTTTCGGTGGTGATAGATTGCCCTAATCACTGCACGTGTCGCCTGTGTTTACTTGCGTTCAGCTCACTAAATCAGCTTCCCCTAAGATTTACTCTGACTTGCTGAACCATCTGAGCAGCTTTCAACTGCTGCCTTTTTTCTTTCTTTCTTTTTTTTTTTTTAAATGGAAAAGAAAAAGCCCAGCTTGATTAACTCCTTCCTACCCCTCCCACCTTTCTCAGAGTGGAATTTCCCTCCCACGGCGACGCGTAGCTAAAGGGCAGGATCAGCAGCGTTCAGAGCAGTACCAGGGATGTTGTGGTCTGCAAATCACAGGACTAGAAAACAGGACTAGAAACTGAGTGCGTTTGCCACTGGAGAGGCTTCCCAGGCTTGGGCAGGGTGTTTATGGCTCCCTGTATGGAAGCGTTCCTGACGATGACATTATTGATATCACTGCTGATTATTGCAAGAGACGTGAGGAGAGAAAAGATGACCGTGGGCAAGGCGCTGCTGGGCAGATGCCTCCTTTCCAAAACTACTATGCCAGGACAGTGCAAGGGGAAGACATCGCTGCTCCACATCCTCTCCCTGTGCTTAGAGCAGGCTCTGTGCGGCCATCCGGCTGGCAGGCGGCTTTTGAATAGTGGGTGAATGGTGTGAGATAAGGGGAACCGTGCAAGAAACTGAGCCTAGCCTAGGGCTTTCCCTCTGCAGCTTTCCCTCTGCGGGTCCCTGCGTGTTCCCTGGTGGGTTGCATGCCCACTGCAAGCCCCGATGCTCCCCTGCGTCTGCAGTGGGGAGCTGCTGGAGACTGAGTCACGGCTCCTGGCCCGCAGGCTGCGTGTCAGGGTCGGTCCTGCTCCGAGCACGGCTGCTGTCAGCAAGTGTGACTGGGTTAATGGAGTGTGTCAAGGGACTGAGGGCAGGGTTTGGCGGTGAGCTACTGACTTGTCAGGCCTGGGGAAGTGGTATGTAACAGCTCAGCTTCTCACACAGAACAAGCCTCTGGCTTGGGGCTGTGGTTTTTATGTTTATGCATATATATATGTGTATATATATGTATATATATATACACACACACACACACATAGAGAATATGTATTTTTTTTAATAATTGAAATGACTTGGATGGCTGATGGCAACACTGGGTGCAGGCATCTGCTTTTCTAAAACCAGACAGCCTGGTGACAACATGAGGTGCAGATGGAGCAGGAGATGAGCAGGGTCGTGACAGTGAGGGAGGGCACTTTGCTGAAGGCAGCACAGGAGCAGAGGACGGTGGCTGGGAGAGGGCAGCAGCGTCTGCAGGCAGAGAGGAGATGTCCTTCTGGCACACGCAGAAGTCACGGGGCTGGAAGGCTGTGGGCAGAACTGTTCCTTGGACATCAGCTGAGCCTGGTGTCAGCGTAAGTGGTCTCGCTTGTGGCAGTCCTGAAGCTGATGGTGAAGCATTTCTTGCAGGGGACTTGATCCAAGACCTTTGCTTCCTCCCTGCGTGCTGGATGGGAGCACCCTGGGATGAAGGAGTGGTTCCTGGGGTTTGATGCGAAAGGCTTGTGGCCATCTGCTGCTACTTCTAGATTCTGTTGTCTGCCTTTTTGTCAGGGAAGGGGTTGGGCAGACGTGAGGACACCTTTCTACTTCTCACTGAATGCCAAAGTGAAAGATACCCTCCTGCTTTGAGAAATTTTTCTGTCCTCCTTTGGGGTCTCATTTCCTCTTGCCAGTCTCAGGACCACTCTGAAAAGCCCCTAAACACCCAGCAGGGGGAAATCTCAAAATACCAAGATCTGCTAGATTCAAGCCAGCCTGCTAAAGGATGTGCTGGGGAGCCCCTAGCTGTGAATCGTAGAAACCCAGTGGATGCAGCGCTGAAAGGTGATACCTTGCACTGGTGGGGGATCCAGCTGGAGCCCTTCCTGCTCTTACTTCGTTGGTCGTACCTACAGCCGTGAGTTAGTGACACACCATGGCTCCCCGCTGCCCTCTTTGGTGCTCTTGCTGCTGTCTTTCCTCCCTGTGAAGCATCTTCGCTTGCCCAGCGAGAAGGGTGTAGAGGGTTTGCCTCACTCTGCTTCTCTCCTGCAGGCCGGATGCAAAGGAAGAAGCATGGTAAAGGCAGCATCTTCCCAGGATCCATGGGCTCTTTGAGAGATGATCAGAGGGAGGCCAGATGATCTGCACAACACTCACGCCACTGTTTCTCGTCCACAAAGGCAGCATCGGAGCGTCCTCCCCAGCCCCGCGCCGCCCGGCTTGCCCGATCGCTTCCGGATGTTTCGCAGCTGCGAGTGGGAGGTCCTGGAGCGGTCCCTCAACATCCTCCAGGCCAGCGACTTCTACTGGGGCCCCTTGTCCGTGGGGGAGGCCCACGCCAAGCTCCAGCGGGAGCCTGTCGGCACCTACTTGGTGCGGGACAGCTCGCAGGGGAACTGCTTGTTCAGCCTGAGCGTGCGGATGCCGACGGGGCCCGTCAGCCTCCGCATCTCTTTCCAGGAGGGCTATTTCCGCCTGAAGAACTGGTTTTCGGACTGCGTGGTCCGGCTGCTGGAGCTGGTGGTGGCGGGGACCCGCAACAACCCCTTGCACTTTGATGAGATGGGGGGAACCCCCCTGGTCTTCTCCGAGCCCCTGTGCCGGAGCCGCCGGGCAGTGCCCACGCTGCAAGAACTGTGCCGCCAGTGCCTGCCCGCCGCTGGTGCTGCCGTCGCAGGGGACCCTGCAGGGATGTGCCCCGGGCAGGAGGCGGCGGTGTCACCCCCGGGCAGGAGGGGGGGGTCAGAGCGGAGCGTCGTCCCCGGCCCCTCTGCGGCCGGGGCTGGGAGATGATACCGGGCACGTGGGAGACAAAGGGACGTGGCACGGCGTGGCCGTGCCAGCGGGATTGGGCTGGCTGAACCTGCCGGCCGCGAGAGCTGCGTCCTCGGGCATGCACAGCACGCGTGGCCTTCCCTGAGATGGCTGGGGTAAAGCCAGAGCTGTAGAGCAGCAGTTCCCACCCCCGAATCCTGCTCGTTGCTCCAGTCGTGACTTATAAGTGTGAGAACAGGGCGAGCTGCCTGTCCTCCCAAGTCAGCCCCACTACCCCAAAGTGCCTAAGCTAGTTTGTGCTATGAATGTGCCTTCGTGAAGCGATACGGCTGAGTCCGGTCCCGCAGCGGTGCAGCCAGGGCATCGGTGGGCACGGCCCCTGTGCTGACCAGAGAGCCACGCGGCCGTGCGCGGGTGGGAGCGTGCTCCACTCCTTGCTGCACAAATGCAATACCTGCCCCTTCAGAGACCAACACTTGTGCTCGGGGAAAACTGTTGCAGCCGTGTACAATACATGCAGCTTCACTGGCTTTTGCGTTGCTCTATTTGAACAGGTTTTTGGGAGCGCAGATGAGTTACTTTATACTACGGGCATTGTATTCCCGCAGAAGCAGTCCTGGTCTGCCCTGGGAGGGTATGAACAGATCCAGTCCTGCACCCTTTCTTATGCTCATCTGATAGTATGCTGCTGCCACCTACAGGCTATAAAAAGATATTTTGGTTTTGCCTCAAAAAAAGGCAAAGCATTTTTTTTATATGACTTTTGAATTTTAATAAACATGTTTTTATACTTATTTTTAAAAGTCAATGAATACGTGACAATATTTTCATTCCTGTGCGGTGTTGGAAACCTGGTTAAGTTAATGCAGAGATGTGGTAATCAAACTGAAACTGAACAAGTGAATTTCTTCCAAATACCAAAAGCAGTACATGAATGAATGGTCTTAGATGGGAATAATAAACTTAGCTCGTCTTATAGTGCAATAAACTAAAGAATTTTGTAAACATAAGATACCTCCTAAAAATGTAAGGGTGAGACTTCCAGAAGTATTTTTAGTATCTTAAAAATTGTACTGAGTGTTTGAAGGAAGCACTAGTACTTTGAGATCCTAGAACAGGGCACAGCATCAGTGAACTGTAACTGGTGAGGGTGACTACAAATGAGAGGGATAGAGAGAGGTTTAAACAGGACTAAGAAAAACCTTAGCATTGTGGTTCATTTTAGGGTGCAGGTGGGTATGATATCCTTGAATAAGTGACTAAAAACAGCTATGTGAAAGGAGGTCAGCGTGTTTGGATACTGTAAAATTTGACACCTGAATCAGATCAGAGAGCAGCCAGCTGCCAGCAGTGCGTTGTGCAGGCAGTCTGCTGAACTCACGCTGGCTTTCCCCTTCAGAGCTGCACGGGGCAAAAAAGCCAAATGCAGAGAGATGTGACTCTGAATTTGCTCTTTTGGCTTCAGGTATCTTATCTGATGAACCACTGTGTGCAGCCAGTGCAGAGAGAGAGAGATACAGCGTGTGATTCATCGCAGGAGCTCACTTTGGATGCTGAATTATTCTCTGGAGGCTTCTTGTCACGCTGCCAGCGGCAAGGTGCCTGGCCTCCTCTCCTGGAGTGCTGCCTGGTGAACCGAAGTAGCTAAATAAGCTCAGGGGAAGCGGCCATCCCCTCCCCACCTCAGGGAGAGAAGGGGCAGCCTAGTGGCACCGCAGCTGCTGCAGCACTCAGCCCGGAGGCACCAGCTGGGGCTGCTCGGCATCGCGGGCATGGTGTTGCTTGCCGTGGGAGCAGTCATCTTGTGCAGGGCCAGGGCAGAAAGCTAGGCAGGTAACTGCATCTGTTGTCATTGCTGGGATGAACCCCCTCGCTCAGGGTTAGTGCTGTTTCCAGCTCCTGGAGCAGCCCTGTCTGAGCACTGCAACCCACGGACCAGGCAGCCAGCTGAATCATCCTGCAGGGTGCCTGGCAGCAAAGGCCAGAGGCATCCTGGGCAGTACCAGCAGGAGCATAGCCAGTAGATGAGGGGAGTGATTATCTCCCTGTACTGGCCACTCATTAGACCCCATTTAGAATATTGCATCCAGTTTTGGGCGCTCTGATGCAACAAAAATGTAAAAAATTGGAGTGAAATCAAGGGTACGACCGCAGGATGCTCAGGGGGTTGGAGTACTTGCCCTGTGAGGAGAGGCTGAGGAAGCTGGGCTTGTTCAGCCTGGAGAGGAGATCCCTTCAAGGGGACCTAACAGCAACCTGCCTGTACCTACAAGGAGTCAGTAAGGACCCAGGCTCACTACAGCAGTGTGTGGTGGGAGAACAAGACACAGACACGATGGAAACATATCCAGACCAGATAGGAGGAGACCCTTTGGGAGGTCCAGTTGGGGGTAGGTTGCTCAGAGAGGTTGTGCAGTCTCCATGTTTGGAAGTTTTCAAGACCCAACTGGGTGAAGCCTGGAGCAACCCGGTGTCACCTCAGAGCTGGCCATGCCGTGAATAGAGGCTGGGCCAGAGACCTCCTGGGGTCCCTTCCCCTCAACAGCTCCATGGTCCTGCACTTTTGCACGTGAGGCAGAGGGACTGCCGGCGGAGGAGGTGGTGGGGCAGAGGGATCATCACGCTGTGGCTGTGAAGACCCCTGTAGAGGGAAGGGTGGGAGCTGCACCAGGAGCGTGTTACCAGGGGGCTGGACTGGCCGCATGTTCTCAGGGTGGCTGCAGCATCAGCCAGGTGGCTTGTGGTGGGACGGTGGAGGAGAAACCTCCTTTCCCCATGCTACATAGAGCACCCCAGCCCACACACGTGCTCTTGGTGCTGCAGCCTCCCATGGATTTGGCTGGGTCCTGGACACCATCCCATTGCTCACCCCAGGGTGCCACTATTCTGGAAGAGCACAAGTCTCCTGTATCTCCCGTGCCCACCGTGCCAGCCCCTGCAGGCATCTCAGGTGGCTTTGGGCACCTGTCCTGGCTCTTGCGGGAAGCCCTGGCAGCGTCATCTCCACGTGCTGCCCTCCCTCTCTGCCCACCCATGGGGGCCGGGACCATGTCTCCAGACCACCTCCTTGCTCCTTTCTTCTCTGGGGGTGCGTTGGCTGCCTTCCCTTCAGAAACCGGACATGGTGGGGAGGGGGTGGGCTCATTTCTTTCTCGTTTATAACTGAGTGCAGGAATGCTTCTGTTTTATGGCCGTGGTTATAACTCGCCGAGGGAAGAGCTTTCTAACTGGATTGCACTGACCTGGCGATGAACCGTTCTCATTTGGCCTGAAATGAGCATCTTGGGCTGCATGGCTGAGGGCTGTGGAAGAGCTGCGTTTGTGGCCAGGGCTGTGCTTGAGGAAAATCACACCAAGGAGGAAAGAGTTTTGATTTTAATAAAATCTACTTTATTTTGTTCTTTTTTTGTTGTTGTTGTTTTTAATTGCACAGCAAGACTTGTCTGTGTGTTACAAGTAAGTTAATTCCATGCAGGGCTGTAGCAAATTGATTTGAGATCTGAGGATGAAAAGCAGTGAATGACTGCCAAGTATTGCTACATTGTGAAAGTTTAAAGCACATTATGGTGCCTATCTTCATCATTCCAGAGGAGAGGGCACTTCTCAGATTAGGACTGGTGCAGGAAAAGAAACCTATTTGGGAAGAACAAGAATGCGAGAAGTGCATCGGATGTGGCTGGCTTTACAGAGTCCTCCTCCATTTTCCACTTGGACCTTGGGAGAGAAGCCTTTTTCCTTAAACTTGTGAGGCAAAGATGTACAGAATAAAATCAGAAGGGGTTGATTCCAAGGGAGGACCGCAAATGATGTCCAACGGCTTTCGTCAGTGGGTGGGAGATGTTCACTGCAGCCACCCTGCCCCAGAGCTGGTCCCTCCTCCGTGCAGGAGCAGCTCCTCGTGGCCTGCATCCAAGCACTTCATTTGGTGGCTCCTAAAGGGATTTATAAAGAAATTACAAACTTCCTCACAACCTCTCGAGCACTGTTCAGGGAATAGAAGAAAATTGTTTGCATTTTTATACGTTATGTTACACATTTCTCCAGCTGACTCATTTCAGTGTGTCGAGGAATTTTATACAGCCTCGCAGATGGTTTTTTTCAACTGCTCGTCCTCACACCCAAAGTTGAAAAGTTTGGTCCTTGCGCGAGAGGCAGCCTCTACCAGGCTGCTGGGGGCTGGCTTTCGGTCCCGGCACGCCGCATGCATCCAGCAGGAAGCTGCTCTTCATCTGCTGCCGGCCAGCTGCCCTCCAGCAGTGCGCTGGGGTCTCAGGGGTTAATTTCCCAAAATCCTCCACCGAAACTTGTTAATAACTTCCATATGTACCCATGTGTGTGCACAGGAGGGGCCCCACAGCCAGCAGCTCTTGTAAGAACACTTGATTACCTCTGACATAAGGGTCTGTATTGCATTATGGCTCTGCCTCGATGCATCAAAATTCACCCAAAAACATCAGTTTTGTGCAAACACGTATCAAAAAAATTATTGACATTTGGGCATTCTCACCGTTTTGGAAATGAACTCCTCCTGTGCAGGCAAGCTTCAGAATGAGGCCTCCTGTGTACCCACAGCAGCGGCTCGGTTTTGGGCTCTTACCCCAATGTCCTTCCCAAAACGTGTATTTGCATCATCATCCTTTAAATGTGCTAAAAATCTTAATTTGCAAGGATACCTTGGTTAGGGGATTGTGATGGTTTTGTCTAATTGAGTTCATTTCGCAGCAATTCCTCAGACGTCTTGCATTTGCGGAGTTACAGCAATTGGAGCTCTCCGCTTGCGCCGAGCCGTTGCCTGGCGCGAAGGCAGGGCTGTTGAGGAGAGCCTTCAAAGAGAGAGCAAGTGTCAAAGGGAGATGCGGCACAGCCGCCCTGCCTCCCCTGCTGCCTCCCTGCAGAGCTGCCTGGGTCTCTGCGCGCTCCCTGCTCCCCTGTGATCTCAGCCGGGGTGGCAGAGCTGCCGTTTTGATGCAGATGGAGCAAAGCACTTCCAAACGCTTCCCCTGTACAGGCTGGCTCTGTAGACTGGGTCTTCTCATGCAGGAAAAAAAGACGACTGAGGTCTGTGCCAGAGGTCTGCAAAGCCTAAGTGCCATGGAGTAGGTGGCTGAGTGCCTTTTCTTAAAAAAACAAGAAGGCAACTGATCAGATACTCGAGTGTGAGACTTAAACAAAAGGAGGTATTTCTTCATGTGATGTATAGGGAGGGCATCAGCGGAGGCCAGCCTCAGCCCCAGGTGACAGCTGGGACAGCTCTGCCCACCACGCTGGTCAGGTCGGAAAGGAGCTTCAAAAACGTCCTGCAGTAAGGAAAACACCACACAGCAGTGGCAGCCTCGTAGATCTGCATCCAACCCTGAGCAAATGGCAGCTTCTAAAGGAAGATTTGTCTGGCTCCTGCGCTACCTGCTTTTCCACAATGCCACTCTTGCTGGCAGAGCTCTAGACCTTTGAGCCAGTCCCAGCTGCCACTGAAATCAGTGACCAGATTGTTGTTCCCCTGGAAGATTTTGGATGAGGCTCCCCATTTTGTCAGGCTGGTGTGAGCAAACGTGGGTTTTCCATAATAAACTTAATCACAACAAACCATGCTCCCACTGGCTTGTGCAACAAATCATGCTGGGGGAATTGCTGGCATTCGGCATGATTAGCCCGAGCGTAGATGCCTTCCAGCTCGTAAACAATAGCCTAAAGGACTGGAGAGGATCACAAACAAAGCACTTACAGACAAGACAGCGTTTTCAAAAGTGACTTGAGAGCTTATGTCCATTGGGGGTTTGCCTTTTAAAAATAAAACAGAAGTAAACAAATTGACAAAGACACCTCTGAAGAATCTAAGAGAATGAAAGCAAGGATGTACTAGTACTACTTAAAAATGGAAAAATGGGGGAAAAACTTCAGGCAGGACTAGTGTTTCTCTTTAAGATGCTCAAGGAAATGTGCCCACAGCCTTGGGAATGGGCAGGCACTGGAAATGCCAGCTGTCAGGGCAGGCGGGGGCCAGGTGGGAGGTGAAAGGGATGCAGGGGCTGCTTCCCAGCCTGCCTCCAGTTGGTCAGCAGGGAGAAGTCCTTGCCTCAATTCACAGGGGGGAAAAAAATCCCTTAAAAAGCACTAAGAGCAATGAAAGAATGAGGCAACTTGTATTTATTAAGTTTTATGGGGACTCAATCTGCAAGGGACATTCCATGCACTGTACGCCATGAATTTCAGGCTGAAAACAGTTCAGTTTATGTAAACCATATTTTTTGTATTACACTTTTATTCATTTTTTAAAATCTCATTTTTTTTGTAATATTTTTAAATGTGGGCTGAATTATTTAGAATTTCATCTGTTTTCTCCTGGCCCTGGCCCAGTGAAGTAGCAAGTGCCCATCTTCACACCCAAAAGCTTCTGCAAGGGGCCAACAAAGTTCTTGGCTTTGATGGAGTTACCCGCACGTTGGGACACTGCGGGAAAGGTCACTTCCCTTGTTCTGCGATACTGGGCTGGGTGGAGAAGCACTGGTGGCTCCTCTGATCCTTGGACTTCTGCAAAGAGGTCTCCAAGGCATCAGGATGGGAGAAAGGGGAGGTGGAGAGCAGGAACCGAAGATTGCTTGCTGCTCTTAGAGACTGTGCAGGGGATGGGCCAGATATGAAGGCAGCCCTAATATATGTGCTGAAATACCTAAAATAAGCCATGCAAACAAATCAATCGCATGTTATCCAGATGGGGCTGTTCAAATCCAGTAATAGCAGTAAAGTGCTCCCGAACTCTGCGGAGAGAGAGATTATAGAAGGATCAGGTATAATTATAGTGCCTTATTATTACCATTCTCATCATTCTTTCTAACAAAGCATTTCAATAGGATGAAACAACTTCTTGCAGGAGAATGTAATGTGTTTGCTGGCATTTTTTCATTCTTCCTTCCAAGGCTGTTCAAGCCAGTCCTTGTAAATGGTATTAATAAATACCATAATGATCTCGGACTATATCATCTTTCAGATGATGCCCTCTTTAGCATCTCTTTGGCCTTTACAGCAGACCTTTCTCCTGAAATTTCTCACTGTTGCTACCAGTAGTGAAAACACCACCAAAAATACCCCGCTGCTGCTCTTGTCCTTGCTTTGATACACATGCTTCCAAGCAGGATGGAGAAACGTCCTTAGTTAGTGGTTGCTAGTGGTTTGTCTGTCCACGTACTGCTCCATAGCTGGAGTAATATAGGTGGAATCACTTTGAAGATATTCTCTATTTCAGACCAGGTCAGAGAGCTGGAGGTGCCTATTTGCAAGCACCTGGGACCACAGAGTGGAGAAGGAAAAAGACCCCCAGCATTTTTTCAGCAGTATCCCCTCCTGAGTCATTGCAGGTTCCTGAAAGCATTGCCCTCAGAGGGGTTTGATGGTTCAGTGGAGCTGTGCTCTGTAATTGAGTGCGGACTTCCCAGGGAGGGGATTTCTCACTGGAGGGAAGTCCGAGGCTACTCTTCCACCTCTGCGGCTCCCCCAGCAGCAGCTCAGCATGGGGAAAGCTGCCGGTGAGTGTATGGATGGTAAAACCTCTGGTGACACATCTCACTCAACCTGCAGCGCTCCCTGCGCTGCCACCCTCATCCTGCCCCTGATTTGGCAAAACCCTTCCGTATGCCGAGCTCAGCTTGGAGAGATGCCAGTGCCAAGTGCTGTGGTGATGCGCAAGAGCCTCCTTCCCAGCCACCATGTCCCCAGGAAGCTCTGCTCTGCTCAGCTCTGCTGCCAGGAGGTCCCAGGCCAGCCAGGAGGAGCAAGCGGGTCGATATGAATGGATGCAGCAGGTTTTTTGGCGGGGGAGGCTTGTTTCAGGAGAGAGGGAGGGTAGGGGTGGTTTGCTGAGGCGGGTCTTTCTCTTTTCTCCTCTCCCCGAGCACCTCAGCAGAGCCTTGCTCTTAGCTCAATGAAAGTAGGGCAGAGCCTAACCACATTTCAAGCTGCCTGCGTTTTTGGATTCTGGGTAATTGCGATCTCTTATCTGTTCCTAGAAAAGATTTAAACAACTTATAAACCACAGCTGGGCAGAGATAATAAAGGAAGCAGCGGCAGGGTGGGGAAGGATCTCCCCAGTGCGAGCAGAGCAGGGAGGGGGGCCTGTGGGAGAAGTCGTGGGCCTGGCTGCGGTGGAGGGGTCTCCACATCGCTGCTGGGGCCATGAGGGACCAAGGGGGCTGGCTCAGGGAAACCAAAGCCACAAGTGCTGGTAGCTGGGCTACACATAAAATGGGTGTGCATACATGTATATGCATATATACATAAAGAGCAAGTGGAAATATATTTAGCCATGGGAGAAGTCTGAACCCTGCTATGGTATCCATGTAGTCCCACCTCTATGCACATGTTCTTGCTGAGGTTATTTCTCCACGTGGACGGGACACGCTTCCTCTTGCACTCTGGGGCTTTCACATTTCCTGTTCTTCATCACTGTTGGTCTACACCTGCCGTTGCAGGGTTTGCCATGCAGCAGAGACTCGTTCCACTAGAGGGGTTTGCATGGGCTCAGAGCCAGCCTCCAACCTCCAGGCCCACAGAGAGGTTCACAAGATCCCTCCCAGGCCTCCCCCTGCCCAACAGGGGCATGCTCGGTGCTCTGCCTGGCTCTTAGGTTGTCCCACTGCTCTGCCCTTTCCTCCTCAGCTGGACACTGTCGGCTGGATGCACGTGCTCTCCCTTTCGTGCTTGCTGTGCCTGCTAGGGAAAAGCTTTGTCAGCAATGATGCTTTTATGCTTTTAAGCTGTATTCTCATCACCCATCTCTAACTGCATGCAGGAATTTTGACAAGGGTTTAAAAATACTCAGTGATGATCCTCTTGCATTAGCACAAAACTATAGATCTGTGTCCTGTAGTCCTGTCAGCTCAGGGTGTGGATGATGGGTGGGAAATTGGAGGGGGGGAGGGGGGAAGAGAGAATGAAAAACAATTCTATATTGGCAAAAATCCTAGCAAAGAGATGGTTCTTCCAGCAAATGCTCTTGCCAGGATGGTTTATTTGGTTTGGATAGCCAGAATAGGGTCTGGTGGCTTAAAGATGTTTTTCCACCCTAGGAGAGTTCACTAGAACAGCTGCATCAGCCTGTGTATTCTCCACAGTTCACGATAAAAGGAAAGCTGAGGAATTACTAGAAAAGAAAGCCATCTTCATTTGCAACTGAGACACTTTGCTATTTAATCCCTTCCCAGCCTTCCTCCCAGGAGTTGGCAGAGGCCTGGTGCACACAAGGAGAGCAGCACCAATCTAACGCAGGGTGCGACTGCATGTATGCCCCACTGCGGGGGGCTGTGCTGGCTTAGAGGTTGCTGCTGCTCGGCTGGAGAGCTGCCAGAGGCTGTACAGGCAAGCAAGGGGTCTGAGCTAAGCAAAAAAATAGGAAAGACATTAAAAGGAAAGAAAAAAAAAGCAACAGGAAAAAGCAAGGGGAGGAACTGGGTAGGGGATGATGTGGGCTGGTCACAAGGGAGCGCAGGGACTTCTTGGCTGAGAATGAGCCTGGAGTGTGGTGCAGCTGTGGGGCACGCCATGGGGCATGGCTGGGCACTTGAAGGCAAGCAGAAGTTGCAACTTGCCAGGGCTTGGGCAGCCAGGTCTGGCACAGCCAACTGGCTGGGCCAGAAGGGCCATCTGGTGAGGCGGTGGCTGGCAGGGATGGGTCCTGCGGCTGCCTGGCTGCCCCATCACCTTGTTCTACATAATCCTCCCTGGGTCTGCCCTGCGCAGGAGCCACCCCCCACACCAACCCTGCCTGCCCTCCCACCCTCTGCTCTCTTGGCAGAGTGCTTGCGCAGACATCCCCTCAGGCTTTTCAGGGACTGATGAGAACACCCAACGCAGTGCAGCTGGCAGGGAGAGGGCTCCTCTTTCAACAGAGCGCGGTCAGCAGCTGCCAGCAGCATGCCTGGCTCCTGCCCAGCATCCTGCCCCTGGCCTCTCTGCTCAGCTGTGGCACCTTGGGGCTGGTGACACATCCCGTGGTGTCCCTAGAAGAGCTGTGCATGTGGCTCCTGCTCTTGTACTCCCACAGGGCTGGTGGGGCAAGCCTACAGCTGCTGGTGCTTTCACTGATTTCAGCCTCCCTCCGTCGAGGCCGGGGTGACACCATCGTGAGGCCCTGACCTGCAGAGGGAGGCCGGTGCAGCACCACCACTAAGCATTGGTAGTGCTTTGCTTGGGGTGGAAAGTATGTAAGAAGCTTTCCCAGGAAAAATCAGCGTACACATCATCTCTGCTTTCTCACCTAGCGCCCAGCCAGGGGCCCACACTTGCTGTCAGAAGGCGTCTGCAGGTTGAGAAGTCTCATTCATAATAAAACTTCACTCCCCACTAGCGCCGGCAAGAGTTTCCAATACGCCTGCAGCGTAGGAGGGACAGCTTCCGAGAGCGGGTGGCAAACCATGCCCGGGCGGGCACCCTGAGGTGAGGCCGCCTTTGCTCCCTGCACCTCTCCCCGCACAGGGGGGCTGCTGCCCCCTGGGACTCGCCAAAATGACTCGTCCTCTTGGTCCTGCTCCACTGCCAGGCTGGCCACGAGCTGGGGCTGCGGTTCAGGTGGGGAACCGAAGGCTCCCGTTCCTCTCCACAGGCTGCCGTGGTGAGGGAGGAAGGGTGAGAAGGGAGGACAGCAGGCAGCAGGGCTGGCTTCGCACCATGGCAGGGGGCTGTGCTGGAGCCTGCGGTAAGGTTTATTTACCTTTTCTGTATCCCACCTTCTGCTTACCTTCGCCTAACGGGCGAAACGCTACGGCAATAGCTGAAGCTTGCTGAGTAAACATTGTTCTGCGAGTTGTTGATTACAGTTAATTAGCATTAATTTTGCCTTAAATGGATCCTAGTTGTGCTCATTTTCTCTGGGGCTGCAGTTGTGGTGCTGCTGAGCAGAGGAGATGCCCGGCTGCAGGGAAGCTTGGAGCGGGAAGCACGGAGGTCTGCCCGCAATGGGGGGCACCCAGGGCCCTCTGAGAACAGTGACAATGTGTGTGCATGAGGGAGGAAGGGGGACGGGAGGAGACCAGCAGGACATACGCTTCTCGAACACTTCGTCTTCTGAGTGACCTGTACAAGCTCGGCCCAGCAGCCATGCTTCATGTGAGCTAAGAGGGAGATGACAAAACCTTCCGCCACGCTGACAGAGCATCTTGCTTGTGCGTAAACTGGGAGATGAGGATTTACCTGCCCCGAAAAGTCATTCTTGTTTATTGAAGCAGTAGCAACTTTTTAGCAGATTTAAAAACAAAACAAAACAAAAAACCAGCACCCAAACTCTACGAGTCAGCAGCTCTACATGGGGGGGATGATGCCTCTTGGCTGGCAGAGGGGCACGTGCGAGCAGAGGCGTGCGGTGGAAGCACGACCGGCGGCAACGCCGCTTCCAGCGGAACCCCTGGGGACCTGCGGTGAGGTGACAAGCAGACGAGCAGCACGGCGGCGGGGCCGAGCTGGAGGCTGAGGCGGCTCGGCCCCGTCAGGCCGGGCCGGGGCAGGGGCAGGGCGCGGGGCTGACGCCGGGGCGGCGCGCGGCCGGGACGACGGCGCCATCTTGTGGGTGAGGGCGCGGGCGGCGGGCAACGGCCGCCGTCCCTCAGCTGCCTCCCCGCAAGCGGCCCCCGTGCCCCCCCCGCGGAGGAGCCGTGCGTTGCCGGGGGTAGCGCGGGCCTCCCTCCTAAAAACAGCCCTCCAGGAGCTGCCGAGTCGCCCGGCGCTTTCCTGCGTGGGTGTGGGGGTGCCGGGAGCGGCCGAGGCAGCTGTGCTTTGCGGTGTGCCCGGCCAGAGAGGCAGCAGCCGGCCTCGCTGCTCCAGCGGAGAGCGGTCTCAGCTGGGTCGAGCGTGGGTGCTTCGTGTAACCATCTCCCTCCCCTGCTTGGGGACGAGGGCCGTGGCATCCAGGCGTTTTCCTGCTGCCTTCCCCTCACCTCCTCCCCGTGTTTCCCAGAGCTCTGTGGGCTCTGGGGTTGAGCCAGGTGGACATATTTTTTTCCTGGAAGATGTCAGCCTGAGAAGTTAAAGAAGTCCTTCGAGGCGAAATCCCGCTCCGTCCCCAGCTTGTCGTGCAGGCTATAAAAGGAAGGCTGCGAAGGGGAGCTGTAGGGGAATGCCATGAGGTCGGAGCGCAGGCACGGAGTGTGAGCCCCTGAGAGCGTATCAGGCGTATGATGATAATTTAGATCCCAGGAATCTTTCCAGTAGAGCAACAGAAAAAAAAAAAAAAAAAAAACAGAAGCAGGGTGATTTCTGAGGCAGACTCATTTTGTTGGTGAAAGGGAATTATAAAAGCACCCCCTCCCTTCCCTACGGTAGTGTCAACACCTTTCTTTTTCTGGTTTCCCTTCTAGTTGCTGATTGTTCTCTTCCCTGGAGCAGTTCAACTGGTAGAAGTGTAGCGAGGGCATTGGCAGCTTTTACCTCAGCATCATCCAGCCCTGCTGAGAGGCACTCGACACAGAACGGTGGTGGTAAAATGCTGGCAGAGGTACGGCCCTGCTTGTTCTGGCTCTCCTATCACTCTTACCTCCAGCCAGAGGGAAACTGTAAGCCACAGAGTCTGGGGTTAGAGGAGTCAAAGAGATTGTGAATCCTCAGAGGTGTGTGTGTGTTGCTGCTGGCTGGGTTTCCACTGATGGGGGATTGAACCGGTCTCTGACAAGGCAGCAAATCCAGAGCTGCTGTGCTGGGGAATGCTCTGAAACGCTCTCAGGCAGGCTCTGCAGTCAGGCTCGTTGAGTTGCTGCAGCTCTTCTCTGCGCCAAGCGGTGTTTCTCTTTTGGATGGTTGTGATGTTAAACGCTTCAGCAATAAAGAGGCTTTGTTGTGGTCTCTGCAGCATTGCTTTTGCCTTGGCTAGCAGCAGTCTTTTTGTTTGAATAAATACTTTCCCTGGAATTGGCTGTGGGGGCATGTGTGGACACGTGTGTGTGTGTGCGCCTTTACTTGTGGGTGTACATTGGACACAGCTGTGAACAAGCAATTCTGGTAGGTTCAGGACTTACCCAAACTTGTTGTTCGTGAGCGCCAGAATAATGTGCTTTTCCTCGCAGTTGGGAAGGCTGGCCACTGTCACGGGCTTTTAACAGTGCTTGAGTGAAATCAGTGGATGCTTTCCAGCCACAGGCAGAAACTGTTGCTAGCACCTGGCCCAATGCTGTATTTAGTCTCAGGAAGTAATCAACATTTGCTGCATCAAAGGAAGGACCAAGCCTTAAAGATCCTGGCCAATCTGTGCTGTGGTGGGGCTAGAGCTGGACAAGCAGCTCCCTGCTCGTGCTGCGGGGACCAGCTCACATGCAGTAACGTACTGTGTAATGTAGGGGTGAAGGTCATACAATGACCCATTCCTTAGGAGCTTTGTAATTTATTTTCTTTGGCCCACGTATCCTGGTTTCTCCCACCTAAGTTTAAGGGGGATCAGTACAGACCCACTGCAGGCTGGTTATAGAAACACAAGTCCCCTGCCTTTCCTCATCTTCCTCCCATTTATGTCTGCAGTCCAGAATCCTCAAACCCAGTTGAATTAGAATTTAACATTCAAAGATTCAGGCTCCCTTTAGGCTCTAAGGAACAGAATGCCGTCCTGTTAATAGCTGCTGTGTAGTCATTTCAAAAACATTTCTTTTCAGCAGGCACTACTATAGCAAATTCCAGCAGTGAATGTATTTCTGGCCTGGCGTGCCTCTAATCCCACAGCTGAGTCTTACGTGTGATCTCTTTTGAAATGCTAGAACTATATATTTCTTAAAATTCCAGACAGCGATATTTCTAGGACTTGGCATTTAGAGTGGCAACAGGGTTGTTTATAGGAAGAGAAGGGAAAGGACGGAAGGAGGATGTTGACCTAGCAGCCCTACAAACCTACCGCACTTAATCCACTTATCGCTCTGAATTCCTGAAGCAGATAAATGCTGATAACAGTTAAAACACATCACTGACAGGAGCAGCATGTTCAGTCCTCCAGAAACACATCAATGCTGGAAATTGCAAAGCTGCGTGCTACCATGGGGATGAGTGTGATATAAGAGCTGAGGAGGCCCTCACTGTTCAGCAGAGTTCTTCCACAGGAGGGTAGCTTTTCCCTCCCTCCCCCAACTATCTTGAGATGCAATTCAGGCCTGAGAAATGCTGCTGAGCATCATTGTGACCCCACAGCCCCCCAGAGCCACAGCTGCCTGATCTGTGCCTACATATCTGAAATACCAAGTGGGCCCCCAGTGTCTTGTTACTGCTCTTGATTGTCCTTGCTGCTCAGCGTTAAGACCTGCGAGGAGTGATTTCCAGCTGAGACCAGCCCTGTGCAGCTCACGTCAGCATGTCTTGGGGAGAGGAGTTCGTTTTGGCTAATCTGAGCTAAACCTTCCCTGGAGGAGTGCAGCTGCTGCACCAGCCTTGCAGAGCCACACAAAGCCACTTGCTTCTCCCCCCATCCGTCAGGGCTCTCCACAAGGTACTGGAGCCGTCCCTGGGCTTAGGGGAATGCAGCAGCTGCAGCTGTGCACTACCCCCTGTGTCAAGACCCCTTCCTCCTGAGGACCTGTCCCAGGCTGAACAGGAGGTAAAATGCTGTAAACCAAAGGTAGTTTTGGAGCAAATCTTGCTTGTACAAACTCAACAGACAGAGTGATTTTGACTGTGCACAATTTACAAGCTCATCTACCTCCTTAGGTCTGAGAATAGACAGCACAGCAATCCCCCATCAGTCTCCACAATCCAGCACCCAGTGTGAGCAGGTACCCTTGAAATTGCAGCAAAGTGGTTTCTTGTGGACAGTGCAAATGCCTCTCAAGAAGTCTGAAGGGAGGAAACCGTCTAGAGAGAACTGAAGACCTCTCAGACATCAGGGTTTTCTGAGTCAGACGCTGTTCAGCTGTTGCATTGCAGATGTCTTAGCTAAAAACAAGCTTTCAATGAAATCAAAGACTCTTCAAGAGTATAAGTGGCAGGATCCTCCCACAAAAAGAGGGTTTTCTTCTTCAAAGGGTTCTCCTTAGATTTCCCTACAATAGATTTTTTAAGGCTTGCCTGCATTGCGAAGCTGATTCAGAGCCAGCATCGTGTGAATCTGAAACATCACAGCTGTTACGGATGAATTCACTGTCTGGTTGTTCTCACTTCTGCAATACCAGTGCCTTCTTCCACAGTAACCTAGCCGAGGAGTTGGCTGCGGAGGGAAGTGTTAGGCAGTAAGGAGTACAGTAGAGCCTTTTCTCTGTGCTGACTGCTGGTGCAGGTACTTGTTTTCCATTTTGAAGGCAAAACAGGTGATCTCACGCTTGAGTGTTCACAGAAAGAATTAGTTTGATTGTGCTACTCTCCCATGAACCCATGCCCTGTGGCACTGCTCAGTAGCTTCCCCATGTAAACGAACCACTTGAATAAGGTAATTTGAAGAAAGATGCCCTTATTCCAAAATCTGGATGGTCAATGCAGTGAGATAATCAGGAATAGCTGTTCGAAAACAACTGTATAAACAAATCCTTGCAAAATTATGGTAAAAATCACGATGTACCACTTTTAAGCTTGTCCATTGCTCCAGAAACAGTTGAATCGTTCACTGAATTTGACCACATTTACCTCAAATGACCTCAAACTGCATCAGTCAAAGCACATTTTTTCCATATTCCAACCTGGGGCTTCGGTCACTAAGGAAGGTGACAAAATTTGCTTTAAATGTGTGTGATATTTTACGGTCACTGGAAGACAAAGCTCTGTGCATTAAAGAGCTTACAGTCTAATCTTTGGACACCCGCTGATAGGTGTAACACCATGATAATAGTACAGAGAAATGAACCACAGTGCAGGGAGGAGTCTGACAGAAAAGCAGAAGAGCCTGCGTCTGCCAGGAACAGCTTGCCAAAAGCAGTGTGTGTCTGTCCCGCCTGTCCCTGCACAAACGGGAGGGGCTCAAACAGCTTCTCAGGCGTGGAAACACCTGACAAAACCCAATCTCTTTTGCCTTTTGGATCTTCATATCTGTTTGCTTTCTTACAGCCTTTTGACCCTACCATGGCCTTTAATCTAGAAGTCATCTTCCTGTTTCTTTGGTTGCTTCACTGTGAAGGTAAAAAAAATTTTTTTTCCTTTTGTTTACTCTTACATTTGTTCATATTAGAGCATTTCCAGCTGCTATCTTTTGCTAATTTCCAGAGCTCCCCTCTAGGAATTTGCACACAGCTGCTATTTCTGTCTTTTAAGCATTTCAAAGCTCAGAGAGAGAATCCTTAGGAAAGGGGGAACATGGGAGAAAGGTTATATAACCTAAATAAAATGGTTTGGCTTTTTCTCTGGCATGCTCTTCTCAAGCTAATGGCTCCTGGGATACTGTAAGAAGATGGATCTCTCCTCTGTTTTGTTACAGCAATGCTGTGTAATGTCTTGTATAAAAACTACATTCATGTGTGTTCTGCTAGGTAGAGATGAGGAGAAGGATGATGAATTATTTTAGAAAATAAGGCCCAGAAGAGACTACTCAGGTCATCACTTCCGACAGTGGCTGCAGGATTTTCTCTTACCTTCTTTCCATAACGCTGTATCTAGTGTACACAGGACTGCGCGCTCACAAAGATGATGTCCCTTAGGACTGTATTGTATCTCAGTTGCTTTTACAGCTAAGAACCGTTTTCTAATGATGTAACCTAAGCTCTTCCTTACTCTTAGGCTGTTGTCCCTGGCTATGTCATCTGTAGAGGATCTTTCTTAACTGATGTTACTTCCCTGAAGTCTTTTCTGGACAGTGGTCGTGCCCTCCTTCTGTTATTCCACCCCTCAATTCTTCTTAGTGGTATGCATTCAGTAGCGATGTCAGAGTTGCCTCCTCTGATGCTGAGTCCCACCAAGCAGAGGTGATGCTTCTGTTGCGACACAGCATTACTGCATGATGACGGGAAAGCAAGCCTGGCTGTGCTCAGGGGCTGCCTTATTAATGCCTGATTATGAGCATGTTCATAGATGCTGAACCCTAGAGAGTCCCATCAAAACCATGAATGGAAAAGTCTGCCCATCCTCTACTTTCCCTCTCTACATTTTTTCCCCTTCTATTTTCATGTCCCTGAAAGAATCCTGAGTCCTTCATTTTGTAACAAGACTTGATGCAAGTTTCCAGTTCCCTTTTTTAGAGACAACAATGCTTTGCACAGGCCTCCTCTTAAGGTGGTTTATATGTGGTGTTATATCAGCTTCTGAATAAATGGATCCTGAGACTGACTGATGTTAAAACCAGACTTGGCTGTGTTGCCAAGAGGTCCTGTACCCCAGGCTCCTTACAAGCCTATGGCTCACTCTCAGCTTTTTTTTTTTTCTTTTATTTTACAAAACAGGGAGTGAACTGTGGTGTGGTTCCCCATCTGGGCTTATTCATCCTCTCTTGTAACTCCCTACATCATTGTCTACTGAATTGCAGTGACAGATTGCTTTCAACAGACCTGAGTAAGGAGGAAGCACACAAAGGCCATGATCTCTCATCTTTCTGCCTGAGATACTGTCACATATAGATATTTAAGATCTGTAGTCTTCTGCAGATAGTTCCTGTGTCTAGCATCCACTCTTGTGCTTTGCTGCACATTTACTGCAGCAAAAGTTGGGAGTGATTAAGCTGTGTCTTATTTCTCTTGGCCCTGGTGCCGGTCCCCACTTACAATATGCAATTTCCTTCCTCACTCATATTTCAGAGATACACAGTTCCACTGGTACACCTGCTTGCACACAGCACCTTCACTGGTGCAGAGTGATCACGTGCGCATGTGCACGCCCAAGCAGAGGATTGTTAACTTGGGAGTTACAGAATATGTCCAGCTAGTGTTTGCCTTAGAAAATCGCTTTCTGTCATTTGTAAATAGTCTCACACCAGTGCAAAATCACTTCACTTCCTGCTTCATTTCCTGTCTTTCTGTATGGCAGCATTGTACAGAGGAGCTCATGAGGAAAAAAGAGAAGCCTGCGATTGCAACAGGCTGTCTCAAATCACACAGCAATTACCTAAGAGATGTGGCAGATCACATGGGGCATGTGCTCTGCATCACTCAGTTTCTGACAAGGGCCAACAGTGCTTGCTCCAGACATGGTTCCTGACATACATTTATTTTTGCTATGTGATCGTGTCTTTGGGACAGCAATTTTCTCCTGACTTATGGTGATGTTAGGTGACTGCTAACAATTATCACCCTTACAGGGGGAGATGTCAGTGTAGAGCAGAAACCTCTAATCCAGGTTGCACTGCTCAAGGAAGAAGTATCCATCCCCTGTGAAGTCATCTTCCCTTACACACTGAAATACACCAGCTTTTCAATCTTCTATTACTGGATTAATTCACTGGGCCAGAAAACATCCATCTATAACAAGAAAGAAAATGTACACATCCCTCCTGGACAAGAGAATAAGACCACTGCCATATCTTACAATCACAAAACCATGCCGCTTGAAAGCACCTCTTCTACTGGCACATACTACTGTGAGGTCCAATGGAATGACATCCGGAAAATGGGAAAGGGAGTGTTTGTCCTTGTTAGAGGTAAGTGAACAACCAGAAAGGAAGGGTGAACAGTTAAAAATCAGCTGGGTCTTGCTATGAAAAGATGATCTTTGCTCTTCTTTTCCTCTATCCAAACAAGCTATAAAGTCAGGTGGGAATAGTACTTAGTGCCTAATACTTAATGCCATCAAAGTTGAATGCACTTGGGAACACCAAGCTTAAAATCAGAGTCTAACCAGGGACCCTGGGCACTGGGTAGGGTGTTTTTAGGCGTCATTGTCCAGGACACAGCATGGTTTGGCCTTTATCAGCGTGAGAGAGATGGATGCAGATGAGGTCAGTGGTTAGGGTGCTCAGTGTAGTCAGATGTACAGGTTAGGTGCTCACTGTTAGGGGCTCAAACAGATTAGGGGCTCACCATAATCCCAGCCCCTGTTCCACGTGGTTACAAGGGATCGGTTGTGCCGTTGGTGCACAGACTGGAAAACAAGGGAGATCTTCAGGCCAAGATAAGAGGAATGCTATAGAAAAGTGATAAGGACATGCATGCTGCTAACTGGCTGGATTTGCATTACTGAGTGCTGGATATGAAAAACTTGGGGTAAATGCAAAGAGCCATGACGAAAGAGCCTTGCTACACTGGTCAGAGGATGCCTGCAGTACCCACCCTGCTAGTTTATGTAGCCTGTGTGCTTTCCACCATCTGCCTATCTGCCCCTAAAAGGTCTTTAACCTTTGCGAGCTTCTAACTAACTACCACTGGTTTTGGCTGTCATATTTATGTCACCTCCCTCTAATCTACGTGAAGTGCAGCTGCTTATATGTCTCCTTTGCATGATTCTCCTGCACCCTGCTCTCTGTTCAGTCAGACTGTGTTCTGAAGCATGTGTGCGTCTGTATAACCTCTGCACTGCTTCTGTATTTTAACTCTCCTAGGGCTTTTGGCCAGAGTTAAAAACGCAACAGAATTGTAACTTCTGCTTACACTACGAATCTTTTGCCTTCTTTCCCACAGGTGCAGGCTACGTACAGACCTCTTACAGGTGGGAGATCCTCATTACACTTACCACTATTCTGGCTGCACTGAGCATCACCGCAACAGCTCTGCTAGTGTGGAAAAGAAAGGCAAGTTACTACCAATAAAAAGCAATACCTGATATGACCCATTCTAGGAATTTACTTCTCTTGCTTCTAACTTGGCTGGATTGGAACTCCCCATGCTGAAATTTTCCATGCTGGGTGTCTGCCTCAGGTTTATTTTCTTTTTTTAAGTTCAGTCATTCTGAGAAAAAAGATTACAGAAAAGATGAAGCTAGTAATTGATTTGTCCATTAAAGACATTCTGGTAACCATTTTGACTCTGGCATGCTCTGCTTTAGAGCAAGGATCTGATACAGGGCAAGAAGTCACACTAGCAGCGTGCTGGCCCTGAGAATGTTCAAGCAGATCTAGCCTCGTGATGGGTCTTTGGAAGATTGCAGTTTGTGCATGCTCAGTTGTGGTTCGTGTCAATTTAGCAGCTAAGTTATCTGAAGGAAACCGTGCGAGGCTGCCTTTCCACACAGTGCCAGTCTGGCAGGTAACATGTCCTGGGCACCCAAACAGCCCTGATGGCAGGGGGCGAGCAGGGCTTTCCCCATTTCTAATCCTCTTCCAAGATGGGGGCTCCTCTGGTGCAAAGGCATGACTTGATTGCAAGGAGACTGTGCAACTGCATTCCTGAGCAGCGGCTTGGGCACCACGGAAGACAACAGTCTGCAGTGTGGAGGGGATGAGGACCAGAGCCTTGGGCATGTGCTTGACAGATGAAACCTTACGAAACAGGGTTAGAGGGGAAGGTCAGGACAAGGATCCCAAGGAAGCCTATGTAGAGGTTCTAGCTGACTGGAAAAAAGAGTGAGACAAGGACTTGAGGAGCAACCTGCTTTAGTTGACTCTGAGCAGGCCGCAGATTGGACTAGACAATGTCCAGAGGCGCCTTCCAGTGTCAGTGATTCTGTGACTGGGAGGGAGACTCGGACTGGGAGCCAGAGCAAGGAAGTACTAGAGCCTGGAGGAGGGTGTTAAGACTGGACTGACAGGGACACTTGGGTGAGAAGACCAGTAGCACAGGTTGAGACCAGCTGGATAAGAAAGAGCTGAGGGCAAAGGGGAAATCAGAAGTGGGGAAGAAAGGGTGTGTAGAGCAGGAGAAGAAGAGCCAAAAGTAGAGCCAAAACGTCTGAATGAGACAGGGACCCTGTGGAAAAAACTTGTGATAAAAAAGTTGTGATAGTGGAATCTCTGTTGACCAGGCAAAATCTACTGTTCCTATTACTGCCACCCTCAGGCGTTCAAGACAGTATCCTTTACACTCTTCCAGACGTCTCAAGGCTGGCTTAAATAGACCTGATGTCTTTTAGAACTGAATTTGGGGACTGACATTTTTTAGGTAGTGTATCCCCCCATATTTACTCTTTCAAGCTGCCCTCTGCCACCACAACAGCAGGTTGGCTGTGTTGCTGGTACAGACCTCTGACTCCAAGGAGCATCAGGCTTCAGCACGCACAGTCAGAGATCATGAGATTGAAAACAGAATGGCAGCAGTTGGCAGGCCTGCAAATCTCGTGAGACTTACCTTGCAGGCAGCCAGATGGAGGGGGAAGGAGTAAGCGGCAGAGTGACTAGGCTGGGGATGGGCCCCCATCTCTGCCTGCCTAGACAGCATCTCCATGGGGATGAGGGGGGAAGGCACCGTCACGACTTGCTGATTGGCATCTCTAGGTTTTGAGGTAGGCCAGCAAGTCTCAGACCTACAGGCTCTCCTTGGGGCCTGAAGAGATCATGCAGTCATTACATTTGCCCTCCTGCAGAACACAGCCCATATTTCTCACCACAGCTTGCTCAGACCTGCTGGTTTAAAAATGTTTATCTTTAAGAGAAGCTATTTAGCATCCTCCTTAGTTACTAATGGACTGGAAAGCAGTTCATCGTTTTCATGTGATGTGAGTATAATCATCCCACTTCTTTCCGAATTAGAACAGAGATACTTAGCAAAGCCTTCTGCCTTTTCTGCCTCTTTCTCTTGCTTGCTGAGCAGGGCTAACCCTTATCTGTGCATGAATGGAGCATGTTCAAAGAGAAGTTATCCGATGCAAGAAACATTTCGGAGGAAGAGACCTTCTTCCTTCAACTCCATGCTGGACTTGCACGTTAGTGTATCGCTGACTGTATGTCATGATTAATGTCTGCCAGGTGCTTTTCTCTGGACTCTGTGTATTAGCAACATCTTCCCAGCCAAATCCTGACAAATGTCACTGCATTCTGCCTCTCTAAAATTCCCCTTACATTTTGAACGGGGCCCTGCTTTACTCCCTGTGCTACAGCATTGTTGTGTGCTGTTAAATACCTATACCCTTCATCCAGCTAAGTGTCAGTGGTGGAACTGATTTCTGTATACAGACAGAGCCCAGTTCTCCTTTCCGATGCTCCAGTGTCAGTTGTCATTCTCCTTTTTACCCCGTGGTGAGGAAAGCGACCAGCCTGTGTTGTGCACAGTGCCAGCATTCTTTGCTGTGGAAGTGCTCGGGGTGTGTGTGAGCAGCTGGCTTTGACATGACACTGGCACTCATTTCATCTTTGGGGAGATGGTGTTTTCTCCAAATGTGTAATTTAGTGTCTTGTCCTGAGCAGGTATTGTGTCCTAAAAGGAACCAGCTAAATATCCCAAGACAGAGGATAGAAACTCAGCCTCCTTCAGCCAGCCCACCACCACCTTCTCCTGTTTATGATGTGAGTACCAGAATCGCCCTCCATCCCTTGTGTCCCCATCATGGTACAACCCTTCCTTTCCCTGACCTGCCATGGTACAGGCAAGATGATAAAATATCAGTACTGTGATGTGAAACATAAGCAAGCAATACCTGTATATCAGCCTGGTACTGGTGACCCTGCTTCTGTGCTCTGCCCTGCTTAGCTCCTCTCAGGACTGTCCGTATTGCATGTCTCCATCCCAATCCCAGTGCCAAAGCCTTGCGTGGTGTGGCCCTGTTCAGCGGCCCTGCTCTGTTGCTGCTGGGCAGCACCCTTCTCTCTGCCAGCGGTGTGTGACAGAGCAGCCAGTGTGGGGCCAGAGAGTGCTCCTGGCGGCGGAGGTGGAAGGGTCTCCAGAAGTCAGAAAGGAAGAGGGCATCTCAGCCCCACTTTGTATTGCAATGAGTCTCAAGGACATGCTCTTCACAGCTGGAGATTGATGACTCAGGGAAGCTGCAGAGAGAGAAACTCCCCTGCCAACAACCCTGACTTTTTAGAGGTCCTGCTGTGATGCCTTCACTGGTGTCAATGTCATGGACCACTGCAGTCCTGAGCAGGCTGACTGGCAGCCTGGAGAAAAGGGAAGGAAGAAAGTGAAGGGAGTCTCTTTTTTGGAGCATTTCCCTTTTCATCACTTAGAATCCAGCCAATCATCTCCTTTTTCCATTCCCCAAACTGGACAACGCTGACTGCTCCCACTCCTTGAGCCCAGTAGTGGCAGTGTCACAGGTAATAGGATTGGAGTGGCTCTCCTGAAATGTCAAGTCCAGACCTTGGCTGTCTCAAGTAACCATGACCCCTAATCACATTTACAACCCATCCAGCTCCATTTAAAATGTATTCCTTTTTTTAACTTTTACTCCCCTGGGGGGGCTGCTCTGCTAAGAAGGGAATTGTTTTTTTTCTTCACATGGTCTGTGGGACAAACGAGGAGGAATGAAATGAAAGTGAGTAGAGAAGGATGTTGCCTGAATATTAGGAAACCTTTCTGACTGTGAGGTCTATAAGGGCTGGAAAAGTCTCTCCAAGGAAAACCTGTAAGCTCTGCTGCATGAATCATTTAAACTAAGCAAAGCAGAGCTCTGGAGAATGTGCTACAGAGAGGAGCAAAGCCCTGCCAAGGAGGCAGGGAAATCTGATAGGGGGCAGATACGAAAACAAGGGCAGGCCTGTCCCCTTCTCATTCTCACTTCACAGGTCAGGGGCACTGTTTTGTGGCCCTTCAATTTTTACAATAGAGGTTTAAAAGAAAGCACTATATATTGTATGTGATATGTTTATTCTGGGTAAAAAGCAATGCTTTGGGTAAAGGATGTTGCAGGTTATAAACCTTTTCATTTGTATCAAGTAATTTCTTTTTAATTCAGGCTTTTAAAAATCCGAATGGGAAGTTTCCTGCTGAAGTGGATGATTTCTGCAAGGAGACAAAAAAAAAATCAAATCCATTTCTCGCTCAGTCGGCCTCGTCATGCATCCTTAGCTCCATCTTAATTACATGTTTCATCATGTTGTTCTGTTCAGGAGGCCCCACTAACGCTAATACAGCAAGCCAGCAGAGCCAGCCTTAGGCACAGGCAGTCCTGATAGCTGGCTGGGCTCCTGCGCTTGCAGGAGCCCCATGGACCTGGCCCATTCAGCCTTGCCCTGTAGCCTGTTAACCGCACGCCAGCTGTGCAGGGCTCTTAGCCAGCCCAGTGTGCAGGGCAAGCGGCTCAGCCCTCTTCGGCAGAGTGACAAGCAGACTCGAATTATCTCATGTGTGCTCTGGGGTATGAGCCAGCCCCATGGAGCAGCTGCTGTGACTCGTTCAGGCATGAGGCAGCAACTCCCGCAGAGGAGATGGCACGTGGTGAGAGCAGGGCTGCGAGGTGAGGAGATGGGAGCGTGGGGCTGCAAGGTGTAATGGGGAAGGTAATGGGGAAGAGTTGGTGAGATCCCTGGGATGGAGACCATGCTTTGTGAAATCCGGTTGGTGTTAAACTGGATGTTGAACACTTAGTGCTTAATTCGTGGAGCGGGGGCAGAAATCTGTTGTCAGCACTGCGGTAAGCTAAGGCAAGGAAATGGGATGGACAAGTGAGAAGTCACTTCGAGTTATGAGATAAAGAGGGAGGCTGGAGATTAGGTGAAGGGACAGGGTGCCAGCACGTGCTAGATGTGCTGTCTGTGGGGAAAAGCACAAGATCAGAGTCTGGAAAAAAGTCAGGGAGCCGCAGTGTCCTTGCAGGCCTGGAGCTGGGAGCAGGAGCAGCAGGAGGCAGAACTGGGCATCGAAGCAAGGGCTTGGAACTGGCTGGTGCAGCTCATTAAACGGTCTGTGTTATCTTCCCTGGCAGCAAGGCTCGCCCCTGGCACAGAAAGGCTCCTAGCACACCTTCTGCAGAGCCATTCTGCTGCACGTCGCTAGGAGCAGGTGCTCTCCCCGCCGTCTCTTCCAGGTGCACAGGTTTCCTCATGGTCCCTGGAGTTGGGTGTATGCAGTGAAAAACAGCTCAGGGTAGTAAAAAGCCCGTGCAATAGGGGGGCAGCTGGGCACCCGCTTTGTTCCACTGTGCTGCCGTGCGTTACTAGGCCTCTTTGCCCTCCTGCAGCCCCAGAGCAGCTCATTGCACTGCCCAGACCCAAACCTGTATTTTCCTCCAGCTTCCTGCTTAGCTGCCTAGTTAATGAGCAGCTTGGAAAAAACAACCCACAGGCCTCGCTTCATCCGCTTTACACTTCAAACAAGCTTTTTTTCAGCAGCAAACAGAGCTCCTGCAGAGCAGGTGGGTTCCAGAGCACAGGAGCTTTTTGGGAAGGCATCTGCCAGCAGGGAGGAGAGCCTGCGTGCCGCTGCTGTGACAGTAGCAGGTGGTCAGTGACCATGTAAAAGTAATTGATTTGCAAATGGCAGTTGGAGACACCAGCTCTCCAACTGGCCAGCAAAGGACAGTCATTGTTAACAGCCTCCATGGGAAGAGGGCTTGCGGAGGGAGGGAGTCTCTTTTGGGGGTTAAACACCAAAAGGATACTTCTTGCTTGCAAGTGGCTCTGGACTACAGCAGTGAACGAGACTGCCTGCCATGCCAAGGGGGCACGGAGCCGGGCTGCTGGGAGCAGAGCACGCAGGACAAGGTTCTCACTGCGAGCATCACAAAGGGAATTGAAAATAAGGAAGGGGAAATGGGATTTTCTGTGTGCACGTGTACACACGCAAATAGTTGGGGATGTCTGCTCTAGGCAAGGGGGTTGTTGGGAATGAGAAGCGGACAGGTGAAGTACTTTGACTGCTCCCAGAGGAGGAGGAGGAGAGGGAATGGGAGAACTGCATGGTGCTCCATTTGTTGTGGCCCCCTCCTGTCTGAGTGCTTGTTCCCAGCCCCGTTTCCAAATGATGCTGCTTTATCACCTTGTCCCATTTAAACCACAATCCTGCTGGCCACGATCCAGAAAGATGCTGAGCGTTTGCAACTCCTGATGAAATGATGGGGGGGTCAGATGACTGGCAGCCCCAGATTCAAACCCCCGTATTTTGCTGGTCCCCCTTGCTGTATTGCAGGGCGCCTCGCTCCCTTTGCAATCTCTCCACTAATACCATCTGCCCCTCTTGCGGCCGGAGCTCCTCCCATCTTCCCGTTGCCAGAGAAACAGCCACCTTGGCAACCTGCTGTCATCCTTGAAACACACATGGAAAAGTCCTCCTGATTGTTATGTTTGATCCTTCAGGCAGATCTGGAACATCACTCAAACTGACATGCATCTCTTGTGACACGATTACCTGGGGGACCAACGGGTGCATACACATGTAGGACGTGTGTGTGTTTCTCTACGTATCCGTGTGGGACCACGGATATGTCTATGGGCCTGCGAGTGTATTGATTTTTTTTATTATTATTCTTTACTCACTCTAAGAAGAAAAGAGAATTTGGTTTGGGAAAAACAACAACAACAACAACAACAACAAAACCAGGCAATAAATAGAAATCATGCCCAATGTAAGGCTTCCTGTTTCCAACAGCCATTGTGCTTCAGGACCCCAGCCTAGCCTCCCTTCTCACCCTTGTGTGCCCAGAACAACCAAGAGCAAGAGCCTGTAGGTGTCGGGCACCTAAACAGTCTTGGGTGATGCAGAGTGCTGCCTGTTACCTGTGGTCCCCATGGTGCACAGTATCCATTCATGAGGCAGAGGGGTCTTTATTTTGCATTCTGTGTCAATTTGGAGTGGAGGGGGGCAGGGGCATTGGCATTGTTCTCCACTGCCTTACACAGGGTATGTAACATCAAAACCTGTCTCTGTGAGCCTGAAAATGGAAGGTGATGTAGCCGCACTGTAAAGATTTCAGGGGAAAAAGGATTTTCTTTTTGCCTAAGTTCAGGACAGGAACTTCAGAATTTTGGAGACGTCAGGGATTCCTCAAAAATGTCAGGCACAAGATGGGGAACAACCCAAGGGGCAATCAGGTGTGCTTAAGCCTAAACATTTTATTTGAACCCTACTCTCTTCTCTCTTCCCTTTGCAGTGCCTGGATTCGCAGTTAGTCGAGGTCTACTCTGTCCTCGAGAACAACACAAAGAACCCAGAACCCCAAAAGAATGCTCCAGGAAAGGTAAGGACTGGGGCCCTGTTCTTGGAGAGTTCCCTTATGCACTGGGCACATGGGAAAAGAAAACCCGGAGTTGCCACGGCCCTAGCAGGCAGTAAGGGTGTCCGCTGTTTCCCCACTTCCAGACCCACTGAAAGGGGAAGATGGGACGTGGCATCCACTCACCAGCTGGGCTGCACGTGTGGTGTATCTTCCCTCTTCCGGCAGAACCCTTGCTGCTGCAGCGTTACTGGTTCTGGCATGCAGATGCTTTGCTATATGATGTTCCCTGAAAGGTATTGAGATGTTTGGCATTGCTGCTCCATCTAAATGGGCTGGATGTTCGAGGAGAGTTGGCTAGGTGCTGTCCGCCACTCTTGCCCTTTCCAGATTGTTTAGGCAGCTAAGAAGTTCTCCAGGGTAGAGGAATCTGTGCACGGGGGGCGGATCCTGGACACAACTTTGCTCTTGCTAGCGTTAGGCACCTGAGAGCCATTTCCTGGTAACAGAAACGAAGACGGTCTGAACAGAGGCAGGAAAATGCAGTGTGGCTGTATTTTGGGCTTGGATCTTCTTGCTGGGCTGGGAGTTATGAGTTAGAGACAAGGAACTAAACCCACTCATAATGAAAGTAGCCGCAACTCAGAATATTTAGGCACAGATCAATTGTGGGGGCCATGTGGCACCAACCAGAGGCCCACACGGCCCTGTGCTGTGCCCTTGGCAAGCATCAGCTGTTTCATGGGGACAAAACTTGCATCAGGCACCCTAGCGAACATTTCCTTCCTGTCCTCTGATCTTTGTTGTTCCTTTCCCCTCCAGACCTCTTATCTACTTAAGAAATATATTCACTCTCCTAACATTGGAAAATGTTCCTGAAAAATGTCTCCTGCTTCTCCCACTGATGTCCTCTTGGGGAATGTTCCCCAGGTTAACTATGGAGCATGGAGCCAGCTGGCACCAACCCTCTGTTTCATGAAGGACGGTATTTTTCAGCGTCTGAAGCACTTTCACAACTCCCATCTTTTAGGAAAAGGTGGTACAAAGTCAAGTGCCTTCTTCTACGTTAGAGCTAGTTGCAATGTGCTCTGCTCCCAGGGCCACTGGCATCCTGCAGTTAGTGCTGTGGCTTCACAGCAGTGGTAGCAGAGGCAGTGGCAGGTATCTGACTACTGCAATTGATTACTGAGGGGAAGGATGCGTTGTTTTATATAGCCTGTCTGGTACACCAGTGCATCTTATGCACTGGAAGACAGCATCCCTGATTTTGTGTTCTTGCTGCATTTTTAATTAGTTGGGAAGGAAGAACAGTAAGTCCTGATCCCCCTTCCCTGTCCTATTTATTCTTCTGTATACCTTTATCCTCCCTTCTAAATGATTCAGTCTGGATGATGAAATGCAGTATATGTGTTTTTTTTTCCTACCATGGAGTTGTCTGGGCTGTGCTGAATCACCTGTGTGTGGCCCACACCACTCAACTGCTGCTTTAGGGGCCAGCAGACCTGTGAAACAGAGCAGGAGCAAAGCAACAAAACAAGAGCAAAGGAGCATCTGTGTGCAAGTGGGTCTGGCCCTTGTGTCTGCCAGGGAGAGGTAAAGGACAAAACAGAGATGGGAGAAACAAAGGAGAAGAAATCAAAGAGAGGCGATGGGATGGGCTCTCACTGCCACGAGCAGATGCCACTGAGTGCACTCAGTCCTTGTGCTGGTTAGAAGGGAGGGAAGTGTGAGAAGCAGGACCCCACAATGCCCCTGCCACATCCCACCTCAGGGCTCTGCTTATCCTCCCCTCTCCAGGGGAGGAGAGCAGAAAGGAGCTTCTGCAATAGGAGCAACTGTGAAGAGTGGAAGGGGATGCCTTGGGCTCTCTGCTCAGTGAACAGTGGTTGAAAATGGAAAAGGTGGGAGGGGTGGATTCATGTCTGAGGTTGTTTCACGGAAGCCAGGAGTCAGTTTGGTTCCCCCCAGAAGGGATATGGCCTTCTCTGCACAGGAGAATTTGACTGCCCTTCCCACTACAGTTGCAAGCACCTTGATCAGCTTCCGTCTCAATCATCCTGGGCTCTGGCCGCCTGGCACACGGGTGCTCCAGCTGGCTGTGCCAGAATGTAACAGGATGTTTTCCTAAGAGCGAAACCCGTGGGCCTGTGGGCTTGGCTGGGACAAGGAGCTGGGATTGCTGAACTGTGGCCAAGACTTGCTGCAGAGGGTCAGGGCCAGTCCTTGCTGCAGGATGCTGCGTGTAAAGCGAAGCAGGGCAGAGAGCACCTGAAACGAGAGCATTTGCAAGCTGTCGCGCTGCGCTGTCAGCCAGCCTGGGTGGCAAGGGGTTAATCCTCTGGTGTCTGCGCCTGCTTTGGAGGTGCCTGCACTCAGCTCTTCTAAAATGTTTCCCTTTGGTGGTGGCAACAGAGAAAAAGCTAGTGTAGGTAGGGCTCCATTCACCCTCTGGCATTTCAGCTGCTTGCTGTGTAACCTTGCTTACAGCAGGCCTGTGCCACACAGCGCTTAAAATATCAGTCTGTCAGCGCCTTGTCTACACAGGGAACGGTTGTGAGGAATAGACTCAACTGTTGAAGAAACAGGATTGAGGAGGTCAGGGAATTCCTCCTTCACAGAATCCAAAGTGATTTATTTTTTTTACCGAGTCCAATTTTCCCTCCCCTCCCTGTCTGACAGCTTTTTGGGGGAAGAGTGACAAGTAAAGGAGGCATCTTTATCCCTTGGGCTGGATTAGTCACGTTCGTCTCTGTTGGAGCAACATTTCTCAATGTAGTGGCTTCCGTTTCAAAGGATCACTTATAGCCATTTCTAACAGAACAAACGTCAGTGTCTGCTTATTAAGAATTAATTCATCTTCTTTGAATAATTTTCCTCCATTTCTTTTTTGTCCTTTTCATCATTCTGCAGACATCTAAGAAGCGAGGAAGTCTAGAAGAATCCTCTGATACATTGTACGAGAATATCTAAGAGGGAAAAACTGACCCTGTGTAGACCAGACGTCTTTCTGTACAACAGAACTACTTTCTGCATCCTCAGTTCTCTGCGAAGACCCACGGTGACTTCAGGGCACAACCATGGGGGACTTGTGAACCCGGGGCTCCCTCCAAACTGCCCTTCATTAACAGCAGAATACATCTGTTCATATCCCACTGGGGCTCAGTCTGCATTGATGCAGCAAAGCTATTTTGCAGCAAAGATGTTTGATGCAAAAGAAAAGCTGCTTTTTGTGAAGCACTCACACGTATCTTAGAAATGGTGCAGATGGGATCTGTGCAGGTTTCTCTCACCTGACCTGGCTGAAACACTTGAATCTTGATCCTCTGTAAGTGACAGCACAATCCAGAGACCTCCCTGCTTGCTGGCCTGATCTTCCAATCCTGACCTGCAGCAGTCCATCTGATCCTGTGCCTACGGTTTTCTGACACAGCCGTCAGGCCTTCATGCATAGTTTAACTGAGATCCAAGCGTCCACCTGCCCATTTTTCCTTTCTCAGGAACCCCACAGTGAAACATGCTTTCTCATAATCTGCTAATCCCATCAAGTAGTCACAGATGCCTGCTGTGACCATACTCAGCCGACTCAAATCAGTGTCTCGGAATAAATGCTTTCCCTTGAGCAATATCGGCAGTATATGGCGAGAAAAAAGGAAGAGAGAGAAAATAGCCCTGCCTGGCGCCACGTCTCGGTGGCAGTGCCCTTTCCAGAGCAAGGAAAAGGAATAAGGAGCTGGGAACCTGAGGAAACTGCCTTGCTGGGGCTGTGTAAACCGAACAGGTCTGGGGCCAGATTCCAGCGCAGAGAAGTTCAAGCCGAGCTCCCAAATACCCTGTTCTTATCGGCAATGGGCATTGTTACTGCTTGGGATTTTGAGCTTCTGTGGGAGGAGGCATGGTACCTCTGCCCCACCAAATCCCATAGGTTTGCCTTTGTCACAGTGGGCCAGTGTTTCCCAGCAAGGGTATAAGTGTTTGGTTTTGTTTTTTGTTTTTCCCTCATACATTATTTGGCCAGATAGACCAGTTCTGAAACTTACAACAATGGGAGTGAGGAGGGAGGCCCTAGAGGTGAATTTTCTATCCAGGCTCTTCTCTCCTGTCAGCTGGGACTTACCTACTATTTGTGCTGGTGGATATTCTAGTCCTGATAGGGAAGAGGTTACGTTAAATATCCATATAACACGATCAAACCAGTGGATCAAAAAGCTGAGGCTGTTTTATCTCAGATTAAAAAACAACAACAAAGTAACAACCAAACAAAACCAACCCAAAATAACAATACGTAGCATAACTTGAGAGGAATCCTAGAAACCTCTTTAAAGAAGAAGATCAAATTAAAACTGAGCTCCAGGGTCGTAGGACCCTCTCTAGTTGAAGATAATGTTGCTATGCATCAGAGATAGGCTATGGAAAATGTCTCCAGGGCCTCCAACCTTCCTATACTATGTTTAAAGAGATAATCCGCTTATTGCTTTGCTCTTTTTATTAGAAGAGATTTCAAACATGCAGTTTGGACTTTAACCACAGGAAAATGCTTTTTCTCTTCCCAGTGTTGAGGAATTCATTTCAGAAAGAGCAATGAATAGACAGTATGGCTTATTAGACCTGTCTTCCATTTGTTAAATGATTGCAGTAATTATAAATAAATATTTCTGAACTCAACAATTTTAGTATTTACTAATGTGACCAGAAATATAAATTAGGAGAAAACATTTGTCTTCACAGAAAAAAAATTACAGAGGATTGTACAGGTATAATATTTTCTTTCATTAACAAATTTGAAGAATGATGAGATGAATTATAAATATGTTGCAGTATGGCAATAAAATATTCAGAAGAAGGTGGTGGATTAGATGAAAAGTTAAAACTTTCAAAATAATGCTGCCTGGGTTTTGTGTTTTGCTTTTTTAATTTTATAAATGCTAAAAACAATGGGTAGAACTAAAATTTCATGGCAAGGATCTCCCTTCACAGTGTATTGTTTTGTCTTTCTATTACCTTTTTGAATAGTGCTTCTTACATTTATGTCTGGGCAATTCTATATATAAAGTAGCTGAAGCTGTTTGAAATGAAACATAAGAAAAAGAATGATATTTGGAATAGAAAGGCTATTCTAGAATAGTCAGCACTAAAGTACTGAACAAATCACAACCGGTTCTGATCAATTAAATAAAAAAGTAAAAATTTCCAAGAAACACTGGAAAGTCCAGGGAGTTGGGCTGTGCGCCAGAGCTTGTTGAAGTCAGGGGAAGTTGCTGCGTTGATTTCAATGGGTTTTGGATTGGCCTTGCAAGGCTAAAAGACAGCTGTGTGAGGAGAAGGAAGTTTGGAAGCTGTGTAGCCAGAAGCTAGTGTCACTTCTTTAGTCTTCTTCATCGTGCACGATGGGCAGCAGCAGTGGCATCAGTGGGTGAGAGAGAAAGGTAAAAAGTAGAAGATTGTGAGAGAAGGCGTGTTTTTAAATGCTGCAGTTTTCCAAGGAGGTATGAGGAAATGCCCTCAGGCACAGGTAGGAGAAACCAGTAAATATAAATTTATATAATATTGGTATAGCTACTTTATAGCAGAGATTTGTTCTGAAAAAAAAAAAAAAAGGCAGTTGTATTTGTCTTACTTGGCTGTATGGTCCATGAGAATAGATGCAAAAAATGAGTATTACTAGAAAGAGGAAAGGAGTTCATTTTTAAGTGTGGAGCAATATATATTAAAAAAAAAAAAAAAAAGAAAAATTAAGGACCAGCTCCCCCAGCTCCACACAGGTGAGAGCTGATGACTGACTTGTGTTTATTCCACACATTTTGCTTTAAATTGAATGTTGGGAATGGATTCCTCTTTAAAACTGTGTCCCTGTGGGCCGCAGCTCTGCTCGCTTCCCCCAGCATGGTGCTGTTACGCACAGAACATGCTGTCAGGTTACGGTGGTATAATCTCTGATTCCCAGGCGCCGGGAAAGCTAAGAGAAATTATCCCTTTGTATTGACAGGATTTCAGGGAAGTGGAGACACATTATCAAAATAAGCAGTGGCGCGAGGTGGAAATGCACTGCCTGCCGCCTTCTAGAGGAGGTGCCGTGCTAGCACGAGGGCCCTTTGCCCTCCCCACCAGGAGCGAGCCTTTGGTCCTGAGAGATGGATGCAGTTTCTCACCCTGATGAATCTCACCGTGTTGTCTTAGTCAGGGGTGTTGGTGGCACTGAGATCATCTAGTCCCTTTAAAACAACCCCTTCACAACACTTGCCAGCAAACCCCAGATTGGGAGGGCAAAAAAATGAGTGTAAGCGAGTGGTTCAGTAGTTTCATCCTTTCCTGTAGAGGACAAACTTGCATGGGTACTGCTCTGTAGTACGAAGTACCCGACTACATTTTGCCTTTTATCTGTAGACAAGAAAGAGCTTCTTGCGGTGGGTAACCACAATGAAATGCATGACCATGGTGTAGTCCAATGTGTTCTCCTTCGTTGCTTCTGTCTTCTAATTGTCTTCTTTTTCTTTCTCACGGGTACCACTGTCATTAAACACCTCTATGGCAACAGCGTCTACAGACCTAGCTAGGGCTGAGTCTTCACAAAAGGAGGCACTTCGCTGAACAGCACCCAAAAGAAATGGTTATTACTGCTCTAGTCTGGACCACTGTCCCACCAGCAGTGCCCAAAGGGTATGCGAGTCTGGGCCAAGGGCAGGGGTCTCTTCTTCCTGCTGGGCTGTCTGCTGGAAAGACCTCGTGTTTCTTCAGCCCTTGGCCATGCAGTGCTGTGACCCTGTGTGTCAGGGATTTAGGGAAGGCGGTGAGTGAAGCCACCAGATGGTGCCCTAGGTCCTCTCTGCTCCCTCTCCTGTCCCCTTCCTGCCCACATCCCCCTGCCAGCTCCCCTGGCAGCCCCCAGACCACAGACACCAGGGGGTGGGCACCTACAGCCACCCAGAACAGCCCCAGCCAGGGCTGTCCTCTGCCTCTGTGGCTGGTGCCCCTGACCCCTCACAGCTCCCTGCCATGGCCCAGGTGCCACCAGCACCTGGGAGGAGATGGGGACAGGACAGGTTCCCCTCCTTTGCATCCATGGCGTCTGCAGAAATAACTTCATCAGATACCTGCGCGTTGGCACAGGGGTGCCCAAATGCAACATTGGCCAGACGTTGGGGCTGCTTCAAGCTGCCACTGCTTTCTTTCATCATTTGGAAGGGACATCTTATCTTGGGTTTGGAAAAATTTACTGTGTGTCCATGGTAAAAAAAGTAAAAAATAAAAAAAAAAATCCTTCTCAACTTATGCTGCTCCTCCTCTTTGCTTTGTCAGGAAGCTGATGGAGGCTCAGATCCTGAGCTCCTGAGCCTGGTCAGGCTGCGTGGCTGTGACGAGTGGTGGGGCAGGCACGCAGCCCCCCACACCTGCACTGCCCCGCGCCCGGAGGGAGGCTTTGTCCTCACCAGCCCACAGATCTCTCCTGGAGCTCCAATTTTCCTTCTGAAATACGTGGCTTGTGTTTTATAGCTCTCAGCCACACGAAGATCTGGATATACATCTGGTAGGGCCAGGCAGGTTGGCTGCCCTGCTTTAAGCAGTCAGAATACAATTACCCAAATTGGAACAGCGTGAACATGGAAAAGCTAACGTACAGGCTTCTTCATAACACTCAGTCAGGGCTTCTTTTCTATCGCATCTGAAAGACTGGTCTGCCTACAATTTTAGGCAACAATATCCCAGCACTTCAGGGTTAATAATTGTACCCAAAATACCTGCACCGCAGTTGTGAGGGAATTAGCCCTGTAATGCCGCCAGCGGTGCTTTACACTGACACGTGCCGTTAAAATCAAAGACTTCAAGAGCCCTTGCAAGGCTCAGTATGATATTTCAGCTCCATACATGAAGAAATGGAGGCTCAGGAGGTTAAATGACTTTTCCAAAATTGCAGAGGGTCAGAGGTAAATTCGGCAGCAAAATTCACCTTCCTGCGTTCTTATTTATATCAGGTTGTCCAGGGGGAGCTGGTAGCTGGCTAAGCAGGAGCTACTGAGCTCCTTTTAGTTTTAAAAAATAGGGGAAAACAAACAAACAAACAAACCACATTTCTTCCTGAGTCTCTAGCACTGGTTTCTGCAGCACTTTGCTTTTCATTTTTGGTTTCTCATGCAGGTATTGACCACGCTCACATCTGCCTGGCTGAGGTTGCCAAGCTGCAGGAAAAGTTACTGCTCTCTTTTACAGAGCTATCCACCATTTTGGCAATCAAGGAAGCTCGTAAGAGCCAAATTACCATGGAAAGCCCAATTACTTATGCTGTAATTCCCCAAATAAATGTTTATGGAGGGAATGTGATGAGTTACTGCACATCCACCCCGTAAAGTCTTCCTGACTGCTGAAGAAGCTCCCGAGCTTGTTGAGTGGGCTTAGACAAGGAAGAGCAAATGGCTGCAGCAAGTCACAAAGGTGTTCTCTGCTCGGCGAAGGGAAGGCAGGGAAGTCCCTACCGCCCCAACACTTAGCTCCTGGAGAAGGAGGAGGTGTGAGGAGAGGTGCTGCTGATCATTCTGTGAATGGAGATGCTTGCCGTTCTTTTTAACGTTCAAAGGAAACCACAGGCTTGGTGTGATGTAATTCCCGCTCGGTTGGGTTGTTTATTCAAAAAGGGCTGCGCTGTGCCAGCACGTGGGGAAGAGAAAGTAAAACTTCGGCTCGGCTTTTGCTCCCTTGGGATTTCTTTATGCTTTCAGACTCATCCCGGTCAAGGCAGGGTGTGAGGCAGGAGTATGGCAGCTCTTCGGAATGGCTCTGTGCAGACCAGCTCTAAGTAATGTGCAAAACGCAGGTATGGGTTTTGAAGAAATCAGTTTCACAAAGGAGCTGTAACTCTTCTTCTCCTCCTCCCCAAAAGATTTAAAATAATCTTGCTGTCTATAAAAATCAGGTTGGCTATTTCGGGTTCACTCAGAGCTAAAATGAATGCAGCATCTCTCATTTCTAGTCATGATAAGTCACTAGATATCAGTTCTTAATTGCTTGATTAATCTTGAATATTCAGAGCTGACACTGCCTGTCCTACCAGTAGACAAAAGCTACATTTAAAAGACAGAAGAAAACACTTCCCTCTTTTGATTGAAAACAAAAGCCAACCCCGCAAGGTAAGTGCATGAAATTACAGAGAGGTTTGTAGCATGTGCTGACCGGAGAAAGACAGGCCAGAGTGCAAGGGGAACAGCCAGGGGGCCGCGGTACGCTGGGGGCGTGGGGTGGATTCACGTCAGCACATGCTTCTGCAGTTCATTACAGGAACAGCTCAAACCCAAACGCTGGCGCGCTTGTATTTGCTGTATGCTCGTGTGTGTTAGGCCATGTTATTCATTTCAATAAGTAAGTGGAGAGGTTTTCTTCATGGAGATCGTGACATTTCTACGTATACAAAAGCTGTTTAAGGTCAGCAGTTATGGGAGACTATACCGTTGTGTGCTTTGTGTACGGCTGGACTGATAATTATCACTGCACATGTCTCCCTAAGGGTGTCGTTAAAAAAATATAGACCCGGTAAGGGAAGACATTCGAACCCATTATAGAACACTTATAAAATTGTCTAGGCTTTTTTATTTTTTATTTTTTTAAGCAATGTGTGCGTGGCACGTTCAGGATGAACGGCAACGTGGCGTATCAGCCCTCGCTTGGGAGCGACATACTATGCTGGAGGCCAGGCTATATGATGGCACTGCGTGATATAAAGGTCGTATGGGTTCACGTTCCAGTTGGCTTTCCTACTGTGTTAGAAAAACGACTTACTTTTATCTCGTTACTCTAATTAAGGAATAATAAAGCCTCTGATTTTTTTTTTTTCATTTCAGTTAACCGCTGTCTCTGGGTGCCACAGACTTCTTGGAAGAGGTACCTGCTGCCCAGGACAACTACTCAAAGGTCTGTGTAATCCAAGAGAACGTCACGATGGCAATATTAAAACTTAGGAGTGCTGTCACCGCTGTCCTTACCAGGTGATGAGCCAGTAACATCTCCAGAAAATTCCAGTGATAAAAGGGAAAAGTTCTGAAGATACAATCACTCCCCGGACCCCTCTGAATACGGCACTCCCTCCATGGTTACCTGCTGGAACTAAGCATGGTTATTTTGGTCTTCAAGTATCTCCAGCAATGGTGTAGAAAGGGAAAGTTTCCACCATGTACAGGGCTGAGACCTATTGCTCTGCAGATGTTCCAGTTAGCGAGCAGTTAAATGGGCAGAGATGGGACATCCCACAGGCATATTGTCCTCATCTAATCCCTTCCTGCAGTAACAGTTTCTTGATGGTCTTGTGTGAATCAGGTGACGGGAGCTCCTCTGGGATGCTGTCTTGCAGATTTGCAGATTAATGTTTCCTTTGCTTAATTTCATTTACGTTGATATCATTTATACTCCCTCAGACAACCCTAAGCAGTCTTTCTCGCTCCCTGGTGCTTCTGCACCCCTGAAGTTCTCATACACGATTCCTGTGATGCTCCTCACAATTGTTATTTGGCCAACCTACACACACTGTAATCCCTTCCAGCTTTTTTATCATTTTATGTTCCTCTTTTTTTTTTTTTTTTTTATTTCCCTCCAAGTTGTTGACATCTAGCTAGCACTGAGTTGTCCAGAACTAAACATGTCTTCAAACTGCGGTCTCACCACTATATTAAAAAATGGGACTATTGCCTATATCTCTGAGAAGAGGTCTCTGCCTTTACAACCCCAAATTAAATTAACTGCATGATTTTTGCTGCCATATCACATTGCAAAAACATATTAAATCTGCTGTCTACCGTCTCCCTGAGGTCTTCTGGTATTTCTGCTTTCAGTACTTGAGCACAGATGATTCCTCTCTTCACCTCGGCTTCTACCTTTCAGTAGCTCGTATGTTGTACCTACCGCCTTTCGGACACGTGGGATTGCTTAGGGTTCCTCTTTGAGGAACAGCAATGCGACTCCTTACACATGAGTAAATGCTCTCTGTGTTTTAACATGAAATAGTGCATTCCCGCTGTCTCCCTCCAAGCTGTCCTATGACAGTCTGTTTCAATGCAATTAAAAGGTATGTAACTCTTTTTGGTTTCCAGATATTCCTATTTATAGCTGTATAGAGTGCTGGCCTGCACGTTAATAATCTGCAGCAATCTGTTGGAACCTCACATACTGAGGATCATGGGTTGAAACTCTTTTTCTGGTGAAAGGGAAATGCTGGTTTTTTTCTTAGGAAGTGTCTGTCCCAAATGTCAAGAATACAGATTAGCCTTTCTCTGGTTGGAAATGACATATTATAATGTTCCTTTGTGCGGGAGACATCTTTCTACGGGTGGCTCAACACTCTGAAATTATCTTCCCTGGGAAATAAGGTCTATCACAGAAATTGCCATCATCCTCATTTTCTCTGGCATAAATGCAGAGCAACAAGAATAGAGGAAAAAAAAAAAAAACAACTCACAAAACCAAAACACTGCTCTGTGCATCGTTTTCTTCCTGGGGAGAGAACAAGACAAAGAAAACCAAACCCTACACGTGACAGTTGTTAATCAGATCAGTTAATGTAGTCCTAGAAGGTACTTGAATATCATGGTTATGAAAACAGCATAAGAATCAATACCGAACAGAATACACTTGATCTTACTCTATTTCATAGATAAGAGAATCTAGAAGAATCAGTTCGAGCAGGCAAGACAGTAAAAGTGGTGGTGTATCCGTGATGGTCTGAAGATCCTAGGGAAGCAAGGTTTGTGGAGAAAGGTAATATCTTTTATTAGATCAACTGATATAACTGGAAAAAGCAAACAAGCTTTTGGGCTCAGGGTCTCTTTATCAGATCTGACAGAAAGCAGCAAAATTCAAGCTAACTATGGGCTAGATGCAATTGCTTTTAGTTTAATCTAATTATATTAATCAATTTGACCACTTGAGGAAAAAAAAGGAGCACCTATAGAGTGCAAAGGGGTGTGAGCAGAAGTGACTGACAAGCTGCTAGGTCTCTGCCGGACCACTAGCGAAGAAAGGGTTGTTTGTGCTGGTGACAAAGGGAGAGGTCGGCAGGGAGGCTGCAACGGGCTAGGAAAGCAACACCTCTGTTAAGCCCACGAGTTTTAGTGTCTAGGGATTGCAAGTTTTAATTCCGAGATTTATCTTCTGGGAGTATTTTGCAGGTCTCCTTTGGGATAAGGACCGAGGGGCTAGGGTTGTTATTTTCCAACATACATTCTGCTAATGATGAGTACGTGTTTCTGTCCTTTATTGGCTGTCTGTACGCGCTCGTTCTAAGATGGCAATTATTCGGTTTCACTCACATGGTTTCTGTGGGGGTATCTCATCTGCTGGATGAAGTGATGAACCGTAGAGATTTGGGACGACTATGTGCAGGAACAAAGAATTTCGGTGGTTTTGCTGTGGGAAGAAGGGCATTGATTATGCTGTCTGTGGAGTGGCGCTGGCGTGTTTCATGTTTGATGCTCTGGCGGGATCTGGTTCTATTTCATGTGTTTTCATCTGCAGATTTGCTTCCTGTAATGAGCTGGGAAAGGGAGAGGCTGAAGGTTAGGAGGAGAGGCAGTGTGAAAAAAAAATCTTTCAAATGGAGATAGTCATTTAGAAGATTAATTTATGTGTGGATTTTAGCATGTGATATTACTGCTGTCAGGGGCATGTGGTTGCAGGAGGAGGAATGTCACAGCAGAAACTCTAAAATAAAGAGCAGAAAAACAAATTGGCAGAAAGTTAATGTGGTCACAGACTTTGCCAGACCTTTTTAATGTTGGTCACTCTGGACAAACACCAAATAAACCCGATCCCTTGAAAAGTGATTTCCTAAAATTGCTCTTGTTGCTGTCGTGTCTTTATTGCAGTAAATGCATACTGTAGTAAATGTGTAGTAAACGTGTTTTGCTGAAGTGCGACCTCGCTGGATAGAGCAGCTCACCAGCGTTCCCCTCGGAGCAGGTGCAGTACTATCTGCGGGGCCGGCCAAGTCTCGCCGCTCCTCGGCGTGGTTTGGGCGGCTGCTGAGCGCGCCAGCTTCACACAGGCGGTTTTATGGTCTGTGGGTTCTCGCGTAGGTGCTGGCTTGTGGGGTGCCATGTTTTCGTGTCAGTCGTGGTGCCTAGAAAGCCGCCGTTGGTTCCCTTGGGAGCAGTCTTGGTGCGAGCAGAGGGGGCCCCGCTCATTGCATTTGTGGCTGTACTTGATGAAGGGTCCCAGGTTTTCTGAGCTGGCTGTTTCTGACAGGAATGCCACCTATGCTTCCCGTACGCAGCCCAGCGTGACGCGCTTCAGCTCTGGCTCGTGAAGCCGGCGTTTCGGGGTGCTGGGAGCTGCAGAGGTGCCCTCTGCCCCCCGTGTCGAGGCCGGGGAACTAAAGTAGGCGACCGAAGGCTGCCTGGAGCGGCCAGCTGGGTGCTTGCTGCATGAGGCAGCAGATACGGAAATTTCGCATGGCTC
>VXAL01017112.1:152981-201602 GCA_013399475.1 Chauna torquata | reverse complement strand
CGAGCCCCGCCGCGGCCTCCCCGCAGGGCCGAGGGCGCACACCCGCGTTCGCGGCCGAGCGTGGGGCTCCGGCGGGAAAGCTGGGGGCCTGTGCGCGGCGGGGAGCCGGCGGCCGCCGGAGAGCCGGCCTCCCGCGTGGGTTTCCTCGGTCACGGAGCTCGTGGGTGTCCCGGCCGCCGTGCACCTCCGTCGGCTTCCTCGCCCGTCCGTGTGCGTTTCATGGGGAGCGCTGCGCGGCTCCGTGCGCTGCTCCCCGCTCCTTCCGTCCCCCCCCAGCCCGCCGTGGCCTTCTGGGGAGAGCGCTGAGGCGATGCCTGTGTCTGTTAAAGCACCGTCCAGGTGAGGAGCTGCCTTTTCCCAGGGACGCGCCCGCCGGGACCGTGGCTTGAAGTTGTCGACGGTGGCCGTGGGTGACACGCGGGTGATGCCGTCCTCCGGCGACAAAGCTTTAGGGCCGGAGACCCCCACTGGGAGCGGAGACGGTGGCGCGGCCGGAGCTGGCGTCGGAAGCCTTCCATCCCGAAGTCAACGCGTCCGCCCCGGCCTGGCGGTGCGGGAGTGCGTGGCCGGGCAGGCAGGCGCGAGCGGGGCCGCAGGAGCGTGCGGCGGGAGGAGGGGGCCGAGCTGGCTGAAGCCGGACAGGCCCGAGGTCGGGGCAGGAGGAGAGCGCCGGTGGCCCCACCAGGGACCGCTTTGCGTGCACGGCGCGGGACGGCTCTGCGGGAGGGAGCGGCTTTTTGCGTGGCTTTTGTTGTTGTTGTTGTTTTCCTTTTTCAATTTTCTTCTTGGCCCGTGACCCTCGCTGCTGTGATGCTGAAATAATCCACTCCCGGGCATGGCCAGCATCTTCCTTCGTGTGCCAAGTGGCCGCCCGGCTGGGCTTTGACACAGGCGCCCGCTGGCCCTGGCTCTGTCCAACTGGGAGTGTCCCTGGGAAGGCGGCTTCCTCGAGCGCTTATCTTGGCTTGCGGGGACGGAGAAGAAGCCGCAGTTCCTTCCAGGGGAAGGCGCTAGGCTGGCCTCGCTGGTGCTAAATCTCTTTAAATCAGAACTCAAAATAAGTGAAGCTAAGGGGCGAGGAGGAGCAAGCCACCGCTGTCCCCTGCGTGCCCAGTGCCTCCGAGGGCAGGAACCAGCCACGGCGACCCCGTCCTGCCCCGGGGCAGGGGAGGACCGTGGCTCGAGCAGCGGGGAGCTACCCGTGCACCGGGGGAGGCGGTGGGAGGGGGAAGCGAGCCTGCGTCGCGGCTTTCGCGGCTTCCATCGCAGCCGGCGTGCCCCGAGGCGCTGGGCAGCTCCGCTCGCTGCAGGCGTTGGAAGGCGAGGGGCACGCAGGCGAGGAGGTCGGGCAGAGATCGCACCGTCGGCATCAAGCACTCGAAGACCGAGAGCTAGCCCGTTTGTGCCACCCGCACCCCAGGGTGGCACTTGGGGGTGCTCTTCAGGGTGGACCCGATTTGCAGGTTTATGCACATCTTCGTGCAGGCTTGGGCCTTGAGTTTGTTTTTAATGAAAGCTACGAACCTTACCTAGTGTGACTTCAGTTAGCGCAGCGAATGCTCCAGACTTGGGGCGAAACTGAGAGCAGAGAAAACTGGTTGTAATTGCTCGTTTTTTTCCCTCAGCCCTTCTTTATCTGCAGTACCTCTCCTGACTCCCTTCCGCTTGCAGGCTGTTTCTTGGTCATGGTGGGGGGGACCAGAGGAGAATCTGTCAATAGCCAGCTCAGCTGCTGCTGATTAGTGCTGAAAATATGACTGTTTTTAATGTAACCAGCTGTGTCACGAGGGCCTGGGCTGGGATCCTGACAGTTTGCTTCGTGTGGGTCATTAGCTGCCATGGAAGACTAATGACTGTGGCTGACAGCTTGTGTCCTCACAAAATAGGGAGGAAACGTTGGTTTTTCCCCTAGACTGGACAAGAGGCTTGAAGCGAAGATTAGTTGTCTGTCCCTTCCCTTTGGAAAAAAAAAAAAAAAACCATGCACGGCACATTTTTGAAAGTGAGTCATAAGGTAGAATTTATTTCAAGTATTTTTAAGCTGCTATGAATTTGACGCACTTCGGCCATACGCTCGCTGGAAATTGTAAGACAGTCTTGCTCGGGTTTGCTCTGTCTGGGCTCAGGAAGGTGACGAGGGAGCCTCTCGCTGTGCGCCTTTCAGATCCGAGCAGACCAGCAGGGTTTTGAAGAGGTCGGGACAACAACCGCGCGATGCCCAGCCTGCAGAGGTGGTAAAGGAGCAGCAGGCTGTCCAGCCCCCTCCTTCCATGCCGGCCTTGCTGAAGGGCGAGCTGGTGGCAGGCGGGTGCGGAAGCAGGAGGGGACGGCTGCGCTGGTTGCCCCGTGCTGCCAGGCTGCGGGGAGGGGGAGCGTGCGAAGCTCCTGCCCTTCAGCCGACGTCGGGGCCGCCTGCCTGCCCCGTCCCTCTGAGCTCTGCTTCTGGAGAGGGGCAGCACCGGGGCCAACGTGTGGTGCGCGTGACCCCCCCCGTGCCTCTTTGTCGCGGAAGTCATAGCAGGGACGCGCGGCTTGAGGAGCGATTATTAGTGTCGGATGACCTGACCGGGATTGTGTAATGACACTGAGCAAGAGATAAAAGGTTTTATATCCCATAAACTTGGTTCTCGCTTCAGGGTGAGCTGCATTTTGAAAATGTGCGAGTTTGACGGCTCGCTGGTAGCTGCAAATAGGTGCAAACATTAATCACTTGAAGCAAGTCCTTAAAAATAAGAACAAACACAGATGTAGACTATAGGCAGGAAAGTGAAAAGAAGAGCTAATTACTTTTTTTTCTTTGTATATTTTTTTAAATGACATTTAATCCGGTGTATATGGTTCTGCGAGTGACCCAGCAGCTCCAGCAGTTTATTCATTTATTTGAAACAGCTTTGTAGTTCACCTTGAAAACCACTTCCTGCCATATGGTTATATTATTTCCCTATGCCACATTTTTTGCTAATTATCAAGACCATTTGCTTTAAAATAGGTGTTTTTAATTTCACAGCCTTGTCTGCCTCTCCTGCTTGATCCTGCCCTGGAGTCAAGAGGCTGTGTCTGTTCATTCTCCATGGCAACGGGCTGTGATTTACTTATTTCAATTTAATTAAAAAGCAGCTATCAAATTCTGGGCATCTTATACGTTCCTTATATTAGAAAAATATCAGTGGCTCAGTCTCCGCCATAGATCTACCAACCTCAGAAATGAAATTCTCAGTCTGAGCCGCTTGTGTCTTCTCCGGTCTGTCCCCTTTGGAAGAGTTTGGGAGAAGGAATGGTGCTGCAGCCCGGCCAGAGGTTGAGGGGACGTGGAGGTCCTGACGTGGAGGTCCGGACTCCCAGGGCGTAGCTGACAACATCGGGGTGCCAGCTCCAAGCACCCGGCAGGTCGCCTCTCCCCTCCTGCTGTCCCGCAGCTGCTGGGAGGTCTCCGGGCTTGCTGGGGCAGCGTGGGCACCCCAGACCTTGCCTGGCAGGGGCACGGGGGCTGTGTGGAGTCCTTGCTGGGGTGGGCGCCTTCTGCAGCGGCTGCATCTTCAGAGCCGCTTTCCAGGGTAGTGCTGGGCTGCAGTGGCACCTCAGGGCTGGGTGGAACGGGCACAAGCTTCTGTACTTCCTGCAGTGAAAATGCAGAAAATGGCAGTCCTGCTAGAAGTGGTCTGGTGTTAACCAGCTCTCCCTGTGTGAGAGACTTTGCACGTCCACGTCCTTCGTGTCGGCTTTATTTCTGTTGTTGTTTTTTGGTCCTTCTTGACGCCAGTCTGTTTTTTGATACGTGCATGATGCGGCTTTTGGTTTTAAGGTAGGCAAGTAGAGAAGCCCCCAGTGCCCTGTTGGTTTAAGCGTGCTTGGTATTTGTATGCAGGCTGGAAACGAATTTAATCCTGAATTAGTTTTCCAAGGGCTGTGGCTGTATAAAAACCAGTCTGTGCCAGTCAGGGATAAGGAAACACAGAGCTGCTGGCTGAAGAGGGGAAGGTGTCAAGAGCGGACCTCTGGGGCGGACAGAGGAGGGTGGGAGTGTGGCGGATTTACTGACCCGAAGGTGTTAGGTTTGGTAGTAAATGTGACTGAGGAGTGCCAAAATTATTGCTGCTTTCATCTCCAGCACCGTAACAGAGTTGTCTTCCCGTGGGGCCCGTGCAGGTGACTCAGCCCGCCGATCGCCTCCCGCTCCGGGAGGAGCCGGGTGCGCGGCTTGGCTCGGGCGCCGCTGCTGAGCCGCACGATCGCGTGGAAGAAGAAAAGTTGGCCGCGCGTTTTTATTAAACCTGGAGGAGCAGTTAGCATCAGAAGAGTGTCTGCGCTTTTTTTTTTTTTTTTTCCTCTTTAGTGGTGCTACTCTCAGTGCTTCTTCAAAGTCGCAGGCGGCAATTTTAACATCAGGCTCAGGTTCTTGCTCCTCTTGGCCCTGCCAAAGCCCGTGAGGCTGCGACGAAGCGTTGGACTCCCTCCTGGCTGGCATGTCTTCGCTGACAAAACGATGTGTGCAGAGTTTCTAGCTGCAGATTCTTCATTCCTGGTGATCATGCACGAACCTGATAAAAACTGAATAAAACCAAAAAGCAACACCCCAAAGCAGGCTTTTGTTTGTTGCTGTACTTAAGCAGATACATTCGAGGAACTTACATCCCACTGGTGACATCCTTAACCCTTCAGCACTGGTTTTACTGGCGTGCAGGCATGATCTGTATTCTTTAAGAGTTTGTCTGTTTCTCTTCCTTATCCAGATTTGAAGCAGACCTCGCTGATATTAATTTCTGTATAGACTGTATCCTCATCTATAAAATAAAGGGAATGCTTCATACAGGCAGCTGTGAAGTTGCATTTATTGTCTGTAAATTGCTTTTAGTAATTGAGCTGAGGAGGTGGAAAGGAAGAAAGACTGAAGTAATATGGGCTTGATTTTTTTATTTCTTTTTTAAATCGAAGAGAACTGCATTATTTTGTTCATCTGATGTAGAAGCTGATGGGGAAAGAAAAATGCTTTACCACAGGCACCCTGAAACTAATTGTTAAATTTGTAATGGAAACAGACATTTCTGAGGATAGTGATGAAGGCAGCCATCTTGTTTGATAATAAGAGTCCAATTTAAAAAGAGGCAGAATTATTGCTGGAAATCCTGCAATACCACTCATATTTTTGTCTGGCTTGGGTTTGCTCGGTTTTAGTGTCAGTCTTTACCTTCATGGCTGCCTTCACCATCCAATTCAGGAACGCTACTGGTAGGTAGAGCCTAATAATAGGTAAAACTTCATGTTTTAAGGTTATTAGCAAACACATCTATTGCAGACTTTTCAGCTCGGCCCCTTCTTTTGTGCCGGCCGGTGTACTCGTCTGGTGGCACCAGTTTCATGTAGCCGAGGCTGGGTTTTGTTGCTGTGGCTGAACCAGTCTGGCCGCCGGCTCTGTCCAGGAGGGGTGGTCGTGCCTTGCCTTGTGCTGCTCAGGTGCTACACGGGTTCAGTTTGTGCAGTTTTTGGAAAACTGACTTGACCGAAAGTATATTTTAAAAAAAAAAAAAAAGTGAATAGTTTTCTCCTGGATAGAGAGCTGGACCTGCTCACCAGGTTCAGGCTAGTACCAGAGCTGCTGCGCGGGAGGGGTGAGGTTTGTGTTGCCAGAAGTGAAAGGTAGGGAATGAAAGGTGGAAATGGGCCCCCCTCTTTTGGCAGCGGTGAACTATTAGCCTGGTTCAGCTGTAACGTGAAACCTCGCCCTCAGTCTTCATTCTCAGCTCCCTCCCTTCCCTCGCTTCTCTCATTCTTTCCCTGGGATCGACTGGTGTGTGCTTCCAGCTGCTGATCCCATTTCCAAGCTCTGCTCTCAAAAGGGAAAGGGAAAAGGTTGAGTTTCACCACCTCTTCAGGAAGAGAGCCTGTTGCTATTAGGGTATTTGCTAATAGAGCCTGAGGATATTAAAGGGCTTAAAGAACAGCAGCCAGAGCCCTCCCCTAGGAGGGGACGGCTGTGGGCTGTGGAAGAGCGTCACCCCACGTGGGGATGGTGGCAGGTCGGGCTGAGCTCTTGGCGTTGGTGGGACCAGGTGGTCCTCGAGGTCTGGGATGAATGGTGAGGGCAGGGTGATGTCTGGAGAGCTTTCTGCATGCCCATGGTGAGCCCGGTCCGAAGCTGGGTACCACGCTGCCGGGAAAATACCTCTCCATCTTTCAGACGTGAATTGCGGTCGCCCCAGATGCAACTGCTAAAATAATTTTCAGGCACCGACAGATACTGGGCAGGCCTTGCGGGATGCTGCTGAGGTAGTTCAGAGCGGTGTCATCTTGCTGCGGGGACGAAACCAGCGGTGTGCTGAAGCTCAGACTTCAGCCTGCTTGTGTGACTTCAGCAGGGTTCATTCAGCGTGTTGCTTTGATAGGAGCAGGGGCAGCGCAGGATGCAGCCGAGGTGCATGTGTATTTGTAGGGCAGTAGACAAAGCTCCCTGGGAGGGGGCCAAGGAGGACTTTGCTTCCACTGAATGGTGCAGACAGGGTTTCTGCCTCAACTTTGCTTTTGTGGACTGGTGTTTCTGCATCATCCCCTGCTGGTGGCAGGAAGAGGCACGTGCAACCTGATGAGATGCATGCCCACGTGTGTACTTAGCAGGGGCACGGCGCAGGTCAGCGTGTGCATTTGGGAGACAAGATGAGAACATCTGTTGGCCTTCAGTGATAGCTTTATGACTAAAGGAGCAGATACTGTGTCTGTCTACTGAATATTATAAAACGTGGAGGTGAAGATGATGTCACTAAGGAGTTGTTTGCCAAAAGCAGCAGGGTGCAGGGAGCCCATGCGTGTGTGGACCGACCGAGTGGCCGTACCTGGAGGGAGGGGCAGGTTGCAATTGGTGTCTTGCACAAATTGGAGATGTTTGTGCAGCCATTTCCAAACAAAAATAGGGAGGGATGGGGGAATTTGCTCCAACTTGAGAGTTGTAAGAGATTTATTTCCTGCTGCAGTTTTTTTTGTTGTTGTTTTTGTTATTTAAGCATTTAAGCTTAAATTCTTCTCATTGGTGTTTGAAGGCATTATGGGAAGAGAAGGATTATTGTGGGCTTGTGTTGCTTTACATGGTGAGATTATACACTGGGTGGCTGTTACAGTGGATTTGTGTTCCAGGGATGGAGTGAATAAAGGAAAGAACCAGCGTATTGATATTAAATAATGGTGCCACTGGATATGTTGAGCACTAAGTGTCTTTGTTTTCAAGGATGTTTTTATAAATCTGACACGCTTATAAGCTAGCTGCACTATTAAAAAAAAAAAACACCTCACATTTATAGGAGAGGGGCAGTATAGAAAATGCTGTAAGTAATCTCACTGAGAGGTGTGCTTTCCTTCCATCCCCTCGCACTTGCGGGCAGACTCGGGGAAGATGTTAGCGAAGGAGCTGGATAGTCGGGTTCCTTTCAGGAGCTGCAGCTGATCTGACTGGTGCAGTGGGTATCAGGTGGGGGCTGCATACAGGTGCGGGGGCTGCTTGTGGCTTCATCTCTGCAGTCTCTGTTTTTTATACCTTCTGGATAGAGATATGTATCCTGGCACTTTTGCCTTCCACCTACATCTCTTTCTCATCTCTTGTAAATACTTGCTGATTTTTGTTGTTGTTCTGGCAAATCTTTCCATTGTGCTTGTAATGGGTGACTCTCCTCCTGTGCTGCTCAACTTGGCTCATGATCATGGGTGTTTCTGCAAGCCAGCCTTCTCCTGAGTCTTTCTGCTGAGTTTTCATGCCGTCTGCCCAGTTCGGGGCCTTCTCCGTGGCTGCGGTGGTCGCTCTTGTGCGGATGAAGGCATCGCAGCTGACTCCAGCAGCGCTCCAGCTGCCTTGCGAAGGGCGGAGGAATACAGGAAAGGAGCAGCCGTGCCAGGGCCCTGTTCGAAGCCGCTGTGTCCTCACACTGGAAGTGCTGAGGGCAAGTCAGAGTTCACATGCAGGACTGCAGTAATCGAATAGCGTTGTGGGGAACAGAGGGAGGAGAGCACGTGGTGATCTCTTTGGATAGATTAGGAAAGAGGGGGTGTTGCGGTGCCAGCAGAAGACATCCTTCTGTGGAGGTTCCCAGCCAGTATATCTAAAAAAGCTGTCCCTGAGGGTGAGAGGAAGGCTGAGAGGTCTGTGCTGTAATTAATTGCCCAGATACCACTGGAAGAGCAGCTTGGAGGAGGGAGCTCATGCATGAGCTGGGTGTGGTGTAGAGAGGGAAATGGGAATTTCCTGACTTGTTTGCAAAGCTTCAAGTGTGAGAAGGAATATCAGACATAATAGGTGGAAAGAAGGGCTGAAATTAATAGGTAGTTCCATCTTCTTTTGCACTGCGTGCTCCTGGCTAGTGTTAGTTGAGCATCAGTTGAAGCAGCACAGAGCGTGCTGGGGAACTGAAGACGTGAAGCAGAAAGAAGGAGTGAATCTGATTAGCTCTGCTCTTCGTGCATTAAGCAGAAAGACCAACTGAAATGTGATTGCAAACAGATAATAGCAGCGTGCTCGCGCGGCACCAGCATGACCCAGCATATGGGGTGATGGATCTAACCATGAGATGGAGTCATTTCTTGTAATAGAAGGCACTTGTTTTTACGTTGCAGCTTATGTTGTACTTTCTCACTGCCCTGTTCATTGCTGACTGCCATTTTGAGCCCGGCCGCGTGGGATAGCTCAGCCCCCTGCAATGTGTGCCCTGTCGAGCGCTCCGGCCCTGGGTGCTGGCTTAGCTCTCGTAGCCAAAGGAGAGGAGGGAAGGGGAGCCGAGGCTGGAGAGCCCTAGCTATTTCCCCCCATATTTCCAGGAATAATGGGAGTCACAGCTGCTGCTTTTGCCATGCTGGGAGGGATGAGGGCTTCTGTTGTCTGTGAGCTCCTAGCTTCCCTCTGAAAGCACAGGTATTAGGGTTTGTTGGAAGAAGGTTCCTAGTGACCTCAAAAACCAGGCATCTATCGGTACTACTTATAAATAATAAATAAAAGCTGTCTTTGCTACACTGCAGGCCTTCATGCCTGCTACGGGCTGCTACAGCAGCCGCTTCCTCAGCGCACTAGCTGTGATCCTGGAGGTTTCTCTCCAGAAGGTGCTTGGCCACTGCACACCCGCGCCCCGGTTTGAGTCAGCGGGTGCTTCAGTAGCCCAGGAGGCTGGGGAATGGGTGTTGCCTTGCCCCGCAGGCAGGTATTTTTGCCTTGACCTGAACTTTTCCTTAAGCTCTGGGCTCTTCCTGTTCTACCACGTCTTTTTGTTTTCTCACAAAGCCCTTTCGGTGCTGTGCCTCGCTGTCCTTGTGAAGGGGATTCCCGCTGGAGTGCCCTGCAGTGCCCTCCGGGCAGGCGAGCTGCTTCCAGCCCGTGGCCTCTCCTCCACGGAGCACAAGCAGCGGAGAAAAGCTGGCGGAGGCCTGCCTGGTGGAGGCTGGAGTGGGGAGGCTCCGCTTCCACGGGGCACCCAAGGACCCCTGCGTGCTGCTGGGGGAGTTTTCTGTGCCGGTGTGGTGACCTCTTCCCCTTCTCCCCACCTGAGGCTGTTGTTAACGGAAAGCTGAAATAACCATTTCCGAAACTGGTGCGCAAGCGCGTGGGCAGAGCAGGGTTCTCCTTAAAATGTCTGAACAAAGCAGAGCGCGTAAGGCGCTCACGTGTGTGTATTTGTGTTTTAAGGCCAGGAGGGGCGGGTCAGGCCGGTGTTTCTGTGACCTTCTCTCAACTGCATCTTGCTTTTCCTGCCGCCGCCTCTCCCTGCCTGTCCGGGGACTTCCATTTCCTTCCCGCTGACCTGCAGCGCTGTGGGCGACCTCCCCGTGGCAGCTCCCAGCTCTGGCTCCGAGCCCAGGCTGACGATCCCTGGGGACACGACCGGCTTCTGCTCCGCTCCGTGCCCGGCCGTGCGTGAGGTGCTGCCTCCGGCTGTGGCGTGCGCGACTTCCAGCGTCGCGCTGGCCCTGCAAATCCCCCCGGTGGCATCTGCGTGACAGCCAGACCTCGTCTGGTAGAGCTTTCCGCAGCAAGGTCCCTCGCTGCCCTACCGGCGGGTGACCAGCTAGCGCAGGTGTCACCCAGGCACGCCTTCTGGTGGGCTCTGGCTGTCCGGATGATTGCCAGCAGCATGGGGTGCCGGTGGGAGGAGGAGGTGTTGATACTCAGGAAGAATGCGTCGGGTACCAGAGAGGGTAATGAACATCTCCTCTCACCACTCTCCCCACGCATCAAAGCACGCTTTAAAAAAAAAAAAGAGAGAGAGGGAGAGACAGAGAGAGAAAGCGCGTTCATCTTTGACCCCCATTAATGGCTGGCTCGGTCTGTGTAAGAGTTTTACGAGTCTGCTGCTGCTCCCACAGAGTTTAATTATTTAGCGCGTGAGGTAGAGGCTTGTGCTCTCCCTGCTCAAGTCCCAGGTTCAGGCCCTGCTGACAGGCCAGCGGGGTTGGTTACAGATGCACTCGGTCTGGGCACGAAGCCGCGTGCTCCGGGGATCCTAATGGACGTGCGAGCTGCAGCTGTACAGCCCTTGTCAGGGCTGGCAGTCTGTCGTTCTCTCGCCGTCCCTGCTCCACGTGACCGTATCACCTCAAATGCAAGGTCTGTGTCCTTATCTTCAAGGTGCTTAATGGTCCGGACCTGAGACGGTGTAAACGATGCCCTGGAGCTGCGGGGCAGCACGCTTGTGGCAGACCCTGCTCATCACTTACACAGGAGGCCCCCCAGTCCGCGGCAGAGTCTGTAGGGGCTGCTCTAAGACTCTGGCAGCGATATCGGATTTATCAACGTTCCCTGTTCCCTGCGGGGGCCTGCCTTCTTTCTGCCAACAGCCCCCTCCTGTTTCCCCTAGCTCCTCTCTGTGCTGTAGCTTCTGATGCTCCCTTCCCCGAGCAGCACGGCAGCTTGTTCCTGTGCTCCCCGCTCTTCCTCATCCAGCCCTTCTCTGCTGTCACTCGTCCCCGGGTTTGGGGACGCAGGACGGATCCAGGGTGCAATGAGGTGACTGACTGGCGTGCCGGGAGACCGCTGTGCAGCTGCCGTTGCCAAATGGGCAGGGGGCCAGTTAGACCACGGGTGTTTCCCAGCCGTCTTGCTGACCCTTCAGCCAGGCTTCCACTTCTGGTGGGAAGGTGCCCGACTCCAGGTCGGTGGGGTGGGACGCGGGCTGGTCTGACGGGTCAGCTGGCCAGCGGGATGGGTCACACTGACCATGCTGGTCTTCTGGCCACTGTTGGAACCGGTAAATTCCTCATGGGGTTGTGCCACCTCGTACGTTGGCTGGTCCTGAGGACTTGCAGTGCTCATCAGCACTGAAATGAAGGCACTCTGCTGGTTGGTGCAAGACTGTAAGTGGAGGCTTGTTTCAGAGCACAAGTGGTTGATATTGGCGGATCTAGGTTTGGCTGGTAGCAAAATGAATTTATGGGCAGGCTGGGAAGCCTTGTTTAATGTGGTGGGCTCACACTACGTTTTCTTTACCACGCTCACCAATAATGAAAATGCCAATTGCAGCAGACACCCGGCTAGAGGATCGCCTGGCGTGCTGTGGCTTCTGAAGGCTGAGCTTGTTGTGTGTGCTGGGGCGCGGTTCTGTGCTGGCTGCTGCCGTGTCTCACCCCCTGAGCTCAGGGACCACTCGAACCTTCACCTTCTCACATCTGCTCTCCTGCCACCTCCTCCTGCCTGATCTCCCGTTTCCTGCCACCGCAAGGGCCCGTGCATGCTCTTGGTTGCCAGCGGGCTCTCTGCGCTATCCCTATTCACCCCGTTTTGTCTCTTCCCACTCCTTTCCCTCTTCTCCTTCCTATCTTGTTTCCTTTGGTATGGGACTGATGTTTCAAGCTGGGTTGGGAGGCCGGGTTGGGCTGAGGAGGCAGAAAGAGGGTGGAGGGGAGGAAGGGGCTTAGATTGGTAGATGGCAGTTTCTGCCACCAACTAATTCTTTAATCTTGATAATTATGGACCTATGGTCAGCTGGATCTGCTAGGCAAATGCCAGGTGCTCTGTGTCCTGTCTCCATATTCTACTCTGTTTTTCTATTTTTTTTTTCCCCTGATAATTAATAGGATTCTGCCCATTGATGATTAAAACATCGCCTGGAGTTTTGGAATGGATCAGATGCGTCAGTCGAATGCTACCACATTGCACCCAGAGAGAGGAATGCCATCCAGCTGGGGGTAGGGTCTGTTTTTTCTTTCCCCCCATCAGTGTCTAGAGTTACTGAAAACCTTCTTATTTTTTTTAATGCGAGAATTTTTACTAGAAAATACTAGCTTTCAAAATGGAATACTTTATTGTTTGAAAAATTACCTGCTTTCTTTTCTTTTTTGGTATGGAGCAATGTTGTGCCTCATATTCAAAATGTTATTGATAAGCTTGAGTCTTTGCGGGGTTTTGGTAAAGAAAACATTTCAGTAACTATTTCAAATATTTTGGGACGGAATTTTGGTGTTTTAAATGAAAAGTAAATATATTCTGATTACTAAGAAAGACAAAAATAATATATTTCAGCTTTTTTCAGAAATGTCAAAGTTCAGTTCATTTGTCCCAGTTCTAGAAATCAATGTAAAATGGACCGATACCCCTGCATAAACCGTTCCCCTTGCAACAGGGGAGACGAAGAAAAAATGGTAACTGGGAAGCTGCATCTTTTTTTATACAGCTTTATGGGTTCTTGGCTACTGTGATAGCAGGTATAGCATGAAACCTGGAAGGAGATAAAAGGTCTGGGAGAACGCGAAGCCAGAGCCTTGCACTCTTGCAGCACAGGGTCCAGCCCGAGCAGCAAACTGAAGTGGCTTTTTGGCTCCCTTCCATGTGGTAGCGTGCGGTGCCCATTATCCCCGGCTGGCACGGCGCTTGGCTGTCTCAGCAGAGCGGCTGCAGAGACAAAACACTTCTCCAGCTCTCAGAAGCAGGGTGGGCTTCCCAGGTCGGGAAGGAGAAGCGCGTTACAGCTTGCATCTGGAAATGACGCTGCTCCCGTGGCGCTCAGTTGAAATCCAGAGTTCCTGATGTTTCATGTTGCTTTCCAATTCTTGTTGAAATTGCTTTTGCCTCAGAAGGGAAGGGTCTTAAAACTGAGGGTTTCGATAGAGCTCGCTGCAGAGTGATTCTTTCCTCCTCAATATGTAAGCTTTCTGTATGAATGATTTTGAAGTAAAATAATATTTCCCTGCAGGGCCTGACTCTCTTAAGTCTTTAGACTGTCACAGCAACGGTGAGACTACTAGTGCAATATTAATAATGTATGTGTGTCCCTCATTTTGGACCGTTGTCAGTCATTTCAGCCTCGGCAGGCTGGGAGAGATGAGAAAAGCACCTCTATGCTTTGCTGCGATTCTCTCTGCATATCTTCTCAGGGTAGGCAAAGGCTTTCAGTCTCCAGAGAGTGTCTATCTGGAACCTTTTAGCAGTGCTAAATTTACAGAAATAATACCAGAAAATAGCCTAGCGGTGTCTCGTTTCAGTGATCTCTGTGTACATTTGTACTGCTTACATTGGACTCTGCAGCAAGGGTGGTTCAGATGTTTGTGAGCTTTGCCTGCTTGCAGACGGTAAAGGGAGAGGTGACCCCTTTATGGGTCCCTCCTGTGTGATGAACCCAGCCAGGGTTTTGCCGCGTGTGTGTGCGCAATCAGTCCCAAATGTTTATATGCTGCACATAGTTTTCTTCAAAAGTGTGCTTTGTGTCCTCGATTCTCCCCCTCACCCTTTTTTCAAAGGGAGGGAGATGGTCAGAGGGTTTGTGCGTTTCCTGAGTGGGTCTTGCTTGAGGCGAGGAGCAGAGGACTCTGAACACAATGAAAACAGGTCTTCAGAAACAAGGCTGATGAGAGGATGCCGCGGGAGGATTCAACTGGTTTACGTACAAACTGTTAGCACGTCCGTGCTTGTGCTGAATTCTGGAGTTCAGTGTTGCAGGCTTTTGCTTTGTGTTAGCAGTCGCCTGAATGCATTTCAGCTTGATGGTCTGCTGGGCACTTCTCCCTCACATCCCATCCCGTTGGGAGCGCTGCGCTGCGTTTTGGGGAGTTTTGAAGGTGTAGTGTGCATGAGCTAGTTGATGCGTTTCAGCAAGCGTTCTCGCAGGTACTGAACGGTTTGAGTCAGAGCAGTCTGCTTGGAGTGGCACGTAGCAAGCAGGTGAGCAGTTTGCAAGAAGTGGGAGAGCCAGCTCTGATGTTTTGCTGGTGGTCCAAGATGGTTGCTTCGCTGCAGGGAATGGGGGACTCAGGTTCTGCACTGCCGGGCTGCGGAGAGACGGACGGATGGATGGATGGACGGATGGATGGGACTTTCTAGCAGAGGAGAATGTTCTGCAAAGAATTTGAGCTGTATCTTAAGCCTGAAATAGTTTGGCTGAGGAAAGACAGATTTCTAGAATAATTGTTGGGGGGAAATGAATGTTTCTTTAAAACTGGATTACATTGTTTCAAATTCTGTTTTTGAACATCTTGGCTTGGAAAAAAGTTTGGCTCAAAAATTGCTGCCTGTGTGCAGAAGGATCTGCAGAAAGATTAATGGATAAGAAGAAACTTGGTCTAATTGTTTTGTGTTGCACTCCTTAAAATATCTTTTCATTTGAGATTTGAATTTTTTGCCATGGTTTGTGCCTTCATAGTTCAAAAATACCCTCCTCCCAGATTCTCTGTATCATTAAGTCTTCCTGAGAGCTTGTATGTACAGTTTGAAGAAAACAAGATGTAACTAAGTTAAGATTTCTTGAACCTAAATTATAATACTTAAATTGCAAATCCAATTGGCATGGCTGCCGGTGAATGGTTATAGCTCAGAAAGAAACTAAGATGCCATCTTGGACTTCAGATTGCTTGGTTGCAGCAATGAGAATTTTTTTTTCTTTTTTTCCAGCTGATAAGGGGCTAAAGACTTACTCCTGGCTCTGCACTTGTGTATTTCATCTAATGTACATATGCATTTGTAACAAAGGACTTTCTGCAGAGCAGCACAGATTTCTTCTGCAAAACAGAAAACTGAGAAACTGAGTGGAAGACTCTCTCTTTCTTATTTTTATTTTTCTTATTTTTCTTATTATTCTTATTATTCTTATTTTTCTTATTTATCTTTTTCCTTCTTTTCCTTCTTTTCCTTCTTTTCCTTCTTTTCCTTCTTTTCCTTCTTTTCCTTCTTTTCCTTCTTTTCCTTCTTTTCCTTCTTTTCCTTCTTTTTTTCTCCTCTTTACAAGAAGTTACTTTAAACAGGGAGCTGTTCAGCAGGTTGCAGCCAGAATTCTATAATAAGATCTCTGTTCGCTCTCCCTACTTTTTCACATGCAAAGTTGTGGCTGTAATTATGTGACAGCTGCCCTCTTCGCTGACATGCAGCAGATTGAACTGGGGATCTCCAGAGCTAAAAGTGTGAGCTGCTACTCCGTGAGCTAAAGCTCTATAGCTGGAGGCTGTAATGATCTGTATCCTTCATGTCTGAGCATAGAAGGGAGCTGCAAAAAGCGCTCGCTGAGTTATGGTGAGTACATGGTACTCCCTGGGTATATTGGAACCTTTCTTTGAGTGGTTTGTGATAGTTGTACAAACTGTTGTCAACTTATGGGTGCTTTAAAATGACAGTCCATTTTGAAGCCTTTCTACCTCAAATGAAATAACTTTGCTATATCATGTTAGTCAGGCGCAGGCATTTGTTGCTGTAGGTGTACGTTGTGCTGGGTACAAGGGACCCTGATATTACTGAGGTCCTTTAACACTAATGCAATATAAGTAATTGTTAATGAACTAAGCGCAATGTGAAAAATTCCACAGCACCGGTGGTTCAAACAAATTTACCTTTACGCTTTGCCGTAACAATACGTTTTTCATAGATGGCAGAGTAGGAACTTTGTCAAAACAAAGGAAGAAAAGGAGAAGCTGGAATTGTTGGAATCTCTCCTGTTTCAAAAGGACCAGGAAAACCTGAGCAGTGCCAGAGTGTGTTAGGCTGAGGAAAAATCAAGGGAAGTAGAACCATATGGAGCTTCATGAGTAGTGTCAGCCCGTGGGTAGCTTCTGCAACCAGTGTTGTGGGAGAGGGGGAAGTGTGTTACATGTTGAGACATTAATTTTGAACTTTGTGATGTTCTTAACACCTCCTTCCTTGCCCCCCTGCCAAACCAAAAAAAAAGAAAAAAGAAAAAAAAAAAAAAAAGAGAGAGGCTTCTGCTAGGCTTAAACGTGGGCATAATATGGGTTCCTGTGAAACTGCACAGTTCAAAACCAAGCTGATCTTACCCCTATTTTAAAAAAAATACAAAAAATGAAACGTTAAGGGGAGTCAATTAAAATCAGTGCCAAAAGAGTCTTTTGGATCTAAAACACTAATGCCAGCCTAGAGTGTCAGAAGCTTATTTGATACCAGATATATTATTAACAGGGATGTTCTCTGCTATAAATTAAGATCACTTCCATCTGTGTTAGGTCACATCCAGTTTCACGAGTGTGACCATGCCAAATCGTGGTTTAGTTAACCCCTTCCACCTGAGTAACATCCTCCACTGCCTTTCTTTGCATGAACTCATGCGCAGAGGGTTGGTAGAAAGATACTGATAGCATGGCCTAAGAAGTTCCAATTTCCTCACCTCCCACCTCACATTTCCCATCCTGTGCCACCACTGTCATCCCATCGGTTGTGCCACTGCAACTATTGGTAGGGCGGTGATGTAAAACACCTCAGTGACCTGATGTGGGGTCTAAAGACCCGTCCCTCCCAAAGCGTGAAGTGGCCCGGGTTAAAATGACGGCGGTTTGTGGTGCAGCTTTGCAGGCAGCAGTGCTGGCAGAGCTGGGGGGGATGCTGCAGGAGCGGCGGGGGGAACGTAAGCGGGTGCTGCTCCTGAGCCACGCGCCTGGCGGGGCTGCCCTCGCTCAGGCTGTCCCGCCAGCCCCTGGGCGCCTCGCTCTGCTGCCTGCCTTGTCACTCTTCACGGAGGCGGCGGGATGAGGCTTGCCCTGCTTCCCCTGGGAGCCTGTTCTGCACTCTAATAGAGTTCACTGTCAGGAAACATTTCTTGATTATGCTTTAATCACGGGCGTAAAGCCCCCGGTCCCTGGGATGGCCTTAGCCTGCACCAATACCAGCACTGTTCTTGCATGCGCTGCCTGCGGCCTGCCCCGCTGCCTTCTCCTCCCGCAGGCCTTGCCGCCTGCTTGGGCAGGCAGCGGCACCTTGGCTCCATCCCTGCTGTCCCGAGCACCACTCCAGAGGCAGTCGCAGGAGCATGGAGCTGGGAGCCTGCACTGAGGGCCTGGGTTGCGACGCGAGGCATGCTAGTCACTTGGAGCAGGCTTTCAAGAATCCAGGCTGCTGGCAAGCCAGCAAGTACAAGCTTATGCAGCATTCGTGCATTCGTGTGCGTGTCTACCTTCGATGGAGCCAAGTCCAAGGAATCCGTTACAACACAGCTATCCCCTGACCTAATTACGTTGCTGTCAAACTCCAGAGCACGGCTAAGACTCGAGCATATCCCTGCCATCATTTTGAATTGGGCTCTAAATTCCTTTTACACTACAGTGTTTGTGCTCTCTATGTTGTAGTGGCTCGGGAGAGCAACCCAGCCAAGCCGTTCCACTGCGAGGCTGTGGGAATGCCAACCGTGAGGCTCTGCGGCAAAGTGCATCCGGTTCGGCATGAGCAGGAGAAGAGTCTGCTATGCTCTCTGTTCGAGCGGCGGCTCTCTCCCTTGGCTGATGGCAGCTACTGTCAGGTTGTGGTGGTTGGCTGTGAGAGGATGGAGTGTGTGCCCATAATGTTACAGCCCTGCTATGCAGTAATAGTCGGGCTGCACGAGATTTATTTTTTTACACAATTTTTCTTCCCGCCTTAGTGCGTAGATGTTGTTTTGCATGTGTGGACTTAACTTGCTGTCTTCCAAAGCCTCTTCTCTTTCTTCATTGCCACTTCCTGAACTCCCTTGGTTTCTCATGTTCCTTTTCCAAGACAGGATGAGTAGAGCAGGTTTCAGTGCTGCAGATGCAAATATATCTGATTTGTATCATCACATCATTATCAAATCAGAGCTATTTTCTGGTCTGTTCCTATTACGGTCAGATATTTTGCTTACTCTCCTATCTGCCTCTGTGATATTGGTAGACCTCATTACATGACGTGTATGTCTTTTTACGGAATGGCTGTAATTACTCCAGAGCTGGAGGGTGCATGAACTGTGCAGATGATGACCTGTTAAACTATGCACAGCTGGGATGGTTATGAGCACCAGAGATCTGGAGTAGCTTCCTTACTGCTTCCCCTGGTGCCCTCCTCTGCCACCAGGCCCTCTGCACCACCATCCTGTCTCTGTGTCACCCAGTTCATGTCCTGGCTTCCTTCTCCTCACTGCTCTGCTAGGAGTTATTTCTGTGGTGCTCATGTACAGTCCCCACTCCTCAGCTGCCTTGGGTCCTCCTCCTCCTCCTCGCTCTTCAGAGGGCCTTGTCTGCCTTTCATCAGTGCTTTACCATCATTCGGATCTTCTGCACAGCTCTGCCTTTCCTCGCTGTACTGCTCCCTTCTCAAGAGAGAGCGTTTTTGCCTTTCTCATTCCCAAGGGGGAAATAAACTTATGTCTCACCTAGAGGTGCATAGAACACGGCCACGCTGTCACTAGTCTTTATTTTCACGTCCTGTTTGGCTCAGGTGACCTCTTTCCAGTTAGCTACTTGCGAAGAGTCCGTCTTCCCTTCCCTCCGTTCCCATGGGGTCTGCATGCCGTGCCTTGCTCTCCCGGGGCTAGGTGACGTGCCTGGTGACTCCAAAGGTGCAATTTTCCACGTGTTTCTCTTGGCAGCCCCTGCTGCTGCTCCTGAGCCACTCATTCAGCGGTGGCTGTGCAGCCGGATGAATGTGCTGCCACGCACCGGCCTGGAGCAGAGGGTTAGTCTGGATTAAAGCAGTTGGGGCAGCAAGGAAAGCTGCTTAGTTAGCCCAGAGAGAAACGACAGTTTAAGGGTAAGGACGCTTTGACTTGATAGCCCCCTAACACCCCCCTGGTTTAGAAATCCCTCGTTTTAATGCTGAATTGCTGCCTCCCGCCCTTCAGGCCCTCCTCCCAGAAGAGCACCTGGCCTGCCTCAGGCGCAGAGCTGCCGCTGCCGGTTACAGACTTGGATGTGTGTCAGGGTGCGCGAAGCCATCCCTGTTGGGCAGCGTCCCATGCTTGGAAAAAGCCTCTTCCCTTATCCTAATTGCCGCTCTTGTTAGCCCTGAACCTTCTTAGCATGAAGGGATGTTGCTGTGTCGCCGTTTCTGGGAAATGCAGCGTGTCCCTGGGTACCAGCACGAAACCCCGCGCGTCCCTGTCCGGCTCCACGGGATGCATTTGTCCCGTCCCGTCCCTCCTGCCTTGCCCCGCTGCCATGAGGGGCTGCCTGTCCCTCTTCTCCAGCTCCTCCGCTCTGCCTTCACGCACCCTTCCCTGCCTTACGGTCCGTGCACTCCCAGCTTCATGCTGTCCTGGGTTTAATTTTTGTTTAAGATCTTCGTTCCTTTAATGACAGCGGGAGCCGAGGGCTGTTCTCTGTGGGGGCTGTGGTGCGCGGCTGTGCTCGAGGTAATGAGACTTGATGAAAACCTCTTGTTACTGTGGCAAGATTTCTTCCTTCTCTGCGTTTAAGAAAAGGGGAGGGGGGGGAGAAAAGAAAAAGTGACAGCCCCTGCTGGGTATGTTAATATATTTTTAATGGCTTGCATGTGGCTAGCTGAAGACTTATTTGTCCAGCCCGCGAGGGAAGCGGAGCGGTGCGATGTTCTCTGGCACCTTTGGCTGCACTCAGCCTGCAGAGGTGGCGGGAAGGGGGCTGGAGGAAAATTTCACCGAAATCCTGATGGTACGGATGAGATCTGCTAGAGAGGGAGGGGGGCAGGCTGCGGGAGGGAGAAGGTTGGATCCCGGGTACCTTCTCCCCAACCTCTCCCCAAATCTTTCTCCCGTTCCGGAATGTTCCACCACCCGCCATTGTCAGGAGGCCGACTGTCTCAGGCGGTGGTACCTCCAGCGGTGGTGTGGGGAGAGATTTTTCTGCAATAATTGCTTCCTTTGATGAGAAACAAAAGGGTTTATGCTGAGGGTGGAGGCTGGGGAGGTAGGGGCCCAGCGAGCACTCCCCTGGGGGCTCGGGTTGGGCCGTGGGCACCTTCCCTGTCCATGCCTCAGGGCTGGTGGGCCTGGTCAGGGCAGAGCTGTGCTGGAGGAGCAGGAGAGCTGCTGGCGGGGGATTAACACTGCGTAACCCGCCCGGGAGCGGGGAGAGCAACGGCGGTGAGCCTGGTGCTCGCACGTGGTGGTGGGATGGAGCTGCCAGGAGGGGCAGCCCCCGGCTGGAGGTCGGCTGGAAGGGGCTGTGACGCAGGTCGTGGGGACAGGCTGAGCCCCCCCAGCCAGGGGCTGTTGGAGAAGTTGTGCTCTCGAGTCCCTGCCCCGCTCCGGGGTTGGGCGTGTGAGAGTTTCCAACACCCCCTGCCTGGTTTCTTGTCTCCTTCCAGTGTGTGCGGTGATGGAAAACGTCCTGCTGTCGATGAATTGCCTCTTCCTGGTGGCCACGTCTCTGGGTGTTCCTGAGGCAGGATCCCAGCAGGGTCAAAGCTGTATTTCTGTCTTTATTTTTGAGGGGAAATTAAAAATTTGACTATCTATTTAATTTCGGTGCCAGGGGATGGTGCTAGACTGGCAACTCGAGGGACATCCTTTGTAGCCTGCCCCTGCCAATGTACCAGATTGCTGACTCCTAGCCAAACTGTCCCCTCGGATAGTAAGTAGCACAGAAACAGTTTGTGGGAGATTTCTCTGAGGATACCGACAGTTCCTGTGCGTTACAGAAGACTGGAAGCACATATGGTGAGTCACCGATATCTAACTGAGAGGACGGCAACTTGTTAGCCTGTGCTGACTGGATTGCTTTGCTGACCTGACCATACCCTTATTTAGATTTAAATTAACTTTCAGCTGATTTAGTGAAAACCCGTTTACTGGTGAAGTAGTTGTATCAGGAACGAATTTGCATTCTGTGTGAATCTGTCCACACGGGGCTTTAATACCATTTTACCCACCTGCTTCAAGTACTTCAGCATGACTTTCTTGTGTGTCCCCGTGCAGGCAAGCCCTAGTTTTCAGTGAGCGTCCACTGCTTTCTTAACCCAGTTTTCCAGCTGGGCTGAAGTTGCTGACGGCATCGTGACTTATCCAAGAGCATGAGTGAATGTGAATTGGCACAAAATCAAAACCAGAGACCCACCAGGCTCCGAGTCTATAAATTCTGGATTGCTAAAGCCCTGCTTTCCTTGGGTAGCCAACAATAACAGGCAGCTAATATGGTCACATAGTATTATTTTTACTTAGGCCTCTTGGACTGATAGTATGATTATAAAACAATTGGGAGGTTTTTGTTTGTCTCCTTAAGCATGCTTTCTAGTGTTGTGTCCAGATTAGTTTTAAAGATGACCCGAAGAGTTTGTTTTATGCTGGGCTTGTACCAATTTATCTACCCCCGCAACCCTGCCATGATGGATTTAAAAAATGGTACTGTCATCAAGCCTGATATATCTAAGTCTACATTAAAGAGTAATGTGTGCTCTGTGTTTTAATTTTTTTTTTTTTGGCTTAGTTAAAGAACTGCTGCTGAGGTATAACGAATGTTTCTGTGAGCTCTAATACTTTAATTGTAGGTAAGAGAGTTTTGAGTCTACTGGCTGTCTTCAGATTAAAGCAACTGAATAAATAAAAGTCTTTATATAGACACTAGTAAAAGCAAGTGAAGACCAACCAGAATTTGACATGGGCTGAATAAAATACCATTTCCTGTTAACATCACAACTTTCAGTTTCTCACTGTTTAGGAGGACATGATTTTCTTGGTCCTCTGATTGTCATAGTTTTTCAGCCTAGAAAAAACTTGCATCTCTAGATGGAGAAGATAGGGAAGGTAAAGGAAATGGCCAGTTTTTTTTTTTTTGGAAGTTCTTTATGTAGTGTTTTTAAAAATAAAATCTCCAAACAAACAAAAAAAAACCAACAACAAAAACACAAAGTTATATGTACCCTTTAATAATTTTTAGTTTTTAAGATTATTTTAAGGTCATCTCTAGCAATCTTGTGACACTGTAACATCCCTTCTGTTAACATAGGTTGTCATAACGCTGTTTTTTTCTGGGCTTTACAGGCACTGGGCTGTGCAGTGTATTCTTGCTTTCTAGTTGTTTACTAGGGCAGAGCTGAAGACACTGAGTTGGTTTCACAAGAGGAAGTCATTGGGGAGGGTTTCAGAAGACCCCGGAGTATCTTGCTGATGTCGCACGCAGGTTAAGGTGGGCATGCTGTTTCTGGGAGGGGAAAGGAATCTCCTGATCGCTGTGCTCAATTCCCTTACATGGGAAGTGGAGCAGACAAGACTGGGGGAAGACAGCTGACATGGGTGCCCAGTGGGGTCCATCAAGGATGTCCCAGTGGAGTAGCAGGGAGCTTTCTTTGTTGAGTTAATAATTCTTCATCCCAAGCTTGCCTCTGCACCTCTTCCCTTGCTCCCACTCGCCCTGTCCCTCTTTGGGACCCTGCAGTGCTGCTGAGGGCTGTGGGGACGGCAGCCCATGAATTGCGTCCCCCAATTCGCGGGGTGGTTGTGGCTGCTGCTCAGCCAGCTGAGCACCTACTGTCTCCCTGCTCACAGAGCTGCGTGGCCAGATATTTGCTTTAGAGTGACATTGTCAAAATAAAGATCAGATTTTAAGCAGGCACTTCCTTGCATTCCTGAATAATGTACCATAATATTAAACTAAATGAAATTTAAGAAATCACCTTGGTCTCCCATTTGTAGCCAGAGGGGATGGCCTTGAGCATCAGGTATGAATTGCCTACGCGCCCCGCAACCACAACTTCGAATCCCAGCAGGCTTGACTTAGCCCTGTGTGCTGTGGTCGATAAATTGACTTCCATGCAGCTTATTATGTGGGGCTCTTTCAGATGTGACCTTATTAAAACCTAGAGTCCTCTCTGGACAATAACAATCCCGTAGCTGTTTCTATAAGTATAGGGGAGGGCGTTGCTGCAGTGTCCTTGACAAAATCTCTTTCTTCCCCAAAATTTCTGCTGAGAGGGCAACGTGCTGGTTGTTTCCTGATCCTCAGCCATGGCTGCAGCACACTGCTGAGTGAAGGGATTCTTCTGTGAGGGGCATCAAGAGCATGTGTCAGCCTCATGCTAGTGTAAGGGCTAAGGCTACTGGCAAGCAAGCTCTTTCCTGAACGGGTAGTTGTGTACTGTACTTGATTACATTGCATTGTTGGTGAGACTCCTGTTTTACACACACATGCACACACACAAATAATTCTGGCGCTCTCTCGACAGCTGTTGTATCATTTCATAACCTGACCTTTCCTTCCCTCTTCCTGCCCCGTCGGTTCTTTTTTGTGTTGCCTTCAGAGCAGCCTTCTTCTCTGTCTCCTCTTTGACTTCCTATCCCTGTTCTTTATATGCTTGGCCACAAGTCAACGTTGAAATGCCTGTGTGCTCAGATGGGAGTTTAAAATGGCTATGAAATCTTTAATGTGTGGAGGACAAAACTGACTTGCCACAGACGTGTGGGAGAGAGAAGGGAGTGACCCAGCATGCTAGGATGAGGCTCAAGTTAGAGCCTGCTCTTCTTTCCCCTTCTTCTCAGCCTCCTGATAAAGTTGGAGGTTCCTGCCAGTGTCGTGTCTCTGTTCCTGCTTACCTACCAGTGCTCTTTCTGTTCCTGGCCTTTTTCATCCATACTCAGAGCATCTTGGGTGGTGTACAAGTGGAGAACGGGTCTTTGTACCTGAATTTGGCTCTTTTGTCAGGGGGAAGAACAGCAGAGTGGTCAGGGCACCAGCCCTGGCTTTGCTGCTCCTGTTCGGACGCTCTGCCATCTGTAAAACAGAGCTGTCGTGGTGCGTGGGGCTGGAGGATGTGCGTGCATATGGGCTGCAAAGTGCTCAACACCAGGAGAGGGACTGATGGCTGCAGAGCTGCCCCTGCCCTGTAGCAGCAAAGTGGAATTGGCACCTTGGGCTTTGCTGGGAAGCAGAGGGCGAGAGCTAATAAAAGCTCAGTTTCTAATCTTCTGTTTTGGGGGGAACTCTGAGCAGCAGCAGCAGCAGCAGCAGCAGTGCTGGAGCTGCTGATCTACAGATTGCTGTGCCTTGGCTTAGTCTTGTTTCACATTATAATGATTTTCTGCGAGTGTGTGTGCGCGCACGTGTGTTAATGAAGGCTTTGGTTCAGTACAGGCTGTTATTAGTGGACCGTGATTTCTTGGTCTCTTTCACAAGCAAGTGAATTTTCCCAGTGTCCTGCCTCTCTGTATGCACATGCATGCACATGTGTGTGCACTTTGGGATCTTTCAGGATGGAAAGTGCAGTGGAAATGTAAAATACTATAATTATGTGCAGTGTTCATTTCTATTTTTGCTCCGCAGTCAGCTTGGCAAGTGGAACTCTGTGTCTGGGCAGTCTCATATCTGATCTGATCTATTTGTCTGTGCTTTTTTGCATTGTGGTTTACAGCTCAGCAATTGAAACCTTCAAGATTACTTAAAGATGGAACGAGAGCGTGCTTCCATCGAGCTTTGTAAAGGCCATTTCTTCTAGTGCAAAATAATGGGCCTAAATGACTTGACAGTGCCCCTTTTAAATCTGCCGCTTGGTTCCTGAGGGGCGGGGGTGAGGAGGTAATGTATAGGTCTTACAGGAATACAGGCAGTGTTCTGTGCTCCCCTGCGGCTCTGCAGCAGTAGCTCACTGCCTGACCCTGTTAGCAGAGCTGTTCTGTCATCACCGGCGAGTCAGGTGTGCAGCCGGGCAAGGGAACTAAACAAATAACGTGAGGTTAAGGGATGCGGTGAGCGTACGGCGGTGGCTGCCAAATGGAAAAAAATAAAACAGCAGTGGGGAGGAAGAGATGCTCCCTCGTAGTACGGTGGTAAAAAAAAATAAAAATAAAAATCTGAGTCTTTCCTTCTCTCTGGTTCCCTTTGAAGCGGCAGCTGTGGGAATTGCAGGTCCGAGGGACTGTCGCGCAGCGCTGCGGAGGGGCAGGTGGGGTACCAGGCGTGCACGTGTCTCTCTGGGTGACTCCTGGGCTGGTGCACCAGCGTCACTCTTGGAGAAGCTGCGCTACCGCTGGAACCTCTTATGGATGGGATGTAAAGCCGAGGCCTTGATCCATCAATTGTTAAAGATGCCCCTGCACTTTTCACAAGATTAGGGGACAATAACCTCAGTGTCCTGGCCTGATTGCAGTTCATTACTTTCTGTCTGTCTAAAATTTCCCCTTCCCCTCCCCCTGCCGCTTATCCTGGAGAAGTTATCATTCGCTTCCTCTCCTAATGACTCACGGGTAATGCTGCTGGCACACAACTGATGCTTTATTTCATCCCAGTGATGAGGGAGTGATCCCTGTGATTCGGGGTCTTTGGGCTGAAAGAGGTGCTATGGAAACATGGAGATGTTTGGAGTATACATGTAGACGCAAAAGCACGGTTGGTTACTGTTCCCTTTGGTTGATGTTTTGGAACAGGTAAACAGGCTTTCCAGCTGCATCTTCCAGCTCCATCCAAATTGTAAATGCGCGTATTGTGTGTGTGTGTGCGCGCGCGCGCGCACGCAAGCTGGTCTCTTCCCCCCCTTCCGTCTTGGAACAAGAAGAATGTGTCAAGCCCTCTGGCTGCAATCCAGGACTCTCCGTGGAACTATAAATCGACCCGTCAGGGAGGGGGAAAGAGATTAACGTTGGCCGTCTTCATTAGTGAGTCCCCGGAGGAAACTGGGTCTGCCATGAGCCGTGAATGAGACCAGCTGAGAGAGAGGGGGGGAGTTTGCGGTTTTTATCACTGCCTCCAGAGACCCTGGAGGAGTGGAGGAAAAAAGCGTGATAGGGATGGGAGGATGTAAAATGAAGGAAGCCGGAGCTTTCCAGCACGTTGCTCGTTCCCTCATTGGAGGGCAGGTAGCTGGTTGCTGCTCCTCCGCGCCAATCCCTGACCTGTGAGCCCATGTGTGTGGCTGGAGTACTTGGCATGCTAATTGGGAGCAGCGAGGAGCGAGCCCAGTGGCAGTGCAATGCCCTGCCATGCTAAACAAGTGCCAGTAATTGCATTCAAGGTACTTTCATTATGTCAGATTTTTCACAGAACCAGAAAAGTGCATTTGTCACAAGCAGCATAATTCTTCGTGGGCATTGCTCAGGGTGTGTGTGCTTAATTCCCTGCCCCCCTCTCCCTCCCAGAAAGAAGAAAGTGATTCTTTCCTGTGCTTTACTCTCACTTGCACTCTGATTTTTGCAATTAGCTGCTGCTTTGAGCTTCAAACAACAATCTCTTTCTTCCTCACTCTGTTTATTGTATATGGTTGTACCGCTGGCTCATGCAAACACATGCATGCACTGACACGCACGTGTGCTAATTGTTGTTTTTCCAAGCTGAACAAGGGTATGGAGATGGCAACTGCAGCTGATAACGTTGCAGGTTCCCTTGTAAAGTCCCTGAGAGCCTGGATTGTGGTGGTGCTCCTACCAGTAAAATCTGGTTTAAGCTGGTAGTCGTCTTCCCCCCCCTGCTTCTTGCAGTGAGTGACGCAGGCTCGACAGCTCCAGATAGCGATGCTCTTTATTTGCGGAGCAAGCATCGCGCGCGTCGTGGCAGTACCAGCCATGCACACGCACCGCTCCTACCAGGGCACCTCGCCGTGACCTGAGGGGACCGGGGAGGGGGAGGCCTCTTGTCTGCGCCCGTGTGGTCTTTGTCACCTCTGCAGCATGACAGCGAGAGAACCAATTAGTGTCAGTTGTGGTGGCGGCTCTTAGTGATGGGGACGCAGACCTGGCTAAGATGTGAACTGAGACATCATACGTCTTCTGCTCTGCCTCCCGCAAGTCTGCAGGGTGGGGGAGCCGCACTTGAAAGCAAGGTTGCTCCAGGGAAATACAGCCCGGTTTTGCCGCACGCGGGTGCCCGCAGCCGCTCCGATCGCTGGAGGTGCGAGAGACCTTTGCAGGAGGTGGCAGTCACCGCTCTGCCTGACACAGCTCTCTGCTAAAACTGCCCGCGTCGTTCTCCTCTCCCTCCCCTCCTCACCGCTGTGGTTTTGTTCTGCTGCTGTTTTCCCCTTAGACAACTCACTAAGAGTCCGGCTTCCCATGTCCCTTGCACCTTGATATCCTCATTCCTTTGCAACTCTCAGTGCAAGGCTTTGCCTTTGCCTTCCCGTGCCCCACTGGTGTGTAGATGCCACTGCTGTGTGATTTGGCAGCTTCTTGATATTGTTTTCTACCTGGCACTTGCAACACAGTTGTTACTCCTGGTTCTAGGCATTTAGCATTGACTCGGTTAATTGATGCTCCTTGGTAATAAGTGAAAGTAATAATCCATTTTTCTGACATGATAGAAGATTTTTTTTAACATTTTCTTTTGTAAAGAACAACCCGTGGCTGTTAGGTCCCTAATGTCAGGAGTTTACAGGCAGAACTGGACAAACAATTAATAATACTTGGGGTGAAAATGTGGGCAGGAAGGAGAACAGAAAGCTGGGGGAAAGGAGCGCATGGTACTGAAAAGTGGCATTTCAGGTGAGTTGGCCCCAGGGTTGGTCTGAGAGCCAGGAATCCAGCTTCCTAGTTCCTTTTTACAGCTGTTACTGTTCCTAGCTGAGGAGCACACACTGATGTTTTTCATCGCCTTGGAAGGAGAAGAAATAAGTGATGATGAGTAGAAGGGTAACTGTGTTATGGTGTCATAGCACAATACCAGCTATGGTGTCTCTAATGAACGAGCTGATGGATGAGTTATTTCCTCCGCAGCCCAGAGGGAATAGGCCACCTTTGCTGACACCCACCTCTTGGTAGTGCGAGGGCTCTGCACCGAGGGCAATACTGTCACCTGCAGAGGCAAAACCACCCTTTTCCTCTCGCAGCTGGACGTCTCTTGGAAGCCTCCAGCTCAGGGCTGGTCCTGCTTAGCTTGTGATGTGGCCTCAGAGGTGAGCCGCTGCTGGCCAGGGTGGAGGTCTCTGCTCCCGGAGGAACGCCGTCCTGGTGGAAGCACAGAGGAGGGACAAGGGGAAGGCAGCCTGCTGTGGGGGAGAAGAGCTGCGGTAGATTAAAGCAGCTGCTGAGGGACTACTCCAGTGAAGCTTGAAATCAGATTGTTTGACAAACATCATGTTAGAAGCACCTGGCTGCTTCTCTTTGCCCCACAGCTCCCTACCTCAGAGAGAAAACAAGGATTTTCACGGCTCCAGAATTGCTTCACTCTTCCTTCTCCCCTTCCCTTGCTATGCCCCAGAGGGCAGATTGCCTGCCTGCCATGAGCCGCGGGTGCCTGCCGGGCACGGCGGGTGGCAGGAGGCACTGGGAGCCCCTCGCCCCAATATCAGCCCCCTGTCTGTGAGAGACAGAGAGCTTGCAGAGAGGTGGGTTTGTTTGGTGTGATTTGATTTTATTTTTCTTTTCAGCTCTGATTTTTGTTCTGCCTCATTTGCATATTGTGTTTTTTTCCAAGCCTCTGCATCTCCTTTCTTCCTCCTCTTTTTTTTTTTTAATTCTCTTCTCTCTGCTGAAGATTGCTCCTAACTCTCAAATGTCCCTCCCCCGCCTCACTCCCCCCCACTGCATTTTCCTTTCATCCTTTGTTCTTGATTGCTTGTGCCCGGGAGCAAAGAAAGGAGAAGGAAAGGATACCATCTCTCTGTGAAATACAGGAGAGAGAGAAATGCAGGCAGGCAAAGTTGTCAGCCTGGCAGAGCGAGGATGAATCCATCTCAGGAGCGCGCAGCGCGTCTCGTTGAGCGCAAGGGATTCGCCTCCTCCATTGCCCGGCCGTGCCACACCATGGGACGCGATGGGACACCAGCCCTGGAGGGGACTCCCCTTCAGAATGTCACTTGTGGCATCTGCTGCCCCAGGAGACTGAAACGATCGGGTATGGACCGAAACTGCCCATCATGCCCGCCTAGCATGCTAACTGAGTCCTGTGCACAGTCTGCTCCCCGTTCTGGTCCCCCTGTGAATCCGCTGTGTCTCTCTCACTCGGGAGTGTAGGTAATCATCTGAAATGTGTGCACACGCTGGCTGATACATCACATCTCTTCCCTTCCATCTCTTCTTCCCCTGCATCAACGGTGCTGCCATAATCTCTCAAAATCAACAGGCCATTACAGTCTGATGTAACTCAATGAGTACTCTGAGACAGAAATCCTGCAGTGTACTTAAAAATCCTTATGTGGAAACACAGTGCTGTCCTGCATTCTCCCTCCACCTCATTTACTGGTTTCTAGTGAAAAATCAGCATCATTCTATGTCTGTACATACTGTTTTGAGCAGAGCTAGTTGCTAGTCTTAAAGTATCCTTTTATTCTTGTTCAGCTCCCAGTATCTTGAATACAGAGTCTGATCTCTTCACCCTGCCCCAGCCTTCTCCCTTTTTACCATTAGCTTTTGCAAGTGCTGACTTTCAGCTCTTGCCCTGGGAGAGCGGAGGTCATAGAGACCTTGGAGAAGTCCTCTGGGTCATCTGCTTGTACCCGTCCAGCTGGTCCCTTGCTGGTGGCATGCGTGCTTTTGTTGCTCAGACCCCGTGGGTGGGCAGCTCAGGTGGAGATGGGCCATGCTGGTTGTTGCACAGCAGAAATGTGTTTTTGCTGCCTGCCTTGTTTCCGTAGGAGAGCTCTATCTTAGCTTTTATGTAGCCTTACGTTTCAATCCTTCTTTGTAGTCCCCTCCCCCAAGTTTTTGTTGTAACCGCGTTTCTGCCTGAGAGGACCATGATCTATAAGCCTGATTGGGAAGGGGCATCAGCTCTCCTGGTATTTGCCGGTTATTCCTATTTCTCATAGGACTCTTCTGTGTCCGAGACCTAGGTTGCAGGTAAGCACAATGGGTAGCCCAGACTTCAATGTCATATCCCACAGAACTGGATTTTCCATGATTATCGTGGTCGCATAGGATAAATATAAATGATGGGCAAAACTGAGTGAGATGCTTGCTGTATGAGTCACGTCTACTGTCAGCAGTTCTTCCAAGGCTCTTACCATGGCATCTTGCTGGGAGGAACAGGAGAATCATGGTTTGCGTGCCGCTGCTCTGTCAGTGATGAGGGGCTGCTCGTTCTCCTTTCCGACCTGGCCCGAGAAGGAGCATAAAAGGGTTGCCCGAGGTGGAGTTACAGAACTGGATGCCAGAAGATAATGTACCACATAGTTCCTCTCTAGTCTGCCTGAGGTCTGACGACTGGCATTGAACTGCTTATCAGAACCTGTAACGTAAGCTATGTCCTGGGATGTAGAGGCAATAGATGGTTTTGCTGCATAGGATCCCGTGCATGATGATGGTGACTTGGTCCCCCTCAAGAGCAGTCTGTCTTTGGTTTCTGTGATCCACTGATGTTGACTAATTGCAGGCAGATGACCAATACAAAAGAGCTGGCAGAGATGCATGACTTTCATTAGCTGTCAAAAACAGATGAGCAATTAGCGGACTCTTACCTTTTCTGCCTCCAGGCCTAATCCAATATTCTCCTCTATAGCTAGAGTGAAAAAGGCAGGTTAGTGATGAAGTCTCCTGTTCAAAGGAGCTATTCGGGGTTCTTGCCAGTGGCAAAACACCTGTTTTAACAGGGTAGTTCATCACCCAAAACTTTCCTGTGGTGGGGTCTTTGGCTATCACAGTGGACCTGAAGAAGCATTGCTTCATGCGTGTGGTAGCAAAAGGTGCCAGAGGAACACCACCACGCTGCTTGGGCCACTGATCGTTCAGTCCAATATGCTGTCCTTGACATAGGAGCTGGCTGCGATGCTGGAGCTGAGACTAAGTGTTCACTGGAAAGTGAAGAACAACTCCGTTTTGGATAGTTTGGAGCAACAGACCTGAGAGAGAAGCTGCTGCTTTATGTCCGCCAGCTGGCTTGCTTGTGCTTTGACATGTGAGGGTCTATACGAGTTCGTAACTGATTCCCTGTCTGATACCACTGTGGAGGTTTTCATTGTCCTTAGAAAAGTCCAGCTGAATTAAGATACTGGCCAGTTTTTTTCTGGACTAGGGAACTGTATCACTCCATGTGCATCTGTCCTGTGGTTGCGGAGGCTGTGATTTTGCCAGGCCTCCTCTCAGGTGGTCTGATCAGTGCCTGCATTTAATAAACTGCCCTTGGCCTCGATGCCCAAGTATCCAGGGAGCCTCCTGCCAGAATTGCAGGCACTGGAGATGAAAACGAGGGACCCCTCTGTTGACGCTTCTCCTTACATCCAGCCAACGTGTTTTATAGCTTCATGTCCACTGGCTCCACTCACAGCATCACAGCTGCGTGCGCTGTTTGAGCTTCTCTTTTCCTTTGCTTTCCCTTCTCTTTATTCCCCTACCTTGCACTCCTTTAGAGCAGCTCTCTTCTTCTCTGGCTTGCTGCAAAACCTGTCCTCAGCTACAAAAAGCTCCTGTACAGTTGTGGGTCCTGACCATCCCCCTGTTTTGTTGGTTCTTTCTCATGTTTCTCATTTCATCTGAAAACACTCTCTTTTCCCTCTCTTGTCCCTCTTAGCATTTCTGGTCTCCTTCTGTTGTAGATATGAGCACTTGAGCCAGTTGGGAATATCGATTAAATGTTGTTTGTTTGTTTTTTTCCTTCGGAAAGTGTTAAACAGTAATAAGTGCCTGTCTGAAACACAGCATTTCGTGAAGTTTCACAGGGGAAGGAATGCTGTGCTGTCCAGCTGCCCGGAGTATCCCTCAGCCAGCTGACGTAAAGGCCCGCCTCTGGTCTGCAGCAAGGCTTTGAACCCGAGGTGGTGGCTAGAGCCTATTTCTGGTGGTTGTCCTTACTGGAACAGATCCTGCTGCCCAGTGGCTGCACAGCTGGGGACAGCGCGAGGGGAAGGCGTGAGCAGCAGCGTGACCTGCTTTGTCACCAGCAGCCAGCTAATCCGGCTGTGCCTCAGGGCCCTTCTGCAAGGAGGAGGGGGAGGAAAGACTTGTGTTGTTTTGTTTTGGCTTTTGTTTCCTTAAAGCTTTGAAAATACCTGTGATCTACTGCAGCATAATTAAGACATTCTTACATCTGCTTAACTTTGGAAGTCTGCGTGTGTTAAGTTTTTCCTTGAAAATGCCCTCAAAGGGCACTGGAGGGTGAAAGGATGGACTGAGTGGCAAACCATGATACAAGCCCTTGCTGGTAGGATGCACTAAGTAATCACAAAACTGCAGGTTCGTGTTAAGTTGTACCTGCAGTGCTGTGGCTGCGGTATCGTTTACAACATGTGCAGCTGAAGGGAGGGAGGGAGGGAGGGAAGGTATAGAGTGCTGGGCAGAGGTTTGGCACACCAAGGTTCAGACCCTAGCCTGCCTCTGTGGGCGAAGGTGTTTAGCTTCTCAGCATCTCCAGATGAGGATGTGCCAGAGGGCTTTCCTCTGGAAGCTCTGGCCCTGAATGTCTGACAAAGAAGGCCAGGAATTAGGCAAGAGTCCCTGTCGAAGGGAGGAGAGGTTGAGGCGTGCGGGCACTGTAACTGTGGGACAGTCAGGGTGGGAGAGTGGCTTGTCCCCAAGGCCAGCACAAATTTGTGGGGCAAACCCCAGTGAAATGGTCAGAAAATGGGCTTGAAGCAAAGTTGCCTTTCATCTGCTCTTTTTGGTGCTGTGCAACTCACCACCACAGGATTTTGCGCTGCCCAAATGCGTAGAAATGTTCAGGACGGTGAGTGCCAAATGCAGTCACCTGGATTTGTCCTCTGGCTGAGGACAGCCTCATCTGCTGCAAGCTGAGAAAGGATACCAGGGGCATGCCTGCCTCTGGCTGCTGTTGGCAGGGAATTTGGACACAGGTGGACCTCTGGTCCAGGATGGCTGCTTGCAAGTGAGCTCACGGAGGACCGTTTGACTAAACTGGGGGAAAGGAGGCAGATGCACAAACCTGGATGGAGGCTGGCTTGCCTTTAGTCTGTATTGCTCATGATTTGGAGTTAAAATCTCCGGCTCAGAGGTGAGTCAGTGTTAGGGTTTGAGTTGTGAGTTTGGGGTGTTTTTAAGGGCATGGCTTTGTAGTTGCCTGAAGTAGACACAAATCAGCCCTATCGCGGAATAGGATGGACCCAGTTGCCTCCCACGTTCCTCGCTACCACTGCGAGTACTCTGCTGAAACTAACGCAGTAAAAGATATTTCTCCAGCCAGATCTAGTTAGGGAAGTTTGCAGGGGGAGGGAGGGAAGAGGCAGGAGGGCTCGACTGCTCCTTTCAGCCGAAGTAAGGACTTGGATTGTCTCAATGTGTTATCAGACAACTTGTTCTCAGTTTATTTAGGTACCTCGTCACCCTCTACCCTTTGCCCTCTTCTGTTATCCCTACTTGATAGCATGTCCCAGCTTCACGAGGGTGTGCTGGGGGTATCGCAGCGTGCGAAGTGATCAGACACAGCGTGTTGTGACCTAACATAACTGTCTCTGCCGGCAAAAGCTCTGCGCTGGCCAGGGCTGCTGGTGGAAGGGAGCCGGCCGCGGTGGCGTGGCCGTGCGGGGTGGGCAGGCTGCGCGCAGCCTCCCAGCGTGCTGCCCGGGCCCCCTGTGCTTTGCTGACCTTGAGTGAGGCAGCCCCGCGCTCGCCTCGGTGGCATTTCCCGGCTTGGAACGCAGCGGCGCTGGGTTGCTGCCGCCCATCAATTCTGAAACTAAAGGGGATGGCAGCAGTGGGCAGAAACCTATCGATTGTGCCGTAAATCAGGATGCTAAGGAAAAAAGACTGAGTTTCAGGAAAGTTGAAGTCCGTCTCTCACCTGCTGCAGGCAGAAGAGTCTTGCTGCCACCTCCTCTGGGTGCTCACGACATGAGTACTTACATTTTCTGTGTATGGGGACAATCGGCAGTACAGGTGCTAAGATCAGTGCTAATTCTTAACATTTTTTTGTATCAGCAAGTGATGGGGTTTCAGCAGGGCTGAATTTGGTCTGATAACGATGGTAGAAGGTTCGTCCTTGCTTGAAAAGTAATCCGGAAGAGAAATGGGACAAGCGCGCTACCAGGGGTACAAGAGCTAGTCTGAGCTGGCCTGGAAAGGAGGCACAACTTGCTGCCTCTGCTTTTGGAACTGATGCCTGCTTTTACAGCAAAGACAAAGACATGAAACGTAGGATTGCTCTGCAAGCAGTGGGCTCTGCCGCTTTGTGCCCCAGGCTTTGGGAACGGAAAGCCAGAGAGTTTCCCCAGTGCAAGTCTGAGAAAGGAGGCAGAGCTCCAGTAGGAGTGAAGGTGTTGCTCTGGGGTGGGATGTGACAGCAGTAATGTGGCACAGAGACAAGAGCCGATGGCAGAGCTGCAGAACACAGTGGAGTTGGAGATTTGGGGGACAGAACGATTTGCTGGGCAGGAGGTGGGCAGATGGAGAGAGATCTTGGAGGAAGTCCCAAAATTGCCCTATTTAGTACATTTGGGAGAGTCATCGCTCCTCTCATCGCGCATATGTTTTGGGAATGGGCCAAGGGAGGTCTCAACAGAATCAGAATCACAATCTCAACTTGAAAAAATAAAAACCCAAACAAAACCAGACTCATTATTTTGGGGTCATTTTTATATGCATTGAAAAGGTTTTTTTTTCTTTTTTTTTTTTTTTTAAATCTGTTAACCGTTAAATACCTCTCAGTTTTCTTACCCTTCCAGTCTAAGATTTCTTACCCTTCCATTCTAAGAGGGAGTTCTTGCCAGGCTCTGGATAAAGTATAAGCAGGAGTCTCACACAGGTTCAGGACAGATATAGAGGCAACCTGGGAAAAGTGGAATGGCAGGAAATTATGTTGGTCAAAACTGAAGTGCTCAGCACAGCCAAAGCTCTTGAGCGAGGGAACCTTTTTTATGGCACGTGTTGCCCCTGTGCCATAGATTGTTAATTTTTTTTACAGAGAGCAGATAGAGAAAATCTCTGGGGATGGAATATTTCTCCTGTGGCTGGAGAAGAGTCTGTGTGTGCTCTGGAGGAAGGAGAGCAACACCTCTTGCTTTGCGTATGTCTGGGTTAGCAGGAAAGCTCCAGGAGGACCATGGCTATACTGGATCTTTGTTTGCTTAAGGTGCTCTGGGATGCTGAGGTCAGAAGAGCTTCCTCTGGTGCAGTGGGGAACTGTTATAATAACTGCTGTTTCTGCTGTTATGGGCCACACAACGATGGGATATTTATTAGGCTAATGAGCAAATTATAATTCAAAGCTTCAGGATGAACAAAAAAAGAAATGTATGTTAGCTCCCAACTGGTAATGGTTGTAGTAGCAGAGTCACAGAATTCTTGAATTTCAAAGTTTTCCCGAGTGACCAGGGCTTGGATGAGATGCAGATATATATGTGTATGCAGCTATATTCTTAAACTTATAAATGTATGTGTGTGTTGCGGTCACAATATAGAGAATGAGGGAAAAAGCAACCTTACCTCATTTCCTGCGTTTTTGTATGTGAATTCTCATTCATAAAGCACAGAGAAAGGATATTTGTGTACAGTGTTTCTGAGGGGGATTTTTTTTTTCTAAAAGAAAATGCAGAAAACTTTGGTCATGCATTCAAATGCAGCTGTGTCTGGTTTGCGGTGTAGAGGTCTAGCTGTGTATTAGGACATGACCTGCCTGATGTACCTGTTTTGCATCACCTCCAAACACAGAAGGCTTTTTTTGTGTAAACCATATTGACCTGCTATCCAAAGGCAGTTTTGGATTATAGCTTATCTGTGCTAGATTCAAGTGGTGGCCTCAAGGAGAAACACTCTATAATCATTAGAGCTGGATGCCTGAGTTTTGGAATCCTGCAAATACATTGGCATTTATTTAATAAATACAAACTTCAAGAGTGTTTCTTTTTGTTCCTTGAGGAACCGTTGACTTCATAAGCTTTTATTGTGAGCTGGTTGTTAGGGCTGAGAATTTGCCACTGACTCCCTCTCCCCACCCCAAAACAAACAAATAAATAGAACCATATGTAGTTGACTTCATCCTCCAAACAGCCTCCTAGGCTACTTCCTTATGAAATCAGCAGCTTTTTTTTTTTTTCTTTCAAGTTTTGAGACATGCCAGACCACTGTAGGCTGTGTGGAGAAGGAAGATGTTAGCCCCAGTGATGACTCTCAAGTTAGCTGTCAGCTCCATCCAAAGCATCAGTCATTTTCCTATAGCTAAACTCGCTACAACATGTTTTTCTAGCCTCCTTCCCTGTGTGAAATGAGCTGCTGTACCAAAGGGGTTTTAAAGAGATTCTTTTTTGTTTCTTCCCCAAAATAGAAACATTTAATCAGCTTTTTAATCATGCTTCTCAATCTGCAGCCAACAGACATTATTTTTTCAGTGGCTGTTTCTGGTTTGGTCTCGGCATAAATCTGTTTTGGTTTGTCGATTGTGTGATCTGTTTCTTGACCATGAAATGACCCAAGGACAGATCCGAGTGATTCTGGACACTGCCTTCTTTTCCGGTGCTACTCCTGACTTCCCATGTGGTCTTTGCCAAATCACTTAAATTTATCTTTTATTTCTGTTAGCTTTGAAATCAGGGTTGCTCCTGGTAAACTCTCAAAGGTTTTGTAGCTGTGTAATTCAGTTGGTATTGGCTGAGCATGCACCAGATGCTAATATTAGAGAAGCACGCTGACCCAACAGAATTAGAGTGAGGGCATGAAGGGACAGAAGGGGACAAGTGGCGGAAAAGAGTGAAGAGGAAGCTCAGACAGAGTGCTGCTGGGGGAAGCGGGGGTTAAGCTGTGGGGAACGTAGAAGATTGTGCAAAAGGGTGGGAGGGAAGGAGATGCTGCAGATCAAAGAAGAAAAGGAAACGGAGCACGAACAAAAGCAGTGGTTTGGAGAAAGGTAGTCAAGGAGTTGGAAGGAAGAAGAAGGAAGAAAAGGGAGGAAATAAGGACAAAGGTTCGTTCAGGTCAATTAGATTTATAGATTACATTTATTTAATTTTTACTTTTAAGGCATTACCCTATGTTTCTAAACTTGGGGCAGGATAGTGGTTTCTTTTGGTTTTGTTTGAAGTGTCTGACCACTCCAAATTGCCTTGTTAATGATTTTACGTAGGAAGACCTCTAAAATTTGCTCCTAAGGTCGTACTGGCCCAGGTGCCTGATAGCACCCTCCTTTCTCCAGCAAATAGCACCTCAAATTCATCAGTGTTAATGGCTTGGCATAGTCCCCTGCTAACTTGCCCTGGTGGCTTTCAAATTGTCGTCCAGCACTGTTCTGTTTTGCAGATGAAAACCTCCTAACATGTAAAGTGTTGAAGAATATCAACAAAAAGCAACTACAGAAAGGTATTTGTGCATTTTTGTTTTCTGTTACTCTTCAGTAAGCAATGTGCCCGACTTAAAGCTTTGCCTGAGATACCTCTCTGCTTCTGTCTGTTTGGGTCTCATTGGTGGTTGTCCCCCAGCTGTACATGGGAGGAGTAAGCGGCTAGGAAAAGGAGTACAAGTTTAGATGGTTTGTGATGGCTTGTTTTGTTTTGGGAAGTAAGAGCAGGGTGGCCAGCATCGCTTGGAAACTCTGGGGGGTTGCTCTTGCTATTGTTGTGCCAGACCGCATGGCTTAGTCACAAAGGCGTTGTTTTTCAAAATTAATGTTTAAAACTTCCCATTTTGAAAATAATGAAAAACAATGTGAAACGTTAAGGCCATTACTTTACCTGAACATGGAGGAATCACTTGAAAATTTTCCCCATAAAAATATTTGTATCATCTCTCACTGGACCAGTACTTGGAAGCATAACCTTTGGGTCTCGTACCAGCTCCTGCGGTGTCTGATTAGGTGGTGGAAAACCAGAGAAATCACCTCACCTCGGACCACAGCATTAGTTAAATCAGTTACGGAAAGTACAGGCAACCGCTGGAACCGTGTCTTGCAGCAGGCGGCGGAGATGGAGTGGTGGCCTTCCCAAGGGCTCTGGTTAGCCGTGCAAGGGCTAGGAGGGTGAATAGCTGTTTCCTCTAAGAGTAATGAGGAGGAGAGACTTTTTGCTTAATGTATGACGGTCATCTGTAGAAGCCAAAAAAGGCCTTTCTGGGGGTCATGCTGTCATCCATCCGCAGGGGTTTATGGCTGTACAGGATGAGGCAGGTGTGTTATGTTAGCATCTGTCTTCCTTGAAACTTGGAAGGGCAGGGGACAGAGGGGGAGAGGATTGTTTTTTTTCGTCTTCTAGGCTTTTATTTGTCTCTTCTTTCCCTGGAGAAAAGCGCAGCATGGTATTTCAGGCTGTTTTTTTGTCTTCAAGAAATTCCTGTGAAACGATCAGAAGATTTTATATATGTGAGATGCTTCTGTATTTTGAGTTCTAATCACTTAGGTGAAAAAGAATAAGTAAATTATATATTGAACTGCTAACTGGTGCTGAGGCCTGGTTGTTTCCATGGCAACTGGGCTGGAAATAGCAGCCGGTGACATCAGCACGGCACAGGTATAGTCAGATCCAGCCGTTTTCCCCTAAATAAGCGAAGGCGCTGGGTCCAAACATTGCTCCAGTGATCAGCGCATGCAAATATCCCAACATTGCAATTAACATATGCAAATACCCTAGCAACCTGGGGTACTGGGGCGACGCGCCTGTCGCTGAAGTGCACCGAGTTCATTGCGCGTACGGGAGAGAAGCGTGGGCCCCCTTGCAGGTGCCGAGGAAGATGGCTGCCCCACGCGCCCCACGCTGAGCCCGGGGGCTCGGGTCTCCTCCTGGCGTGCCCCGTGGTGCCTCGGTTGCCCAAGTGGCTCCTTGGTTCATGTCTCTGCTCGTGCTGCACACGAGAGGGGAAAGGTGCCCACGCAGCTCATCTTGGACACCATTTCTTCTTGCTGGTGATGGATAAAAGACCTGGTAGGTTTGGGGTGGTTTCTTGTTTTTTTTGATTTTTTTTTTTTTAATTTGGTTGGTGCGTTTTTTTAAATTTTTTGATTGTGTTTTGTTTCATGGATGATTTGGTTTTATTTCTCTTTTATCTTTGAGATGCCAGGAATGTAAACTCTGGTCTTTCCTGGCATTGCTGAAGGACAAGTGGGAGGTGTAAATGAATCTATGAATGTGAGCATTTAAAACCTTAATTGAAGGGGTGAATGTGGTGAATATTTAACAAAGGCCTTCTCTACTCAAAATATTAATTACTTGTTGAAGTAAATACATTTTAAGCAAAACAAACAACCCATCTGATTCAGCACGATTACTTGATTATCCTCATGGAGTCAAGAATGGAGGCATTGCCTGATGCCTTTCTGTACCGACTGGTATGTACACATCTGTCACATTCCTGTGTGACAGGGACTGTCCCGCACTGGAACCTGGGTAGACAGTGGCAAGGTAGACATGAAGAATAAATCTCCTTTCAGCTGAGGAATTAAATATCCCTTTGCCAGTACCAAAAAAAAAAACCCAACAACAACAACAAAAAACACTGATCTGATTACCTAGCTCTATGCATGATCAAAACACAGTAGATGTGATACTTCTTTCCGCATGTTTTCTGGTGTTTGCATCCAATTTAGTTGTAACTGTCCTGAATGACTGTGTTTCCATAGTTTTCCAGAGAAGACAAGACCATATACTTCCGTGTTAAGGTGATTTGTCCTCTTTTTCCCTTATTGTACCATACAGTAACAAGCCTATGTTTTTCCTTTCTTAGTTCCACTTCTGCAACCTGCTATTTTATCATGAGCTTTTTGAGCAGGTTTAGCACGAAATTAAATACTAGCTTCCAGGTATGGTGGCAACTAAAACAATTTGAGGCTTGTCAGCTCTAGAAACTGCCAGTATTGCAAGCATATGCAGTAAGTGCAGCTATTTGCTTACAACAGTGCCCACATGCACATACAAGTAGCTCTGTTGCAACAGTCTTCTCCAGTAGACTCCCCAGCGATGCATCCTGCATCTCCTGCACCTGCATCATTGCAGTGACTGTGAGTAGAAAGTGCTGATGTTTCAGTTGCAGTGACGTAGCTAGCTTGCTCAGGAAGGGTCTCATACCATCTCTTCCACTTGGTCAAAATAGATGCACTCTGGCTGATGTTTTACATTTAGATGTAACTGCTTATCTGGCATACAGGCATATAAACAGTGTTTATAATGAGAAAAATGACACTGGGCAATGGATGGGGAGTTGTAGTAGGTGCTGTGGCTCGCTGAGTGGTCCTTGCAGATAGTGTGCTGCATGGACCACCTGTCATGCTTTGCAGACCCGCAGTGACCTGTGGACCACAGTTCAGGTGATGCTGTTTTAGGGCCTTATCTATACTACAAAAAGGAAGACAAATGATGCATAGTTTATCGTCGCATTGTGAAGCTAAGTGACACTGTTTTTTGTTGTTTTTTTTTTCTTTTTAATCAAGACTTGATTCTGACTGTGCTGCAGCTGTGTTTCTGCTGCTAGAGGTGAAATAACTGTCCTGATTTCATCAGTGTAGATGCAGATAAATGTAAATGGAACTACAGAAGACTCCTACCTTTATCGTTTACCTCCTTTTGGGAGCATCTTCAAGCATTAGTATCTCCCTTCTCCACCTTTGGATGGACTACTGTAAATGATTTATATTGTTGTGTCTTCCAAGGGTGTTTTTCCCCAAATACTTGGTCTGCAGGCAGTGCCACCAAGAAGCGAATAGATATGAGTATGAAAAACACGAAGGATCTCTGAAACCTTACTGACAAAAGGGAAACCTTGCAGTACATGTCTCACTGCTGCCAACCCTAGTTAGCTGTGCTACTACTAGTCATATGGCGGAGTAGTTTGAGATCGTATGTGGCTCATTAGATGCAATGTCAGAATTTTGAAGAACTGAACACCTACCGCTTGTGGTTGCTGAGCAGTCATGAAAACCTGGTCTTTGTTTAGATACTTTAGTGCTAGCTGAGCTTTGAGAAGATGCTTTCCCTATTTAGTCCTGCTGTGCTCAGACACGGTATGATGCGTGAAGAACTAAAATCAGCCCTTCTATCTTAAGGTACCCACTGTTCCTCAGGGTTTTCTAACGCCTCCTGTCTTTCATACACCTGTCTTTCAGAATGTGAAATCTTTGGGCCAAAAATGGACACTGTTTTGTCACATAAGTGTATTGATAGGATGAGAAAGAATGACAAAGCTGATTGTTCCTATCAGAATCACTGGCAAATGCATCTGTTGGGAAGGATTCGGTGATGAGTATTCAGATAACAGGCCACAGGGAGGTAGGCTATGACTAATGGAAAGCAAGCTGAGATCACTTTTTACTCCATGCCCCATCCACTTTTCTCCCAATCCACGTGGTCTTCACAAAAAGGAGAAGCTGTTACTACTGTTAGCTGCACGGTGCGTAGCTCTCAGTCCCTGTGGATGCCGTGCATAATACCTGTGTGGGGCATTATCTGCTATTGCCTGGGAAAGGTGAAAGCTGAGAAGATACAGTTTTGTTGTCCAGTGAAATCTCAGTGGCTGCGACTTCTGGAGGTAGATGGCTTGCTTTTGGAGTTGGGGTGTCATCAATGGAGCCTACTGGATCAGACAGCTGTTTGTGCACCCTAAAAATACCACATGGCCTTTGCCACAGGACGGATAGTGAGGGGAGCAAGGCTCAGAGAGTGAGAAGGACAGACAGTGGACAAGCTTCAGGGAACAAGTTAGGCGGCTGGAAGGAGTCGGGCCCTGTTTAAAATGGCTGCTGCCGCATTCAAGGGGCCATTTTAAGTGTCTGTTATCCTACTCTCGCTTAAGGATGTAATTTGAGTGAATGTGAAGCCAACAAAAATGTTAGATTCCAGTGCAAATCTGTGCTGATTTGGGGATTCATCTGAGTCCTAACAATGCGTAAAGTACTGCAGGATGAGAAGTGATATATTGTGGAAATGTAAGATATGAATTTTATATTTATTACTGACTTGGCAGGGTGCATTTCACATCGCCATTCTGGTACAATTTTGATTAGATTTTTATGCTGAGCATCAGAGAAACACTGCTTGTGTGTACGCATTTCTCCCTCCCTTTTGTGCTTTCCTTCTCTGATAAGGAGAACTCTGCTGATGAAAGATACAGGGTTGACAGTCCTTGCACTGTGACAATACAGTTTAGGCAATGCCAGTAAAAACTTCCTCTGCCACTGTGGAGGATGCACGTTGACATGGAGCAGAGTGCCGCTAGCACTGGGAGGAGAGGTGAGTTTCTGTGTCTTTCCCTCTGTAAGAGTTCAGAAGGGTAATGGTAGTTTCCGTGATGTTCATGCGCATGAGGACTTGGTCAAGGGTCCTTAGTCCATGTGTTGCTCTCATTTGTCATAAACTGTTGTCTCCTAACAAATTTTGTTTATGCCCAGCATGTGCTGGCTCTGAACTAGCATGAAAAGCAGATAAAATTCAGCTGCAGATGGAGTGCTGTCTGTTCTCTCACAGGTACTTGCTTTACTTAAATCGGTGAGCATCAGGAAAGTACCCTCCTCTGTAGACTGCCTCAAAAAATCAGAGTTCTGGGGCAGTGGTAAATCTGTTGTGTATATTTATATTTAGTTATTTATACAACCCTTGTCTTTTGCACAGAGCTTTTTAGGAGCATTAATGCATGTAGTCCTCCTTGCTTGGTGTCAAAACTAGTTGTGTCCACATTTTATAGCTTCATGAACAACAGTGTTGTGTGGTTCAAGATGGTGCAGAAGGTCTGCGTCGTAACTGGGGACTGAACCCAGACTGCTGGGACTCTCAGGTCAGTGTCCAATACCCAGGAAGGATGAGGGAGAAGGAAGGATCATTTTTGTGCCTACTTAAAGATCTATATATATATTTGGGCCACATCTGCTACTGTAGGTGGACATCTTCAAATGTGGCATTTCTCATTAGAGTAAGTGTCTTGAGGAGGGTCTTAAAGGGTAAACATGAGGTGGTAGCTTTCCGCATCTTTGCCACAAACAGTATTACAGCTGTACTGCAGAAATGCATTTAGCTTATGGCATTCGGTGGAACCAAAAGGTTTGACTAAATCTGATATTGGCAGAGCAAAACGTATGAACAGATGATTGCCAGCAAGTTGATTTACCATGATCAGATTATAAGTCGTCATCTGGGCTATAGTAATTGACTCTGTTTGCGATCCTTCTTCATGGCAATAAGAAGTAAAATGTTGGCTTAAACCATCAGGAGGTTGGTTGGTGTAGTGTTACTGTGACTCAGCTGACAAATGGCAACTCGTTAGTCACAGTAACTCAATTGCTTACTCCTGTGTTTGCATATCTTGGGCTGGTTGTGATGGGTAGCCATTGTAAATGGAGGGCAAGTGAAAGAAAAAGCTTGGCAGTTACTGGTTATAATCGTGTTGCTCACTGGTAGCATGGATAGAAGCAACTCTCCGTGCAGAGCTAAAGGACGGAAGAAGATTTGTCTGGGTCCAAGTTGCTGTCCTGCTACAGTAAATGTGTCACCCCCACCAGAGCTGTGAATTCCTATATTTAAAATTTTGGCAGCACATGGACAAGGCTTAAGGTGGTGTTATATGGGTTAGTAGTTCAGTCTCTAACCTCTGGCAGCTGGAAGATTGACTCTTTGAAGAAAAGGTGGAGAACATTTTCCTTGCTGAGAGCCAGGCTGGCCTTCCCAGCTGCCACACGTTAACCCATACCTTTGCATTATCCGGCAGTAGCGTGTGAAACCACGTGGCTCCAGCCTACCCTAAAGGAAACTGTGGACTCAGCCCTTGGGCTGCAGATGTCGCACTCGAGGTCTGAAACCTGCAAGTGCCCCAGCTCGGGACTTGGCCCTCTGGGGGGAAGCCCTGCGTGCCGTGTAAAACCGCTGCGCCCTTGCGTCGTTTGTGCAGGGGAGCTGGTGCGCGGGAGGCGAGATCACGGCTCCCCGGCTGTCCTGCGCTGCTTCGCGTGGGCATTTGTCCAACACGGTCCCTTGTCCCCTGCCCAGGGAGGGGACGGTGGGCCTGGGGGACCCGACTTGGCACCTCCGGGCCGCTGCCGCCGCCCCCCGCGCCCCGTGTCAAGCGCGTGCTTGGGCTTGCGCGTCTTCTGGACACCTTCCCGGTGAGTCTTCCAGAGAACGGCTGCAGATGAAACGCAATTAGACACAGATGGACGGGGGCTGGGGGAGGGGGGAGGCGAGGCCAGCTTGAACATGGGGGGAGGGTAGAGATTAATTGCGAGGCCTAGAGGCGGGTGGGCGAGGGGCAGACGCGTGGAGGATTGCGGGTCTCCGCTGGGAGACGCCGGCTAGGCCGGGGCCAGGCACCCGAGGAGGGTTCTCTGCTCTCGCTGCTGCCGAGGCTGTTTGGGAGCCAGGGGGAGCGGCAGGCGTGTCCCGGGGATGATTAATCATGTATGGCAGCACCGGGAAAACGAGCGCGGGGCACACGCTGAGGCCAGCACCGCCCCTGCCCCTGCGTGCCGCTGGCTCCCTGGCAGCAATCCCCGCTGCTCCGAAACACGGCCCTGGAGAAGGGCAGGCCGCAGGTCGGCCGAGCCGAGGAGGCTCCTTGTCCGCCCCGGCCTTTGACGCTCCAGAAACTTGAATCTCTTGGGTGTGGGGAAGAATGAAAAAAATGTGAAAGCGGGGAGCTGAGCTAGTCCAGGTGGGAGGAGAGGTGGACCGGGCTGGAGGTTTAATTAGTGAGGAGCGTGGAAGAAATAAAAGTGGGTTTGGCAGCAGCAGGCGGTGAGTGCTTCGCGGTTGGAGAGGTGGGGACAGGGCGCAGAGCAGGCCAGGTTGGGGCAGATGTCCCCAGGCCTGTCAGCCTCTTCTCCCTCCACGCCCTGGCACTACCTGAAAAACCTGAGATTTAAACATAGATTGGTTTCTGTTTTGGGGAGGGAGTTGGTTTGGTTTTAAGCCTCCGGGATTCAACTTCTTATTGCCTGGAAGAAAAGCTTAAGAACTAGAAATCTGCTTTTTTTGCCTGCACCATTTTTTGGAGAGGTCAGAGTCCTGCGCAAGGAGAGAACTAGGAGATGTTCCCATCAGAAACTTCTGAAGTAGGAAATGTGATTAAACCAGGAGTGCTGGCAGGCCTGCAACTTCTAACCAAGTTTCCCGGTCCTGTGGCCATTACCTGCGGTGGTCTGCACACACATCTTCCCCTCTCAGTTTCCCTTCTCAATTTCTCCTGCAAGTAGCTGAAAGCTTCCCCTTTTCTCTGCATTCCCAACCAGAGGTAAGGCAATATTCTTCCCACTGCCACTATTGTTTCAAGTGGATGGTGTCAAAGTGTTTGTACTGTTTTCCCTTCATCTCAAAGACATCCCTTTTATGGTCTGCAACAGTTCTTTTTGGGAGCTTTGTATTGGAGTGTTTGGTTATGTTTTCCTGCACCTTATTTACCTCTGCTCTAGATTTGTTCAGAAACCCTTAACTACAATGCTGTCCTCTGTCATTGAGGTGGGATCTCTCAGGTGATTTTTGTAAGGTTGCTTGGACATGCTGCCTTCATGTTTGTTCCTGCAAGATTGTTAGTGAGTTACTTAATGCTTATAAACAGCTCCACATTTTCCATGTGCCACTTTCTTCTGCAATTCAGAGTAGTGGCAAGAATCTGGAAGGTCCTAATTTCTTTCTTCCCATCTTTTTCTTCCTTAATTCTGATATTTAATGTATAGCTGAGTAATATTTGACAAAGCTAAATATTATCACAAAGAAGAGAGAAACAGGGCATACAAATTCAGGCTCTGGACTGGAGCAGATTTCTCAGGCCAGAGTTCATTGCTGTTGGGAAATGCATTCTGCAGAGCTGTGTGAAGCTAGGGTGCTACAGATGAGGTTAGAGGTACCTTTGCAGCGTTGTTTTGGGATCCCTGGATTAAAAAAAGACATGTTGTTTTCCAAGCAGAATCGAAACATGTTAGTGGCATCAGAATCTGACAAAACCAAGAGCTGGAATAAATACTTAATGTTCCTCCCTGTGAGACCTCTACTCACAGTCAGTATTCATGGAAAACAGGACAAAACAGATTTGGATTCCCAAGTCTGTCAATAGTGCTCCTTTATTCATTGCTGTTGTGGAGTGAGGTGTTTTCCTCTCCTCGCCAGTTTGGCAGACCTCCTCTGTGGTGTTTGTAGCTTGTGGTGGTGATATTAAGAAGGTGCTGGAAGCGGTTGGTGTACTGCGGAGCTGTGCCATGGGATATGCGCTGAAGGTAGCAGATAGTCCTGCAAGTTTTGCCCTTTGTTGCTGGGCTATATTCTCTGGAATATGGAGCCACTGGAGTAAGTGGGAGTAGGGTTTGTTCTCTTCACACCCTCTGACACCAGCCCAGCTTATCTAATTTTGGGTGTGTATGAGGACCTGGGCAAAGACTGAGCTCCTCCAGTGAGGCTGTGTTGAGGGACTTTTCTGACTTGCCTGAAAGCACCATCTACCCATTTTGAACAGAAGGACTAAGAACAAGCAGAGGGATGGGCAGGTGTCTGTGAGCTCGAGGCCTGTACAAAATTGCCATTTTTCATTCAGTTCTTCCTATGTTTTTTTGTAAGGGAGAGCAGTGAAGGAAGGGGCAGCTTATCCTGTCTTGTCTTCTTTCATTCATCAAGGAGGTGACGGAAGCAGGGAGCTCATGCTAACGCATACAACAGAACATACATGATTTAAGGAAAAGGAAGAAAACTGGGGACAAGAGGACAAAATTTGCTACCTCACCTCAAGGAGAGGAGCGTGTTGGTAACTAATGCGAACTGTGGTCATGCTAGGGCATTGGAATGGGCTGCCCAGGGAGGTGGTTGAGTCACTGACCCTGGAGGTGTTTAAGAAAAGACTGGATGTGGCACTTAGTGCCATGGTCTAGTTGACAGGGTGGTGATAGGTCATAGGTTGGACTCGGTGATCTCAGAGGTCTTGTCCAACCTCGTTGATTCTGTGATTCTGTGGGCAGGGATGATGCTGTGACGGGAGTAAGTTCCACCTTTGGGCTGCTGGAGCATTTGGGGCATTACGTAGTCCTACAGCCCTAGGGATCCCAAGTGCAGCGTGGGTGCCATGGTAAAATGCTCAGCAGAGGTGGGAAGCAGCCCTTCGCTGCTGCGGCGGGCTGGATGCCGAGTCCTGCCCGAGTGGCTCTGTGCTGTGGTGGTGGGGTGTCCCGGCTCTCTGGGGGACCACTTCTCCCCAGCCTCCATCTCCTCCAGGGCTGTCCAGCCCCCTCCCTGCCTGGGGATGCTTTGTGACAGTGTAAGGTGAGCTTTCGAAGGTAGCAGTGCCGGGGGCTGGCTGCCAGGCTGTCTTTAATTCCCCCAGCTGGCAAACAGGAGGTCTGTGTCGGTTGCCGGGGCAATGGCGGGAAGCTGTGTTGGTTTAATGAAGCATTGGGAAGGCTGCTGTTGATTTCAGGGGAGAGGGGGCTCTCCCGGCTCCCCCGGGGTGGAGGGGTGGCTGCCCAGGGGCTGCCAGGCCGGCATGGGGAGGGTGGTGCCGGGCGCTGGCCCCTTCCCAGCTGAACACGCCTGTCCGGCAGGCACCCCGAGCACGCTCGGTCCCTGCCCCACTGGGTTTCATGCCCCTTCCCTCCAACTTGTCCTCTTCCCAGTGCACCCCCCGGAGAAGTCTCCTCTGCCCTGCTCCTGCGGTGGAATGGTGATTACCTGAACTTATTCTCTTGATTTAAGCAAATGAAGACTGGAAGCATCAGTGTCTTCATAGTAAAGGTGACCTACAAAAGAGGGAGAGGAGAAGGGGGTGGGGGGGTGGGAATTAAAAAAAGGCCTTGCATTTATGCCCCTTTCCAGTGTCTCTTTATGTTTTAAAAAGGACCAAGTGTGGGGCTTGGGCTTTTTTTATCCCTCTTTGCCTCTTTTCTTCCCAGCGTGTTATTTAGAGTACAAAAGGAACTGTGGGCTTGTTTAACCTCGGGGGGGAGGGGGCTCCATGGACAACCCCAGCACTAATAGGCTTATGGCTATTCAGATAAAACTTCATTGACTGATTATTTAAAAAAAAAAAATAACCCTTATTCAGACCTGTTAAAAATTAAGGGAGTTTAAATGGGTGCGAACAAACAAATATTAGGTGGAGAGCTTGTCTGAAAGTTCTGTAAGCCTTGTCCATTTAATTCAAGGCTAAGAAAAAGCCTCCAAGACCACAAACCCACAAATTTTCGGGGGGAAAAAGAAAGGAGGGGGCTTAATAAGACTGTTCTCTTGCAAAGGAAAAAACAAAAAAAAACCCAGGCCTTTTCATATGCTCAGATATGTATGTATTTTGTAAAGCTGTACAAAAGGGAATGCATCTGATTTTTCCCCCCTCTCCTGTCCCCCCGTGTTTCTGGTTCCTGTGTACAGTGCTGTCCTGGGCTGTGCTTTCTGGGCTGGTGCACCAGAACCTCCCTCCCCTTGTCCTGCGGGCACAGCTGTCAGGATCAGCGCTTACCGGACCGAGCCCTCTCCCCAGTACGCGGCACACTACCCTCTCTGCACCTGCCCGCTGCCAGGGCCGCGGCATCCCACGGGGGTTTGCGGGTCGCCCGTGCCAGAGCTGCCACGCAGAGGAGAAAAGGAGCCTTTCCCCCAGCGTGAAGCCTGCAGCGGCCCAAACTCTCCTACCCCCTGTTGCTAGCCTCCCTCTCCGTCCCGTTTCTGCCAGTCTGGAGCGCTGTGCATGGCTGGTAATTAAAAACCTTTGAGGGGGATATTATTGAGTTAACAGTAGTTATTTGTGAGGCTGCTGGGGGGGGGAGAGTGATCTATCCCCAGGGAAAGCGGCACTGACGAGGGGT
>VXAL01017112.1:110428-137222 GCA_013399475.1 Chauna torquata | reverse complement strand
TCCTTTTTTGTCCTTAAAGAATAAACGTTCGTTAGTGTGTTTAAAGAGGCCCCGTGCTCCGCGGCGCGGTGCCCACCTGTTTTCCTGTCCCCGAAGAACGGCGGGTTGCAAGAACTGGGAAGTTTCTGTGAGGGTTGGTGCTTCGGTTGAAGGGCTGAATGATTAAAAATGGCAGGGGAGACGGGCGCACCGCATGCCCGGGTTACGGCAGATGGACAGGCTGTGCTGCGAGCACTTGAGGCTGGCGGTGCTTTTTCCTTTCTGGAGGGTTAACTGAGCGTTCATTTGCAGAGAGATGCAGAATGCAGTGCGTTTGGGCTGCTGTGAGGCCCAGCTTGTGTTCTGTTGATGCTGCTTGCTTTGCTGGAAGTTGTGTTGAGGACAAGTGTTGGAAGTTGGTTTTCCTTACCTCGAGGAAGGAATAAGAGAGAGTTATGTAACCCAAGTGTTATAACCCGTGTATCGAAGCTGCCTAATGATACTGGGTCTGTTATTGAGTTGAAAATAGGACTATACCTGTACGTGAATCAACAGGCGTTTTCCTCTATGGGTAGATTCTGCACCATCACAATCCCTTATTTCTGTGGGTGTACTGCCTTATCCACGGCATTACACTTTTCATTAAAAGGGCAGGTGGCTTGGTTAAATTGCAGCATTGTTTCCTGTACCGTTCCAGTTCTTTTATCCTCCTTTGAAAACAGGAGGAAAAAAAAGAGAGATGCCTGTGAGGGGATTGAGGATCAGTTTCTGAGCTTTCTATGTTTAGGTTAGTATTTTGAAAGCTATTCATGTCTGTAATAGCTGTTGCCATCTGTTGATTCCATGGATAATTCTTAGGAGTACTTGATTTCTAGCATGTTTCCTGATCAATAGCTGTGCACGTAGCAGTCGGCTCACCTTTATCCAGTCTTTGTTGAACCTTCTCACTTTGTAGGAGTGGATGGATGAGGGACATGCAGCAACCTTTGGGTTACGGTTGCAGCATATTAGTTGAACTCAATTCAGGAAGAGGTGTCCATTTGGTTAGGGGTGTATGTGTGTTACACACAACGATATTATAAAGTATTTAAGTTTTCATTTGGTGGAAAGGTTTTTTCTTTAATATGCTAGCCTACAAGATATAGATTTGTTTCCTTTAACTTGAGTTATATGAAGCTGTATTTTTTTTAAATCTGTTGCCTCTGCGTTAGGTTCAGTTGGCGTATAAAAAGGCAGCTGTATTAAACTACTGCAGAAAGAATAACTACCAACAAAAGGAAAGAGATATTTATCAGCCATCTATCTCTTAATAAATGTGGTTAATGTTATGAGGAGAAGAGAATAGTATTTGTCCATTTCTGTGAATTGCTGGCATGTGGAATGCATATTTGTTTTTTTTAATTTCTTTCCTGGTTAAATTACAAAGTAAAGGACTATACTTTGAGTGTAGTATGACAGCACCTTTTATATCAAAAATATGACTTGCTACTGTACATTTTTATTGACTATAGTTTTCGGAATAACCTCAGACAAACTGGTAGCTTTGGAGCTTTGTATTAATACGGTTAAATGTCTAGGGGAGGTTTTTGGACCTTCTTGCAAGTTTGGTATTCTCCAGGCTACTTAGCTTTAAATCTGTTAGCATCTTTTTGAGTAGAATATTATGTGTTTTGACACAGTTTGGGCTTTGATCTATAAATCAGATTTCAGAGGCTTTGGGAATTACGAAACCTGCTTTTTTTTTTTTTGTCTGAAATGTGTACTTTAATGTACCTTTGCAGCCTGGGGCAGGTTAAAGATGGTTCCCAGTATGAAAGCACTAGGAGCAGCTTGGTTGTGAGTGTCTTTAACAGGAGGTCAGAATCTCTTTTTTTTTTTTCCCCAATCCCTTTCTTAGTTATTAATGCTTCATAAAGAGGGCCTGAGGTGAATTTTTATGAAAGGAGTAAATCTGTTTCTGTAATGCACAAATAAGATCCGAAGGTTATTCAAACCAAGAAAACTTGTTTGTCTATTACTTGTAGAGGAGAACTCTTTATTGTCAGAAGTTTCTTTAACCTTTGGCTGAAGAACCGGAGAGATATTAACCTTTCTTAGATTTTAAAGGATACTTGGATTAAATTTAAAAGCTTAGAACAGTATAAGTGAAAACATTCTTAATAAGGTTCTATATATGATTGTTACAGGTATAAAGTCTGTAGGAAAAAGAGTGAAATGTGTAGGTTTTGAGGTTACTTTGTCCCTCTTTCTATGGTAGAAATGTGTGCAAAGAAGTCCATTTGGACTCCTAGTACAACATTAAAAAGCAAATCACTGCATACCCCTCTTCTCCCTTCCTTTTTAGGTCATGTTTAACTAAACCACCCATGAAGCACAGCAAAATGACAATAGTGCCCTTCTTAGAAGGGTCCCTTCACAGGAATTGTACTGTACAATTCTTGTTGCTGCTCTACCAGCTTGGCACGTTGCTATCTGGAATGAGGGCATAAGATGTAATGAAGTTCAATAATTTTCATGCTGTTTGCTTGGCTTCCCTATAATTTGAGATAAGGGTATGTTTAGGAGTTTATAGCTGACTTACGCATATCTTGCCTTTTGACACAGGGTATGCCATATCCCCATCTGGATGGGGTAGCTTTTTAATTAAAACATGCATTTATTTTTTTCCATAACCTGTTCAATTATATTTTATACTTACAGAGAGCTTTAGACTAATGTTTTTGGAACCTGAGTTCTTATAACTTCCAAAGATTCAGGAATGTTTTTGGCAGTGCTAGCTTGTCAGCCTACAGTGTGTACCTTAACTGGCTGTGTGAGAACTTGTGTAACTTAATCCTGCAATTGGCCTCCAAGACAGGAAAGATTACGTACTGCAACGTAAGTTTCTGAAGAAGAGTCAGGTAACATCAGTTGGTGGAGTGTCCTGTGACTTACGTGCTGATTTGCTGGTAGAGACTGGGCTGAGACCAACCAACTCTTCCCATTCAAGGAATTAAAATCGGGTAGCAAAAAGTGTGTTTTATGACTGTTTTTGGTGAGATCTCTTTCTTGAAATAAAGAACTGAATTGCTTGTTTAGCTTCTGGACTTCTAAAATAAAAACTAAAGGTAGTGTTTTTACTTCTAATAGTGTTGATGTGCTACGTAGAAAACTTGTAATACAAAAGTTAGTACTACTGGTAGAGGACACATATAAGCAGAGTTAAAAGTTCTCAAATCATGCAGGAGAGACCATTGCATGTCACTTCTGGTAATGGGCTCCTAATGTATGATTCTGTTTATCAATTTTTTTTAAGTTGGTACTGTTATTTTTCTAACCTGGCTCGCCTCCTTTGTAGTTCTGGTCTAGACTTCAGTCTTGACTGAATGGAAAAATAGAAGATTGTGTCCTACAGTTGTATACACTGCTGCTGGTGCATCTGTGTCATGTTGCAGTGCTACACCATTCCTTGCTTTCTTCAGCTGAACCTTTCTGCTACTGCTTACCACTAAGTTATGTATTGGTTTGTTTGAGGACACTTGGCAATGCATGTGATTTTCTTGTGTGTGCCTTTGCATGGGTTTCCTTTCAGTTTAAAAAAGAAAAAAACCAGAAACCAAAACCAAAGACTTAAAAGTTAAAGCTGACCTGTAATCATAAGCCGATTCTGTTTAGCCCTGTTGGAGGGTAAGGTCAGTTCACGATGTTCTGCAGTCTGTAATATGCTGCCTATTTGCCTTGGGGGNGAGGATGTTACCAACTCTTGAACTTGTTTTTGTTGCATTTGTGAACAAGAGCACAAGCAGTCAAACTTCCAGTTTTGAACCGGATACCTGGTGACAATGAATATGCATATGCTTTTCCCAGTGCTCTTTGTGTTTCTTCTTTTTACCTCAATGTTTTTAACTGGTGATGATATTGGAAGGCTGGAGAAAGTGCTACAGGGTTCCTCTCAGAAGGCCCTGGTTTGAAGTCCCTTTGAGACTTTGATCTGTTCACCATTTGAGATGCCTGCGTTGTGATGCAACAAGTACAAAAAAAAAAAAGGGAAAATGACTTTATTTTCCTTCTCTTTGTAAGCACACAGCAAGTGTTTGTTCATACTAATAAATATGGAATGACTGTGTATTCCATGCTAGAATATGATGATTTATTTTTGGAGGATTTTACTGGCCTGAACTCAGTCATCTAATCGCTAGTAAATTTCAAGTCATAAACAGAGCCCTCAGATGAGTTCCGATAAGAGTTCTGTGCTTAGCTGGAAATTGCATGGGGAACTACTTTGTTAGAAGCTTTCATAAAGTTTATTGGGAATATTGTTCATAGCACTTTTCCTGTAAAAGGTGTGTGCTCTAAGCTCTGCCTTGGTAGTAGCTCTTAACTGAACTAAGGACGAGGTACTAGCCTCTGCTAGAGGCTGGCAGAGCTGACTGTATAGGTGGCTTTTGGCCGTACACAGCATCAGTAATGACTGGGGAAAAACATACCTGAAACTTATTAGCTGAAAGAAAAATAGGTGCTTCACACCTTCCATAAGTTAAAGGAATAAACCACTGTACGCTGTGGTGAAATATTGTTAATACCACACTGTGCTATAATGAAATATTGTTGGCTTTCCATTCAGTATCTGCAGTTTGCTGATTCCTTTGGTCAAGTAACTAGATATGCTCAAATTTCCATGAGACTTGTCCAACAATGTTTCCTATGAGTAAAAATTCTGGAATAGTGGGAACACTGTATATGATTTTTTTTTTATTAACACAGATGGTTACTGGTTGGCTAGCTGAGAAATGCAGTGAATGGTGTGTGATCAATGTTACGTTACCATGTCTTTTGTTTTTTCTCATCTTCTTTTTTCCTTGATTGCAACAGTATGCTGTCATGGGGTTTGTATTTTGGTTTGTCACTGTAAGTTTTCCTGTAAATTTTCCTTTTTTTTCCCCCTCTCTTCAAGTGTGTGGAAGTGGGGAGGCTTCCCATCTCCCTGTTCCCCAAGATATTTGCATGAAATGACACGTTTATCAGACTTTCTGATGTTCTTCATCCTACCCATGCATCGTGCATACTGATGCATAAAATGGTCTTTTAGATAAGTCTTGAGAAGTTTGATAGACACTTAGCAGGCGGTGAAATAAATGAGATGGGCAGAACTGCTACAGACGGTGGTAGCAGATTGTCTTTGTATCACAGAGCGGCAGCTTCTCTTCTGTACCGTGGAGAAGCGCGCTTCTGGGAGCGTCACCGAGGCTTGCTCCAAAGTGGCACTGCTTGTTTTATGTGGAAAAACTGAACTGTGCCACCCTTACTCCTTCCTTCAAAGTCATCGCATTTTAACGGAGGAACGTTCTTTCGTTACTTTTCTCAGTCTCTCATTTACTGTGAGAGTGCATAAAGAGAATTTGACTGATGCAGAATTACAGGTGGTTTGGTTTGCTTGCTGTGGTAGGGGACTGGCTTTGGTGACAACCCGAATGATGGCAGTATCATGCAGTTAAGATGGACAAATTTGTCTTGTCATGCGTTTGTTTTGATTGTTTCTTTTTGTTTGCCTTGCAGAAATAAAATTTGCTGTATGTTCAAAGTTGTGTGTGTATATAATGGAGTTTCTGGAGGGTTGGTTGCTCATACCCACTGCTGAAAGAGGCAAGGGGAAGTGAAGAGGTTAAATATATGCATCTCCTACAGCCTAATCAAAAACCTATTGAAGTTGGTGGAAACAGATGCATTGACTTCACTGTATTTGGATCACATGGGGAAAGCACATCTCTTAGCTCAGTGAGAAAACAGGGTCAGGAATTTCCTACAGGCAGGCAGGAGAAGGAATTAAGAAATAAGCTTCCTTGCTTATAAACACTGCAGTTCTGTGGATAAAGACTTTGTTAGGCTGTGTTTACTCATGAACTTTCCTTGACTAGATCCATGTGTACATTGCCAGTCTGAAATAAGCAAGGAGTAAGATCCTTTTGCCCAGTTAGTTAACAAGACAAAGAATTAGGAGCAACTCTGAAGGTAAAAGCTAAAGACTAGTTTTCATTGTCATCTTTCTAGCTTAAACAAGGTAGCAGACTTTTCAGTTTTTCATTGAATGTTTAGATGGTTTAGAGCAAGGGAGGAAACAGCATCTTATCTTTATATTCTTTTAACAGACCTCTACAACTACGTGAGCATTATGGAGCGATTATATATAATCCGTCATGCATGATTTATGTAAATAGTCTGTCGTTAGCCTACTCTTGAGGGGAGGCAGGAAGGAGAAAGAAACAGTAGAGTCTTCTGTTTTTTATTGTTGATATTTTTTCCACCATGTTCTCCCCAATATGCAGGACGAATGACTGCAGGAACTCAAGTTCTTCAGAATGATGGGACTGATTATCAGAGTAGCAGACCATCTACAGCTCCCTCTGTCTTACTTCGAAATCTTAACTCTAGCATTTACGAAAATTATGCTCAGAGTGCTGCATCTCTGTTATCCTCCACTAATTCGTATTTATAGAAGGGTTCTTTCTTTTCCAGCGCTGGATTCATCTCACCTCTTTGCTTTCAACTGTTAACTTCTTCACAATTCATTCACTTTCTTCAGGATATGTGCTGTAGTATACAAGGTAGAATACATGCAGTGGAAGCTTCATCCATTGGCTTTCCGAGATTGATTCCATCAACAGTTTCACATGCTGCCCACCACTCTCACTGTGGTGATGCTGAAATCTGTTGGGGGAGGAGAAAGCTTTAGACCCCAGTTGTAGCTTATTTGCTTCTGTGAACTGCTTATGCTCATTAGAATTAATTTTTTGTGTGATGTGGTCTGACTACTGTTGTCATTCTCTGTGCCTTTGGCTAGGGCAGAAGAGCTTAGAAGCGTGGGGTTAAGCGTCTGCAGTTTAAAGTAGCGGGATACAGTATCTTGTTTCTTGATTACTATGGCCTCAGTTTATACCATATAATTTCAGACATTTGACTGAAGGGTATTAGGAGTTTAATCACCTAATACTCATAAAATAGACATGGAAAGAGACTTTCTGGAAGACTTTCATTGACTCCATGGGGAAGCTGATGAGAATGAACCAGTTTAAGTGCTTTAGGCTAAGGCTTAGTGATATAGGAATTTAAAAAATCTGAATCTAAGGAATTCTTAACTGTTTGCTCCAACAGTACAGCGTGCTGCCTCCTCTTGGTCATCTGTCGGTTGGTTATGCCAGCAAAACTGCAGTGAGGGTGCATAGTGAGATGGTTCCAGAAAGTGGTTCAGTTTGAACAATCCAAAGAAAACCTGCAGGGCAGGGGTGGGAATGAGTCGTGGGGATGGGGGGCAACTCCTGAAAGTAGTGTGGCTACTGAAGTCTGTCTCTTTTTTTTTTTTTTTTGAATCACTTAAGTCTGTGAAGTATTTTGTACTAATCTGAACTGTTTATTCTGTTTCCCTGTAATAGGGGATGCTCTCTTAGTTTCTGCCTGTTAGTGTCTTTTAGGAGGTAACACTTACATGGTACTAATGGACCTGCTTCAACTTTCGGCTTCAGCATGAGGCAGATACTGTGGAACGCAAGGGGTTGGAGGAATGAGAAAAGTGATGTTTACAGGATATAGATTGTAGGAGAGATGTCAGGGAAAAAGTTTTTGTGCTTTTTTTTTTAAAGTGTGAAAGGCTTAAAAATGCTTAGTTTTTTGAGGGAACTTTCTTATGTTAGAGAAAAAACCTTGTTTTTCCCCTAACCTTCTATCAGTCAGCATCATGTGGATTCGACTGTGTGTTTGTCTCAAGTCTTCCATAGCAGTATTTGCAGACCTTCCACACCCAAATTACTCCTAAGTCTTTGAGAGGAAGACTGATAACTTTGGCTAGTGAAACTTGAAAGTGGTGCACTGCATAACTAAATTTCTTGTGTTATCTGAAACGAACAAAGATTATTGGTAAGAAGTTTGGAGGAGATAAATTTGAGTACAGCCTTTCTGCTATTGGATGGGTAACTGTTTAATTTGTTTTAGTAGGCTGAGGTTCTCTCTACCTGATTTTGATGTTTTTGCATGTAATGTAACTAGGTTGTATGATCCTCAACAATAGATTTATCCTAATCAGTGGATTTAATTCTTGTATACAGTGTGTAACCTGTATTGTAATAAACTTGCACATAACTGATAGAGATTTTGTGTTAATTTACTTCATTTGCTTTGAGGAATTCCCAGAAGTCTTAGTTACAGGCTCATTGCACCAGGCATTGTAGAACAGAATGAAAAGGCTTGATTGTGTAGACTGTTTCGAATAGAAAAAACATGTATTGCTGCTTTAGTATTTAATGTATGACCTAAACATTCGTCTTAGCAACTTGTCGTAATTTGAAGAGAGAATTCATTTAAGACTTTAAAGGCAGGGGCTGCTACTTAGTATGAACAATTTATAAAAGTTAATTAAAAATAATGTGCGGTTTTTTAAACTGCTGTTTAGTTCTGAGTATTTGTGATACTAGATTCATTTCTGCAATGAAAGTGGGAGCCTGGACAGATAGAGGTTCTACCTGGCAGCCCTGCTCACTCTTTTCTGCTTCCCTCTCGCGATTAACTGACTTCTCCTTTTCTCTGTCTTAATTTTTTAACTGAAAGGTGAAAGTGAGGTGCGAGTTGTGATGCCTTTCCTGAATGTCCTGTCTTGCATGTCGAGGAGGTGAAGAGCAGATCAAGAGCTGTCCTTGATAGTGGTTGCTCAGATTTTGCTGTATTGCAGAAGCTGGCGTGGTGTTTAACTGTGTGGAGATGTTGGAGATACGGACGCAGGTGAATTTTCAATATGAGACAAATAATGAATTGCCAAAACTTCTGGGAGAACTAGTGAATTGGGTTAGGATTGTGCAATCAGCTGGTATGAGGCTTGGAGAAAAATGAGGAGCTGAGGGTTCAGTATCATTTTCATTTTGATGGTCGGTAAAGTTGTTTGACTGTGTAAAGATGAAGAGCCTTTTAAATATGAACTTCTGATTTCAAGTGCACTTCAGTAGCCATGGCACTTAAGCAGTTCCTGCTGTGTCCGTTTTGCTGGTACAGATGTCTGTGTGCCGATACAGTGAATGGATCTGTCAGTTCAGAGACGGCTTTTTCCCCTTGCAAAAATGTTTCTTGACCGTTTCAGTTCCCTGGTCTGGCTTACCTGAACGGCTGTGTTAGCACCGTGTAGGAGGCTGGGCCTCCTCGTCTATGCGTAGAGAGCTGGCCTTACAAGTGAAACTAAAATCATTGCTTTAATCTTTGACATAAAATGGAATCTGACTGACTTTCATAGGTTCTTGTTATTACCGGTGGCTGTTAAAAATTTAGCTGGACAACTTTCAGCAATCAGTTGGATTTTTTTTAGAAACTATTCGAATGCATCTGTGATGTTGATTGAGACTGAGAACCAGTAATGTAATAATAAACTCAGATATATAAAATCAGATAAAATTCTGCTAAACCTTGATCATTAGTTACATTTCTCAAAATACGTGTTTTCACAGCACTGCACTTAAATACTAGTTTACAACAAAATTTTGTTCTTGTCAAGCTGCTTCTTTCATCATGTTTAAGAATGTAAATTTAACAGTGCGCTTCCATCAAAGTGCAGAGCTAAACTGGAGCTAGTGTTTTAGTTCTGGTCATGTAGTGAGTGAGGAGGGAAGACTTGCAAATGCAAAGTCTGTCTAGGTATTTTAACTTGGTGCTATCAAAATGTTNACTTAAACAAGCCAGTATCTGTCTACCTTAAACCTTTTTGTTTCTGCAGTATTTTTATTCTATCAATGTTTTGTAAAGTATAATAAAAAAATATAAAAAATAAAATCCTGATTTGCATTGTTTGTTGATATGGTACCTTTCATTATAGCAGCTGAATACTCCAGGTTCTTGTATATCTATTCCTATCTCCCCTGTGAGATAGGAGGATGCACTGACTCAGGCTTAGCAAATTTTTTTTTGTGGCCACTTAGGGAAGTATATGAAACAAGAAGTGAACCTAGATCTTATCTATCACAATAATCCCCAGAGCATTCCCCTCTTCCGACTGACAGAGCTCACTGTGTTCCTTCTGCCACGCTCAGCTGTTCTTCACCCGTTCTGTGAGAAACATTTGCTAAATTGTTTGGATTTAAATTCATATATACTGACTTTTTTTTTTAAAAAAAGACATTTTTGTAGAGAAGGCGTAGTGTCTCTGTGGGAAGATGAGATGGAAACTAGTTAGAATCCACTTGTCCAAACTTTAACTCATTTGAGGAATCTTTTGAAGTTTTTCATTGGGCAGGACAAAATTCAGCTTTTATGTCTCCAGTATTGGCACTGATTTGCAAGACATCGCTAATATGCGTTAGAAACTTAAGCGTGTATAATAACTGCATATGCATGTATTTAAGACATTATAATTTTTTGTTTGTTTGTTTTTTAGAATGTAAAATTCATGTCTCAATAACTTAATTGAATATTCTGGTTTAAATTCCGTGTTTGCATATTTTCTAAGATGACTGGAAGTAGATGCATTCTGGTACTGTCTATGAAAATTAACTGTGCACTGCTTAAACTTTGAGTAGTGCAGTAAAGTTTCTTTGGTAGAATAAATTGTGATATCTTGGTTAGAGCCAGGTCTGACTGCAGTTTTCTCCAGAAGTGCAGTGGTGAATGAGAGTTATATGAATATGAGTTTCCTATGAGTTAGATCATTCTGTTTATTTTTGGTAAACAAAAATAGCTTTTTAATGGAGCAGGATATGAAAGAGATCTATAGACAGGTATGAAGAAAGTCTGTCTTGCAGTTCAGGCTGACCACAACTTTTTGAAAGATGTGAGCTGTGAGTATTACTGCTTGGACAAGCTGGTGACCTCTTCAAGTGCTGGCTATCTCAGTTTTCTTGCATATCACGCCTAAGGCTGAAAACTAAAACTATTTTCTTTTCTTTTAAAAAGGCATCAAATGTAGGGGAAATAAGTTAGGTCTGTTAACTTGTTGAGTATAACCTTAGGTTTGGTCCTTCAGTTCAGTTGCTTGTGTCAGAGCTGAGTTGCCTTCTCTTAAAAGCAGCAGATGAGGTAATGTTTTCCCCCAACCGGAACAAGATCAGCCTGTTCCCAGCCATTGCTCAGGTGTGCATGTTATAACTGAGTACCTGCAGAGATGAGGCTGAGCAACTTGGCCTTGACCATGGAAGTGATGCTCGCTCCGTGGACTTCTTTTCTTTTTTTTTTTTCTTTATTTTAGACTTAATTCAGATCCTGGGGATTTTTTAGTTACAAATTATGCCACAGAGTTGCTCATGCTGAAGTTCTGGAATGGGGGGGGATTTTTGGTTGTGGGTACGCTCTGCAACTTCAAGATGGAGTGAGGAAGGACAAAGATGGTGGCTTTTGTTTTGTACAGGTGGTGACTAGAAATGATTGTGGAGGTAGATGTATGTCTCTTACTTGCGCAGCATTTAGCAAATAAGTATTTTAATCAGAAGCCTGCATGTGTCCCTTTAAAAAAAAAAAAAATGCGTACGCTTTTGGTCTATGGAAAATGCTATCTTAATATTTGTCGCCTGCCTGTAACTGCACTTTCTTTTCTGATCAGCATGCTAGGAAGTGAGAGGTCTTTGACAGATCAATGAAAATACATTGCATTTGACTGCTGCCTGAGACTTCTCTGCACAGATGGGTCGCAGTAGTCAACCCAAATCTAAAGAAAATTTAACGAAGCAGAAAGACCTCACTTACCTCCTACAGAATGAAGTGATGATGGTTTGGTTTGTTCTTTTATAGGCTTATCGTTAAGAACTAAGCATATCCCCACAGTATTTTGCCATTTAGCTCACTCATTTTGAGCTGTCTGTAGTGCTACACAACTATGCTGGCATTGGTGTTACATGGGAAAAGCTGGACAGCTGTCCTGTGTTTGTCCAGTCTTTGGTAATGGGGACAAAAAAAAATTGAGGATTTACATGAATTTTAAAAACCTAGCACAGTATGTTGCAGAAAGTCATTTCACACTGTAATCTTGGTGTGGGAGGACTGATGGACCCTGTTAATCAGCAGTGGTTGGACAACCCTCATATACATGCAGGAACCGTTGAAAGATGTTTACATGCTGCTGGCTACCGTTTGATAATCCTGCTCACAGTAGGATCAGAATACAGTAGCTCTGTATTTTGGGAAACTCCCACGTTAACAAAGTTGTTCTACAAAGGTGTTTCAGATGATTAAACAAGAAACAAAATCTGCATTGTAGATGTGCTTAGAAATAAGTTCACATGGAAAAGGTAGGTTGAAAGACTGCATGACATAATTTCAGATGTTGCACAAGTCATTATGAGATTTGGATAAGAAGACCTACTGCTTCTCTCTTTGAGTTTTGTGCAGTGATTTCATAACTGAGGCTACTTCTTTATCAGCCGCAAGAGCTTGTAATATGTTTCCTTTGGTCCTACCAGGCTGAAGACAAATTTTGGTTACTGGGATATTTGGGAAGGAACTAAAGCATTGGAGCTGAGTGAAACAGCTTAGCCTAGTGAATGTAGTCTGCAGATTCTAGATGGATATGCTTAGATGGCTGTAAAGCTACAGGCTATAAATTCTGGAGGAGAATCATGGAAGCTTTAATGGTAGAGCTGGATGCACCTGTAGCGAGAGTGTAGGTGTGACACTGGAGTAGTGAAAGCTGTGCCAGTACCTTACCTTTCCTTTGGATACTTTTGTTGTATGTGTTGGTAAATGCATGTAATTTGCAGCTGTTGGTGGAGAACTTATTTGGAGGAGGGACTTCGCCCCTTCTGCTGGGGATGGAGTTACGGGTGTGTAGCACCATTCCGGACTCTTCTGACTGTTGTAGCCTCTAGTCAGCAGCTGGTGTATCGTTCTTTGGAGTTTCTGCACGTGGAGGAGTATGTTCCAGCTGAAAATGTTTTGTTAAGCTTATGGTAAAATTTGAATCAAATAAATATATTTACATTTTTTTCCTGGTTTTTTACCTGGATCCAGGTAAGCTTTGAAGACCTCCTCATCTGTCTAAATGTATCTTATTAACAGGACTTGCCTATGGAATTATCCTTCGTGGTTTTGCTGAGAACACAGCACTCAGATCCTAAGCACTTTACAGTGCTGTTATTATTAAGAAAGATTGTTACTATAGTAATTGTAATAGAACTGTATTTATAGTACATTAATGACAGGAAATGTGCTATAGGTCTTAAGTTATCAATGATGTAATGGAGTGAAGCACCTCCTATCTTTTTTTATTCCTGTTATTAACGAAATGCCTTTTTTTTTGTTTGTTTTGGCTGCTGTTCTGCTGGTGGTGCTACTTAAGCTAAACTCCTTGTGAGATATTCAAAAGAAATGTTGTGCTGAAGGAGAACTGAAAATAGAGCATTTGTGTAGGGCACTAACAATTTAAGTTCACCAGACCAAAATTTTGTATTTATTTGTCAGAGTAAAATAAAAAAAAGAAAAAAAGAAAAAACATTCTCATTGTTTTGATTTGTAATATTTATTTAGTTCAGAAGGTGCATATGCTATGATAGTGTGAGATTATGGAGGGTAAGCATTTGTGCCTCAGGTTGATCCTTGCTGGATCACTGTTCCTAAAGGTATTTTATGGTGTCTTGTGCTGATTACTTTCCATAATGTAATTAACATTACAGTTCTTGAATAGTAAGGAAATCTTAAGAATGTTCCCTAGCATTGTTAATGTTGGTATGCTAGCAGTTTCCAAGCCCTTGTTAGTGTTATTGTAGAAGAATGAGTCTCATCAAAGATGAAAGCTTTTATATGATGCAAAAGAGGCTGCATGAGACCTTGTTCAGGCTATGCATAGTAAGCTTTATTGAAGTTGCATTTAAAAACTATTGTGAGATTCTGTGAGAGGCTGAGCCTGTGATGAGGATGGAAATCTTTTTGAGAAGAGGATGTAAAGCACGTGAGTGCGAGGGGCTGCATGCAGATTCCATACCACATGGATGTTGCTGATTGCGGAGCCCCAAACTGCTTATCTAGAGAAGCTGCTTTCTGACGTCTGCCATTTACAGTAGATGTTCTCTTACCTTTAGTTTGATAACTTCATTCTATTTCTGCATGTTTTCTTTCCTGCTTTTATTTTTTTGTCCTGTTGTTCATGTTAAGAGCAAGTCATGCAAAAAGGGAGAAAGAAGCTTGTATTAGCTATCCCAAATTTGGGGGCAGGAGATTCAAACTGACTTTAAAAAAAAAAAAAAATCAGAAATGTGAGCTTGTGAGCTCTTCCAGAAGAAACCCAAACTGGACAAGTCACCACGGTGTGGCACTTATAAAAGTGTTATTCATGTGATGCATGTAGACTTTAATATTCTTAAAAACAAACAAAAACACAGAACAAACAAACAAAACCCCTGGCAGTTCAGCAGAACACCAGAGCTCTCTTACAGTATAACACTTTAATATATTAGGGTATAAGATTAAAACAGCAATGAAGTTGACCCCCCTAGAAGGGGACAGACAGAATTTGAAGTATCAACAGTTTCATAGTTCTCTTCTGATTCTAGTAAATGGCTCATGCAGCTTGATGTCCAGAAGAGCATTACCAAAACAAGGCTACAACACAAAGATGCCTTTCTGAGTTAGCAGAAAGGGATTGAGGAGAATGTATTGTAGTGGTTTGGGATTTTTTGGGTGTGTTCCATAGCCTGCACACAAATAATAAGTAGCAGAAACCGAAATAAAACCAGACTGTCCTTCTGAAACTCCCTAATGGTGGAGTTATATATCTTGTACAGAAGCATCTAAGATGCATCTTAAAGATAAAATCCTTTGAGGCAGATGGAAAAAGGGCATGGTGTCACACACAGCCTGCATCTTCTTAGTTGTATGCCTGTTTTCTTGGGACTTTTTAATGATCTTCTACTTGAATATCAAGTGCAAAACCAGGCTTTAATTCTGAGTAGGTTCAGTTGGCTGTGACAAGCACAAAACATGACTAAATGAGAAGACATAGTAGAGGCAAGTATTTTAGGAAGTTTCCCATCTGGGGAGTTAGGGTTCTGTGTCCTGGAAAAGTATGAGCATTGTCTTAGCATTTACTTAAAGAAAGTAATCTCTCCAGGTGGCTTTATCCAGTTTGTTTTCAAGAAGGGAAAGCCACAAGGTCTCTCAGAAACAACATGCTTTTGTCATTTGTGTGTTGTTTTTTTAATTGTATTCTTTTTTCTTTGTAAATACAAAAAAAAAAAAAGACTACACATAGTTGTTCATTACCTTACTTTCTCAATGTGTCTAGTGATGTGTCAGGCTTTTACTGAGGGACTAGCCAGGGTCCCCCTACAGTTTCACAGCTGTGGTCCAGTCCTTGAGGATGAATCACGATTCCACAGACTGAATAATAAATGGAAGCACGCAGGAGGGCCTTCCTGAAGTGCATTTATTTTAGGAGTTGATTATGTAGATATGGATAATCATACATGGTATTCCAAAATACCATCCAAATTCTGGCTTTTTTGACAAATGTTTTCAGCTAAGTTTCATTCAAGGTAATACAAAAGTCCTGAGGATGAAGTTGTAGACCCCTTTGTTCAACTAGAGTAGACTGGTTCTGACTTTCCATGTTTTAGAACAAAGCAGCTGTGGGGGGAAAAATACTATTTGTTGCCTTGCTGTGATGGTTTTCACCCAGAAGTGTCACTGGAGTAGTCGGGAGCAGAGTATGGAGCGAATGTTTTTGAGCATGTTGGTGCCAATTTTTTCACAGGTTCCTATAGGCCCTTTGCACTGGAATGTCTTGGTTGGAGCTTTGGTCGGTTGTATCTTGTGTGTTCTAACTGAGATCTTTGAGTGAAGGGTAGGCCTTTGGATATCATTCCTGCAGTAGTTCCAAGGGTGGTTTGAGACTGTTGCGTGGTTCTTACTGTTAAATCTTTCCACATGGTAGCAAAATATTTGATTACTCTCAGTATTAGTCATAGAGAATAACTGGAGGATGAGGATTGCTCTCCTTCTTTGCATACCAAAATACTGCTGGAAGTTTGTTTTTTCACATAAACAGACCCAGTAGTGACTGACTGCAGGGAAATACTAATGCTGAAAACGTGCTCCAACTGGTAGTAGGCTACAGACTTGTATTTTCTTGGAAAGCAGTGACTCCTCGTACTTTTGCTACCTAGAATGTCTGAAAGGTGCGAAGAGAGGGGATAGACATTGGTGTTGTACTGGAAGGTAGGAGATGCACTAAATTTTAATTGCTGTTAACACAGTGAAATTGAGCAGTGGTATTGATGTGACTGGGAAATGTGGATGCTATACCTTTCTTTCTCTTTTTTTACCCCCTTTAGGAGGGCTTTCGAGCTGTCGCTCTGCTGCTGAACAGCATGCAGTCCTTTCGGGAGCAAAGTAGTTACCACGGAAACCAGCAGAGCTACCCGCAGGAAGTGCACAGTTCATCCCGACTGGAAGAGTTCAGCCCGCGCCAGCAGGCCCAGATGTTCCAGAGCTTTGGAGGAGGTGCTGGCAGTGGACGTCGTGGAGCAGCAGGAGCCTCTACAGCAATGCCTGGTGAGAGCTCTGGCCATCAGAGCTACCAAGGTTTCAGAAAAGAAGCAGGAGAGTTTTACTATATGGCTGCCAACAAAGATCCAGTGGCATCAGGAGGGCAGCAGCCACCTCAGCGCAGGCCTTCTGGACCAGTACAGAGCTATGGGCCCCCTCAGGGGAGTAGCTTTGGGAGTCAGTATGGGAGTGAGGGACATGTGGGCCAGTTTCAAACACAGCATTCAACCCTTGGGGGAGTATCCCACTATCAGCAGGATTATACTGGTCCTTTCTCTCCAGGGAGCGCCCAGTATCAGCAGCAGGCTTCTAGTCAGCAGCAGCAGGTGCAGCAGCTGAGACAGCAGATCTATCAGTCTCATCAGCCCTTGCCCCAGGCTTCCAGCCAGTCTGCTTCTAGCACCTCGCACTTGCAGCCAATGCAGCGTCCGTCCACCCTGCCTTCCTCTGCTTCTGGGTACCAGTTACGAGTGGGTCAGTTCAGCCAACACTATCAGCCACCTTCGTCATCGTCCTCCTCCTCGTTCCCCTCCCCTCAGCGCTTTGGCCAGTCAGGACAGAATTATGATGGAAGCTACAGTGTGAATTCTGGGTCACAGTATGAAGGCCATGCTGTGGGTTCCAATGCACAGGCATATGGGACCCAGTCAAATTACAGCTTTCAGACTCAACCGATGAAAAGCTTTGAGCAGTCTAAGCTGCCCCAAAGTGGGCAGCAGGGGCAGCAGCAACAGCACCCACCTCAGCACGTAATGCAGTATTCAAATGCTGCCTCCAAGCTCTCTCTTCAAAGTCAAGTGGGACAGTACAGCCAAACTGAAGTTCCTGTAAGGTCACCGATGCAGTTCCACCAGAACTTCAGTCCAATCTCTAATCCATCGCCTGCTGCATCTGTGGTTCAGTCTCCAAGCTGCAGCTCCACACCTTCTCCTCTCATGCCAGGTGGAGAAAATCTCCAGTGTGGGCAAGGCAACATGTCCATGGGTTCTAGAAACAGAATCCTGCAGATGATGCCTCAGCTTAGTCCTACACCATCTATGATGCCGAGCCCCAATGCTCATGCAGGAGGGTTCAAGGGGTTTGGGCTGGAAGGACTGCAGGAAAAAAGGCTCACAGATCCAGGGCTGAGTAGCTTGAGTGCTCTAAGTTCTCAAGTGGCCAATCTGCCCAACACAGTCCAGCACATGTTGCTTTCGGATGCCTTGGCACCTCAGAAAAAAAGTTCCAAAAGGTCGTCCTCTTCAAAGAAGGCTGATAGCTGCACGAACTCAGAAGGTTCCTCCCAGGCAGAGGAACAGCTCAAGTCTCCCCTGGCAGAGTCCCTTGATGGTGGCTGTTCCAGTAGTTCAGAGGATCATGGGGAAAGGGTGAGACAGCTGAGTGGCCAGAGCACGAGCTCGGACACCACCTACAAAGGGGGTAACTTAGAGAGATCCAACTCCTCGCCAGCACAAGGCTCTCAGAATGAGCCATCAAAACTCAACATCAGCCCTGCGGCTAGGGAAGATGTGGCGTCCCCCGATGGGAAGGAAGCTGTAGTGGCAGTGGAAAATGCCCCAAAAGTGAATGAAAAGGCGGTTGGAGTGATTGTCTCTCGGGAGGCCATGACAGGAAGAGTAGAAAAGTCAGGTGGACAAGAGAAACCTGCGCAAGATGATGTTTCCACAGCCACTCAGGCGCCAGCTAGTGCTAGTGGTGCAAAAGAATCTGGTCATGCAGGGCCACAGCCAGAAGCTCAAGGAGGAAGTAAAGGGAGCAAAAGTGGAGATAACACTAACCATAATGGAGAGGGGAACAGCCAGCCTGGCCATGCAGTTGTTGGGTCAAATTTTCCTGCGAGAACAGAACCTTCCAAATCTCCTGGCAGTTTAAGATACAGTTACAAGGATAATATAGCAGCTGGCATACAGAGAAATATTGGTGGCTTTCCACAGTATCCTTCTGGTCAAGAAAAAGGGGATTTTCCGGGGCACAGTGAGCGCAAAAGCAGGAATGAGAAGTTTCCTAGCCTCCTACAGGAGGTCTTACAGGGTTACCACCATCATCCAGACAGAAGGTATTCTAGGAATGCACAGGAGCACTCTGGGATGGCTGGGAGTTTGGAGGGAGCCATGAGGCCCAATATCTTAATTAGTCAAGCCAATGAATTGACCAATAGAGGTCTCTTAAATAAAAGCATGGGGTCTCTCTTGGAAGGCCCTCACTGGGGTCCCTGGGATAGGAAGTCTAGCAGCGCAGCTGCTGACATGAAGCAGATAAATCTAGCTGATTATCCTATTGCTAGAAAGTTTGACGTGGAGTCTCAGTCTTCTGCCCATGAAGGGGGAGCGCTCTCGGAGAGGAGATCAGTTATCTGTGACATATCTCCATTAAGGCAACTTGTCAGAGATCCTGGTCCTCACCCAATGGGGCACATGGGTCCTGAGGCCAGAAGTGGAAGGAGCGAACGTCTTGCCCCTGGCTTAAGCCAGTCAGTAATACTCCCTGGTGGTTTAGTGTCCATGGAAACAAAGATGAAAGCTCACAGTGGGCAAATAAAAGAAGAAGATTTTGAACAGTCAAAGAGCTCAGCTAGTCTTAATAATAAAAAGACGGGAGACCATTGTCATCCTGCTGGCATCAAGCATGAATCTTTCCGAGGCAATGCTAGCCCTGGAGCTGCAGTCTCCGATTCTGCACCAGACTACATTCCCCAGCAGGAGAGCAGATCAACACAGCTGAGACGAGCACCTGGCAGAACTGGAAGCAGCAGGGGTAAATCACCTTCTCAATTTCAGGATCTTGCTGATAAGCTGAAAATGTCACCAGGCAGAAGCAGAGGCCCAGGAGCAGATCTGCATCACATGAACCCGCACATGACACTATCTGAAAGAGTTAACAGAGGTTCCTTGCATTCTGGTTACCCTCAGAATTCAGAAGGCTCATCTTTGGCTGCAGCATATCACACAAATGCTAGGCCTCATGCTTTTGGTGACCCTAACCAGAGTTTAAATTCCCAGTATCATTATAAGAGACAGATATACCAGCAACAGCAAGAAGAATACAAAGATTGGGCAAGCAGCGCTGCTCAGGGTGTGATTGCTGCAGCTCAGCACAGACAAGAAGGAGCAAGGAAGAGCCCAAGACAACAGCAGTTTCTGGAAAGAGTAAGGAGTCCCTTGAAAAATGACAAGGATGGAATGATGTACCTTCAGGGTAGTTCTTATCACGATACTGGAAGCCAGGAACCTGGACGCTGCATTATGGGGAGCGACAGTTCTCAGAGCAAATGTGCTGACCTGAAGCACGGTAACCAGAAGTTGCAGCAACATGAATCTGGTTGGGACCTCTCTCGGCAAACTTCTCCTGCCAAAAGCAGTGGCCCTCTTGGAGCAGCCAACCAAAAAAGATTTTGCCCTCAAGAAAGTGATGGGCATAGACGAGAGGAATCTACAGATTTGCCCAAGCCTAGTAATGCCATGCTCAGGCTCCCTGGCCAGGAAGACCAGTCTCCTCAAAATCCTTTAATTATGAGGAGGAGAGTCCGTTCTTTCATCTCGCCTATCCCTACCAAAAGACAGCCACAGGATATGAAGAACAGTGGCAGTGAAGATAAAGGGCGAATGATGTCTTCAACAAAAGAAGGAGCTGATAAAACATACAACTCCTATGCCCATTCATCTCAAAGCCAAGATGTTGGCAAGCCAGTTGCAAAGGGAGATTCCTTCAAGGACCTGCCAAGTCCTGATAATAGGAATTGCCCTGCTGTTTCCCTCACAAGCCCAGCTAAGACCAAAATATTGCCCCCAAGAAAGGGGCGAGGATTAAAACTGGAAGCTATTGTTCAAAAAATTACATCTCCCAATATTAGGAGAAGTGTTTCCACCAACAGTGCTGAAAGTGGTGCAGATACTGTCACTCTTGATGACATCTTGTCCCTTAAGAGTGGACCTGAAGGAGGAAGTGTGGCTGGACATGGACCGGAGGCTGAGAAGAGAAAAGGAGAGATACTGTCAGATCAAGTGGGGTCAGCAAGCCAGGATACAACTAGTGAGATAACTCTCCCACGATCCTCTGAAGAGTGGCAAAGCAATGAGGATGATAAAACCAAGAAAGAGACCCCTGAAACTGCCAGTGTTAGTAAAGAAGGAGCAGGATCCAATGCAGCACCACCATCTTCTCAGAAGTCAGGTGGTCAGGGAAGGTCTGATGGATCTGTAAGCGGATCTGGAACTCTGGCCTTTCCAGACTCAAAAACAATTTCCCCTTCCAGTGTGTTTACTTCTGAACCAAACCCGAAGTCTGAGGAAAAAGATGGAGATGTGACAAACATTTCACCCAAGCCAGATGGTTTCCCTCCAAAGGGGTATTTCCCCTCTGGAAAGAAGAAGGGGAGGCCTATTGGGAGTGTGAACAAGCAGAAGAAGCAGCAGCAACAGCAGCAGCAACAACAACAACAGCAGCAGCAGCAGCAACTGCCACCACCCCCCCCACCCCCACCTGTACCTTCACAGTCTTCAGAAGCAGTAGGTGGTGGTGAGCCAAAACCTAAGAGGCAAAGGAGGGAGAGGCGAAAACCTGCAGCACAGCCACGGAAGCGGAAGACTAGACGGGCTGCTCCAATTGTGGAGCCTCAAGAACCAGAGATCAAGCTTAAATATGCTACCCAGTCTGTAGATAAATCTGACTCCAAGAATAAGTCCTTTTTCCCTTACATTCACGTGGTAAACAAGTGTGAATTAGGCGCTGTGTGCACAATCATTAATGCAGAGGAAGAGGAGCAGAACAAACTGGTGAGAGGTCGGAAAGGACAGAGGTCTTCAACACCCCCTCCTAGCAATGTGGAGAGCAAAGTGCTGCCCACGTCAACTTTCATGCTGCAGGGCCCTGTAGTAACAGAGTCTTCTGTCTTAGGGCATCTGGTTTGCTGCCTGTGTGGCAAATGGGCCAGCTATCGTAATATGGGTGACCTCTTTGGTCCTTTCTACCCCCAGGATTATGCAGCCACCTTGCCCAAGAACCCGCCTCCAAAGAGGGCCACAGAAATGCAGAGCAAGGTCAAGGTACGGCACAAAAGTGCTTCTAATGGTTCCAAGACAGATACGGAAGAGGAGGAGGAACAGCAACAACAGAAGGAACAAAGAAGCCTAGCTGCTCATCCCCGCTTTAAGAGGCGGCACCGCTCTGAGGACTGTAGCGGAGCCTCTCGGTCACTTTCAAGGGGAGCTTCTTGTAAAAAAGCAACCACTGAAGGTGGCAGTGCTGGTGAAAAGACTCCTTTGGACTCAAAACCCTCTATGCCCACTTCAGAAGGTGGCACTGAGCTGGAGTTACAAATTCCTGAACTACCTCTTGACAGCAATGAATTTTGGGTCCATGAGGGTTGTATTCTCTGGGCCAATGGGATCTACCTGGTCTGTGGCAGGCTCTATGGGCTGCAGGAAGCTGTGGAGATTGCAAGAGAGATGGTGAGTACTGAAACTATGCAATTTTTTTTTTGTTTGCAGTAAGTATACCATTTGAAATACTGTTTTTCCTTGTTCTTCTCTCATGTCTTAATCATCTTTCATCTGTAAATAAATATCTAGTGATGCCCTTTTGATGACCTTCTTTAGATCTCTGCCATACCTGATCAGACAGCTTTTTCAGGCATCAAAAAGCTGGATGCATATTACCTACTAAAAGTTCTGGATGTCTAAAAGCTTTCTCATGACTACAGTGATCTTTTTTTTCTTTATTCTGTTCTATTAGATATTAATACTCCCCAGGGCTGCTCTTGGAGTTCCACAGTGAAAGGACAAGTGGCAGCGGACACAAGTTGCAGCAAACACAATTCCAACTCAGTATCAGGCAAAAAAAAAAAAAAAAAAAAATCAGTGAGGGTGGTCAAGTATTGGGCTGGGGGAGGGGGGACGACAGAGGAGTTGTGGAGTATCTGTTCTTGGAGATGCTCAAATATGACTGGACAAGGCCAACCAACCACCTCTACGTCTGAAGTTGGACCTACCTTCGAAGTTGGCTCTGCTTTGAGCAGGGGTTTAGACCCAGACGTCTCCAGAAGTCCCTTCCAACCTGAATTATTCTGTGACTCTAATACGTATCAAGCAAGTTTATAAAAACTTGCAGTCCCTGCAAAAAAAAGGTTGATCAAGTGTAATAGCATAGAGGTCTGTAAACTGAGTGAAACTTGGGTGGCTTGACTATTGATGAGTTCTACGTGAATTATACCACAAGTCATACTGTGATAACTGACTTTCTCCAAAGTGTGAGTACGCAGTGAGTGAGAAGTGTAAAATCAAAGCAGGGAGAAAGGAAGAGCTTTATTCACCATCACCTTGTTGTGGATGGAGACACTATTGATTATTTGAGACAGAAGCTGACACTTTAAAACCATAGCTATCTGGCTTTCCTTGCCATTATCAGTATACTGCATCCCTTTATTTATCATTACCTTTTGCATTATGCTTTCTCTCCTGGGGCAGACCATGGAAGAGATGCTAGACTACTTTTTCCTGTTGCCTTCAGATTCTTCTTTTTCTGAACAGTGTTGGGATCCAGTTTTTATCTTCTCTTCCCTCTGTATTGTTATGTGCAGCTCATTTCCTCCCTATGAGCTTTCCTTTATGAGTTTGATTCCTGGCTTGTTCTGCATTTTCACTCGCTGTTCTTTGACAGTAATTGCATGCTTCTTTGCCCTAACTTGATTTGGCCTGCATTCTTGTTTCTAGCTTCTCATTTAACAAAGTCAGTTAATTTCATTTGGTTTTCACCCAGTAGTGCCTGTGTGCTGAATTTCTCATCTCTGATAATTGCAAGGTTTCTTCCAGGATCTCCACCATCATTTGGATTCTGCTTGCAATGTGACCAGGCTTTCATGTTTCTTCTGGTTCACCAGTATTTTCAGTTCGGATTTCAGCAGCCTGTTTTTCCATTTTTCCTGTTCTTAGGGTGTGTCCTTCATTTATGATTCTTGTTTTTGCGATAACAAATGCTTTCTCCGTAATTTATTGCACCACTTGAGTTGCTGTCCTCCAGTGATCCTTCTTGTGTTCTGTACCTGCAGAGGGGGTGTACCCATCAGAGTATCATGGCTGTGTCAAGAGGCTGTAATCAAACTCGTCAAATAGTAGCCCGTTATCCACAACATCGTTATGTGGTTCTTGCATGTTCTTTGTTTGACGTGTAGTTCTTTCTCTGTATGGGATCTTGGTGACTTTCTTTTTCTGACTGAATACACTTGGGCCTACTCTTCATCCCTTTCTTCCAACCGTTATGATCATCTCCGTGTCACAAATTGAATTTCTTGCTCCTCTTCTTAACCCTTTCATCTGCCCTTATGGCACCGTACAATAATATCCCCTTATCTCTGCTGAACCTGCTGTCCTTTCTCTCTACCTTTTTCCTTTAATCACTCACTCAACTCTTAGCGATATTTTTTTCCTCATAGTAACCTATAGACACAAGTGTTTCACATTTTTAAAAGAAGTGTACAAAATGCCTGTGGCCTCTCTTGCCTTTGCAACTACCTCTTCATTTCCTTTCCTTTTTTTCATCTCAAAATTCTTTGAGTGCATTGTCTGGTCCTCTTGTCCTCCACCACAGCTTCAATTGTGCTCTACTACAATTGTAATCAGTGTTTACTCTGATCTCTTCCTAGCTAAAGTTCAGATCCAGTTCTTCATTTTCCTTTCTGTGTCAGCTACATTTGTCACTATCAGCTGTGCCGCTCTTGAAGCGTTGTTCCACCTCATTTCCCGTCTGTGTCCTCTTTTGATTACCTCTTTTCTCTCTACTGGTTTTGCAGAGGCTGTTGTTCATTACTCCCAGTGTTTTGTGCGGTCTGCTGAGGTTCTGCCTGTGCTTTCCTCCTGCTTATCCTGGAATGCCATGTCTTTTGGTAACCCTACCGTGTAACTTTTGGTAACCTACTTGCTTTATTCTAGTGTTATAGAGCCTCCTTTTTGCTCTAGATCCATGTTTTTTCTGTCACAAGCTTAAAAATTGTTCTTGAATTCATGGTGAGGTCTCAGACTCTTACTTCAAAGGTGGCTTTAATCTACATCATCCTTAATCCATCCTCTGCCATCTTTTTCTGACTTTGTGAATCTGAGAGACAAGAATCTTCTCATTTGATTTTAAAATTATTTTTCTAATTCTCTCCATTTAAGGCTGTAAGAAATAGTGTTCTTTGTGTATGAGATGCAGTATATATCCTTTCATTGCTCACCACTGTTCTTTCTGGGGCCGTGAACTTTTAGAGACCGCTTGTGTGTGTGTCTTGTTATGCTATGCCTTATACAAACACGGTAACAGTTGTCCTAGCTGAATGCTGGGCTCTTCTTCATTGTGTTGGTAAAAGTAATCCATCTCTCTACATCACCTCTTTCACAAATAATGGAATAGGTTTTTTTTCTTCCTAGCAGTATCTTTTTTTCTTAACCTCTTTATTCTGCTGTAGCAAATTGTAGTGCTGTGTTCTTCTCTGGAAGCTGTGTATCCTTCCTCCCCCCCGCCCCCTCCCATTTAGGAGAGGGTTACACGCAGCACAAAGGTGGCAGTCAGGGTATCAAGAGGCATACCTGCCACAAACCATCCTCAGGCAGTGGAAAGGTTGTGTTGAACTAGACTCTTTTGCCCTGCTGCCTGAGGACAGCCTTCTGGCTCCGACAGCTGATTTCTTATGCTTGTTGTGTGTGCTCTTTCTATTCTTCTTCCTTGTTTTGCAAGTGCATTTTCTTTTTTCTTTCAGCTGACATGCAGTTCATCAATGTTTGAGTGTCCCAGAAAAGCAGACATGCAAACCACATAGCTGCTTGCTGGCAGGAGAGAGGAGATAAATGTGTGCACAGGCATTTGGTAGTCAAGGTCTTAGATTTGGTCTGGGGAAAGGGAAGACATTAGTTTATGGCATATGAAGGGATTATAAGCCTGGAAGTGAATAATTCATATATGTAATGCATTCTGTGCAAATAAAATATTACCATCATTCCAAATCCATGTAAACTGTTTGGAATACCCACAAAGGGTGAATATGTATTAAATTGAAACTGAATCCATACCATTAGATGAGTTGAAATATTTTCTTTAGAGATCTGGCTCTCTTGCTGTTGCTTGTGCAGCATCCTAGTGTAGAAATAAGAAACTTAAACTTCTGGTCTAAGGCCATAAACCATGGTAGAGGCATAAGTAACCCACTCTGTGTTTCTTCTTACATCAACTCACCTGTTTTTTCCCTTACTTACATGGAAGCTTATTATAGATTTTTTTTTTTTTCAGACACCTCTGATTCCTCTTTGCCATCTAGAATCAGCAAAGAATTTGGAATGTTTCTCTTGCTATGTTAAACTTTCTGTTCTTTTATACAAGTAAATGTCTGTCTTATGGCTGCTTTTGGAGAATGGCCCCATAGTCAATCTCAGTGAAGGCTTAAAATGTACGTGTGGTTGCTCAGAGATCTAGTTGTTCCAGATACTATAGAAGAATTTGAGACAAGAAAGTATTTTCTTTATTTAAAAAAAAAAAAAAGCTGTTGTCAAACTGAAGTGACTTTCTTGAGCTTTGATCTCTCGTTAAAGCCTGATTTCACCTTAGACTGAAAATGATGTGAATGCATTATCTTCTAATCCAGGTGGTTTCCAAAGCAGCAGAATCTTTCTCAAAGCCCTCCCAAAAAGGCATGTCTTTTGCTCTGCCTACTCCAGAGGGCTTCTTGTTTCTGAGAACATGAAGAGCTGGTCAGATGAATGGGGCTGCTTTAGATGCAGAATGTCTTAAGCCTTCTCCTTGTTTTGAGTTTTAAATTAGATACCCCAGCAGATGGACCTACCTGTCAAGCAGTCTGTCTTTCTGTCTCAGTACTGGTCATTAGACCACAGTAAGGGTGCTAACTGTCCTTCTTACCACTAGATGTTTTTAGGATTCCAAGGCTGATGAAGTCTTGAACTGAGAAATTGCCGTCTTTGTAGTGCTGGATGGACCCGTTGCATATAGAGTGCTTGTCTTGTATTGTTGAGATCTTGATTGCCTCTGAAACTGGCAAAACTATGAAGCCACTTTGTAGCCCTCAGGAGATATAATGTTCCTAAGAATTGATGGTGTTTGTTCTCAGTATTAAACTTAAAAAGCTGTAGGTGAAGAGAATAATCCAAAGAACCTTCCTTGTGTTACGTGTTGAGTTGCAGAGTCCAAGGAGAGTTCTACTGTTTTTTTCTAAAAAGCTGTTCACCAGGAGGTGCTATACTGTTACTTGGAGTTTTTTTTATAAAACATTTTTTTCCTAAGGCAGAGGCTCTGACCTAGCACAGGTATTATTTCTGGTGGTTTCCCCCCCCCCCCCCTCTCCACCGACTCTGCTGTCCAGCGC
>VXAL01017112.1:49257-110420 GCA_013399475.1 Chauna torquata | reverse complement strand
CCCCGTCAGAATTGACCTTGACAAAGGTAAATCTGGCTCTTGTTCTGCTGACTGTGCTCTATAAAAGGAAAACTTGTTTATCCCCATTTTAAAAAGTCTAAAGAATCTAATGCTTTTCTCATTAATCTCTGCTTCGTTCCCAGCTTAAGGAATCTTTTAATCCTCGTACATGGAAGGAAGTTCTTGGAACTTTCGGGCTTATGTTCAGTGTGCCTTTGTTAGTTTGTAGGGCTAGAGAGAGGTTTATATATGCTTTCCAGATTTCCTGGGGAACAGCTTGTGGTTTTGCACGGAAAAGTTGTTGTTGACCACTTCAAGCTCCTGCTAGCTGATGTCCCAGAGCATCTGTCTGTGGAAATCTTTGCCATAAAGGAAATAAAGATTGCCTGCGTATAATATCTTTGTTTACTCTGTTGCTTTCATGGAACCATTTGCTTTTGTTTGCCTCTACCTTTCAGGACTCTAGCTGTAAGTTGGGTAAAGAAAGGTCCCTAGAGGGATCACTGGGCATTAAGCTATTTATATTCTCAGATTTGGGAAACCAAAGACTGACAAAAATGCTGTAGTTGCTTTTAAAAGGTTCCTAACTGCATGGCTAATCAGATGCCTAAGCTAGGGAATCAGTATGAGCTGAGAAAATCATGGGAGGTTAGCTGCTTCTGGCAAAACAAGGCAAAACAGTTTATAGTCCCAGAAACCTAAATGGTATAGTGCCAAGAGTCCAATGGTGTCAGTTTTATTTTTAATGTCTTATTGGGCATACATGTGCTTTGTTATCCCCAAGGCAGGCTAGTAGAGAGTTGCTGCCAACAGGGGTGATCCTGCTTCATCCTCTTTGAAGGCTACTCGCTCCCACCGTTTCCCTTTTGCTAGACCTACCAATTATGCATTTGCACGGTGGGTTGATTTTTTTTTATTTTTTTTAGCTAGTTAATCCATCAGAAGACTGATTCCCACATCCCTATCTACTTTGCCAGATTGGCTATCTCCGTCCGCTTACTTTCTGGACCACGTTTGCTACGTCTGACTGGTCAGGACCTTCTTCACTAGTGGCTGTCACCATTAGATCACCTTTTAGCCATAACACAAAACTGGCACCACTAGTAAAAAGTGTTTTAGTCCCATAGTGCTACTGTTTTTGAGTGTTGGGAGATGAATGTTGACCTCTTATTCATTATCCTTCTTTTTAGAGAAGAAAAATGTGCAGAACCTGATGCTTTTTCTTAATTTTTCCTTGCTGAAAGCCTATCAAGTGAAGTTCTGCATCAGGTCAGGGTTCAGCTGAAATAATAATCTGCTGCTTCAAAGACCACGTGCCTGACAAACACAGGAAGGAAAACCTGTGTTTCTCTTACCCAGACTTGTAATACTAAGGCGAAATTTCCGGAGTAGGAAGAAATGACACTGGAGCTTGTTAATTTTCCACCGTGGAAAAAAGGGAAACCAGTAACAAAATTTAAAAACTACCTGTTAGCAGTGGTTGAAAAAGGGATGGACTGAGAACATTGCCTATTTTTCTCCGTCAACAGCTTTTAGTGTGCTTTAACCCCACAAGCGAGGAGTGCCACAGAATCTTGAGGCACCTTCTACAGTTACCCTTAAAGTGATTGAGTTCAGTTTTTGCTGATGGACCGTGTCTGAACACCTTTGCCTGAACTGAGAATGTGCTCTTTCTTGGCGACAGTCCTTAGTACAATTAGTCTAACATTTCTTTTCATTCCTCAAGAAATGGCAGTGTCCTTAGTATTCTTCTGCAGCCTTATAAAAATAAGGAAGCATGAAATTTGTGGTAGAAAAGAAATTCTGAAAGACAGGCTGAATAATGAATTTCTGATTCGGTTTTCTCAGAAACGCATTGCCATCTGCTGTGCTACTGAAACTGTCTGTGCTGTCATGACTCCTGGTCTGTGAGAGTGTGCCACCACAGAGATGAGAACCTGGTAGGAGCCCCTGTTGTATCTCAGTTCACTGCCTACCTCTGGTAGGGACCTAGAAGTGTGAATGACTAGTGCTACGGTGCTTTGGAGCTCACAGCAGCTCTGTGTATTGGTAACACAGTCCTCAGCTGCCAAGGAGGTGAGCAGACAGAATCCACATTTGCATTTCTAATGCGTATATTTCAATATCTCAAGTGATTGAAAGCCATTAATTACATTTGGGAGATACAGCTTGCTTTCCTTGGCTTTATTGTGAGTAGAAATCGGGTAAAATTGATGCTGCATATTGGCAATCATGGATTGTAGGTGGCAGGAAGTGCAGTTTAGTTGAGGTCTCAAATGTAAAGATGTTATTGGGAAGAGAGGAAAGACATTTCCATTATGAACCTTTTGTATGGGGGCAGGGAGAAGATAAAGGGTGAGTACAGGAAAGTCATTTCTGTGTGTCTCTAGCTGACTCCTTTGCCATTAGTTTATCCTGAAGTGTGGGCATTATGTCTGTGCTTACATGTGGTTTTATGTTTTGCTGTTTATCTAGCATGTGGAGTGAGGAAAGCGGGGAATAAATTTACTGACAATAGAGTATTGAGAAAGAATAGGATGTTTAACCACTTAGATTAGTTGTAGCCGGGAGCACTGGAAACTTTTGTATGTAAAATGCAACTTGCTTATTCCACGATTGTGGCCTTTCCATAAAGCATCAGGGATCCTCAAACTCCATGTACAATTTTTCACTTAAAAATACATTTAAGTAACTTTAATTTTTAAGAAGCTCTTCCAAGTGTGAATGGGGCCTTCTCTGTGCAGAAGATTTCTAAACAAAGCTTCAGAGCTTTTTGTTGGGCTATCCACAAGCTCACACAATCCTTTTTATGTGATTTAAGTTGCCAAACTCTTGCTGAATTCTCAATAGTGAGTGAATACAATCCATTTATTTGTCTTTTTAGCTTGAATCTTTCTAAGCTGTGCTGGCAAAAAAGTTGCAAGATTTCCAAAAATTGGGGAAGAGGGTTGTTGTGCCGTTACTGTTTTGTTTTAACTTAGTGAACTAACTTTTTTAACTTGACTGATTCCAGATGGTAGTCACTTGAGCTGTATCTCTGCCATCATTAGAAGAATGCTACTAAGAAATAGGTGTTGAAGGACATGCAAGAACTTCAGAAGCTTATTCTGTTTCATGCCTCCATGTTTACAGTAGCCTATATCTGATTATAACTGGGCAAAAATGCCAATTTCATAAACTATTTTTCCTGATTTTGGAAAAAAAAATTTTTTTAATCTTTATTTGCTTTTTCAGTTTGATAAAAGGTTAATTTTTGAAGGTAAAAATTTCTGACTTTCCATTATGAAGTATTGTATGGATTATTAGAGTTATATTCTATATTCTGTAACCTTTATTTTAAATAAAATATTTTAGTCTCTCGATTTTATTTTTAAAATAAATGCTATCTTGAATCCTTTGATCACTGAGTAAGCAAAGATAATGCTACAGCTATTCTAATGTTCTGCTATTCAGAATGAAGGCAAGCTCTTCAAACACTACAGAGCAACCCAAATTCCTTAAAAAGCTAGGGAAGCATAATGCTTTGTGCAGTAGTCAGACTGGGATGGGAATGATGTAGGTCAAAACTGAGACACTTTTGGATGGTGGTGTAAAATTTTTTTAATATAACAGCAATTTTTAAACTTTTATCTTTGGAAAGAATAATTTTCATCTCTGTCCGTTTTAAACGTAGTTATATAACACCAATATTTTTTTAATTAGAGAAATGTATTCTGAAAGAGGTTAGATTTATTTTTACTCATCTTTCTAAATCAAGAGAAATTAAACTGAGCTATGATGAGGATTCATGTAATAATTTTAGAAACTTTAGCAAAATTAAAACTCAGAAGACAGTTTTTTACCTTGAAGAATGTTACTCTGAAGAGACAAGAATCAGAGAGAAGAGCTGCTCTCTATACTGCAAATCTTGCCTGAGGTTATTATGGAGAAAGCCAGGAATGGAGTCAGGGTTCCCTGCATCTTAAAACCATACTTTTCACCTAAACTATGATGTTCTTAAATGCCCTTCTGGATGGTTTATTTTTGTTGTAGTTTTTTTCCGTTCTTAAGAAATATTTCTTCCATCAGAATGTCATACACATACATGGACTCTGTGTGAGGTACAGGACAGTCTTTGCGGATAGAGCACTTTGAAAAAGTTATTAATGAACCTTCATTGTTATGGATTGGATCTCAGCCAGCTGCTTAGTGATTAAAGTTTAATTGCATGATGATTAGTTTTCATTAGTAAGCAATTAGCATGTAACAGCAGTCTTGTATTGCTAAAGCTATGGTTGAGCACAAGTGGATTGAGCCATGTTGAGAAGGCATGTAGCTGGAGATAGAGGCACCAAGTTGCGTGGGGAATGTGGGGATGTGAATTCTGACTGTTTCCCTCAAGAGCTTGTTCGTGCTGCAGTGCTGAACTGGGAAGGCAGATAGGAGCAGGAAGGGGAGCAGATTGCCAAAACAGTACAGCCTGGACCTAAGACAGACTCTGGCTGTGGATTTGCCCTCAGCTAGGGAGCTCTGAAAGTAACCATCTTCCTCAGAAAGCCCATTGAAGCTCCAAGTTGCACTCTCAGTAATGCCGGCTTTTCCTCCTACAGATTCATAGATGTTTTTGGTTGTGGCAAGGAATGGGCTAAGACTTCTTTCAAATCCCTTGCTAAACTTGATGAAATGCCCATTTTTACTGCAGCAGCAGTCCTTGGTGCTTTGTGCCACAGTGTGGTAAGTTAGGGGAAAGATGAGTGCAGGGTGAGGGATGCGGAGTGAGACGAAGTAAAAATGGGAGTAGAGGGATGGTGGGAATATAGCAAAAGGTCAAGGCTGCTTTGCTGTTAGAGGTACAAAGGGGAGAAGTGTCCTTGATAAACCACTTCCGACACCTCAGTGGAACGGTTGTGAAGATGAAGTATGGTGGTAACTTAAGCCTGGTCTATGTTAAGGTTGTTAGGAGCCATTCTTCTCCCCCCTGCCTTCCCTTTGACCAGTGCTACTGCTCTCTGCCTTAACTAATGCCGGTCGCTGATCTGGCCAGCAAACTCCCCCCACACCTTTTTTTTTCTTTTTCCAAAAATCAAGCAAATTTTTATTGTCTGGACCAGCTTTCTTGGCTCTTACTGTCAGTGTTGTTATAGGGAAAGTACTGATTTGCCAGCCAGAGTAACCTAAAGCAGGCGTTTCTCTTCAATTAAAAGGACTAAAAAAGCTGCAGTTTCTTTTGAGAAATTCTAGCAGCGTTGAGGCTGTGACTAGATCATGCAGATCTACTTAAGTTGTCTTCAGACTTGCTGAACTGCTGGTAAGAGTAGACATAACAGCGTAGGACTTAGCATACAATAGCAACCCTACCCAAGACTAATACCGGAGTAGCAAAGCGTGCCCAGAGCTCTGCATGCCGCAGCTGTGCTGTTTGTCAGTACCTGAGCTAGTAATGGCATAAATAGATTGTGTAGACTCTTCCTGAGGTGTGGTTGCACAACTAATCGTAGCATCAATACTTACGTCTTATCTCAACCGACTAATTGTTGTCCGTGTCCTAAGCTTTCCTTCGATTTAAGAAAAAATTAAAAGTTGATGTTAAAAAGCAGTTACACAGTTGTCACTTAGTAGTGACATTTTTTTTTCCTGTTTCTTGCTCCTTGCGTGTTTTCTTCTGATTTGCAATTAAGTCCCTTAGGTATAACTCAGACTTGTTCTCTTGGCTTATCCCTTGGCAAAATATGGTTCTGTTGGTACTTTGCGCTATGCTGTTGGTAACTGCAGCTTTTCTTGCTCCTTCCTTACTTTACACTTACTGAAGACTCAAACTTGCCAAGTTTAAGAAAGTTATTGATGATTAAAGGAGAGTGTGCAGCTTCATAGAAGACTTGTTACTAAGGGAGAGAAAAAGGAGGAGTGTGTCCTGGCATGAATCTCTGAAATAGGGACATTCTCTAAGGGATACTGCTGCTCAATATGAAATTTAAAAAATGGAAGGAAGGCAACTTCATGTACTTGAGTTCAGTTTTGAGAGCTATGGTCTTTGCAAACTCCATGCCTATGCTGTCAAAAATTCCCTCTGTGGCCTTTGACAAGTCAGTTAATTACTGTGTGAAATAGGCTTTAAAAACATTCATTTTGTGACCATCACAACAGACTTGTAGGGTGCCTTGAAAATTTAAAGTATGATATGTTTCTAGATTGTTAGATATTCATAATTAAATTGCAAGATTAGGGAGCTGATACGAGCTTGCATGTTTTAGTTGCGTAGATGTAATGAGAGGAAGTTAAGTCACTTTAAAATTTGTTCATATATCATTTAGATTCAGGTTCACAGAAGATAATATTTTGTTTTGTGTTCGTCTGATGTTAGTTTTCTCTTTTCTTGTAGGAAGTTAAAATGCTGAAAATCCTAACTTGGATGTACTGGTACCCTACATGTATTCATTATTAAATTTAATTATTAAATGTTTTCTGGAGGAAGGACTCCAAGTTAAATTTATCACTAAAATTTCAAGGTTGACACAGTGCATAACCAATGCTTTCCAGAAAACCAACAATTTTTTTAGATGTTAATTTTAGGAAATTGTTTACATTAGATTAGAATAATTCCAATAGCCACATTATAGGTATATGAAGCTATTCTGTGAGCTTTTTATGCAGCCTTTACTCCCATACTTAAATTTAATTATTCTTCTTTTGAAGTGTCACACATTGTGATTGGGGAGAATAAGGATTCTTTAGTGATGCCACCTGGTACTATTCCTGTAAGCAGAAATATGCAGAGGCAGTTGTTTCAGCTAAGTTACCAACAAATTCAGTTTTCTGGGCAAATAGCTTGAAGGGTAATGTCAAAAGAATTTTCCATTCTGAGTCTCTGAAGCTGTCTAACGAAGACGACTTTGCTGCTCACTTACACTTCTGCTTTTGGGCTAGAGCCTTAAGAAGATGGAGGAATAAGTGAGAAGAGGGTGTGCCTGTGTAAAACAAACTAAAAACAAAAATGCCCATATCCTTCTATTTCTGCCTCAGATGAAAACGAAATTTCTTCTTGATCTTGCACAGTGACTTGTTTCTAGTACTCTATGGTTCATACCAGTCTTTTTATCTGATATAGATTGATCTAAATTTATAAAAGCTGAAGATGTAGCTTGCAAATAGATAATATTACTGCCTTTATCATATTTCAGCAGTGTCCTGAGCCCAAAAGATCTTCATTATTTTTTTTCCCTCTCAAATCTGGGTAGAACTGCGTAGCTCCTTAATCCTTAGCCAGAGGAAGTTCTTTTCCCAGTAGAACAACATTAAGCCTGTCCTTTAAAGAAACTACTGATACCACCTCAGCTGCTTTGTAACATCCAGCTGGAATGCCATCCGGCCTTGGACTTCTGCTGCTATTTATATTGCTGCTGCTTCGAAACGGCTACTAGCTCATAGGAAGCTTTTTTGTGCTGTGTCTGTGGCAAGCCTGCTGCTCCTAGATATTTTAAAATAAATTCACTTTAGAATTCATGAAGAGTAGTTGTTATTGTAACGGGCAGTTTAAGCAGCACGTATATCATTATGGTTTGTAGTTTTTTTGCTGTTGATTATTGAATAGTGAAATAACACATTCCTCTTTAAACCCATTCAGGTTTTTGGCCAGCAGTCTTTTTTTTTTTTTTTCGCTTAAACATAGAACACCTCTGTGTTTAAGGTCTTTTCATCCATGTGTGTTACTGAGTTGTTTAGTTTTCCTGAACTGCGACTGATTATTTGTTGCTCGAGTTCATTAGCTTGTATTTTAGCAGTTTTCGACTTTTTTTCTTTTTTTAACACTGATGTATTGCTTGACAGCACATCACTAATGAGAGATGTACAGACTCCCGGGCGGTTGTCCTTCCCCAGGCATTGCAACTTTTCCACTTCCCTTCAACTCATTTCGCCTGCTGTTGCTGCTCATCTTCAGCTGCTTCTCCTGGGCAGCAGCAGCCGCCAGTGGACCTCAGGAGCATTTGTGTGCACTTTGTATTCTGCTCACCTACTCCTCGGGGTAGCGCTGCCAGTAACTGCCGCTTCAGCAGCCTTCTGGAGGAGCTGTCGTCCTCTTGTCATTCTCTCTTGAACCAGAGAGTAGTAGTTTTATTTGCTGCAGACTTCCTCTTTTCTTATGCCTCAAACAAGTTACTCATCATTATCGTAGCTGCCTGCATCCTGCTCGTTTGTCTTCTCTCGGTTTCAAGAATTTATGATCTACTTCCAGTCAGTGCGTCCTGCCTAATTTTATAATTTTCTAAATGAAGTACCTCGCTTTCAAAAACCTGCACGCTTACCTTTGTTTTCCTTCATACGGTTCTTCAAAGCCCTTCTTGTCAGGGATTTCTGCTGAACAATTGGACGTGCTTTGCCTGCTGCTGTGAGAGACTCTGCCCAGCGCTGCTGTCTCAGTCTCATCATTCCTGTTTCATCCCTTTGCATCCACCACCATTTTGCTCTGCATTACAGAAGTGTCTTGCACAGTAGGGCTTTGTTTATGATGAAGGCTTGCAGAGATTATTACAAGTAATGACAATTGCTTTATTTCTGTGCAGTGTTGGAAGTCTGAATTGTTAGCAGGGGTGGCCTTGTTCTGCGCCCTTTTTCCTGCCAGGTTGCACAGGTATTTAATAATCTTGTCAAAATCTTTTCCGTTTACAGTTTGCTTTGCTCAAAAACATTTCCTTGTTTGTTAAGCCTTTTGTTTCTGGTGAGTCCACTGCAACTAATCACTTAATGAATTAGACCTTTTTTTTTTCTTTTCTTTGAGTCTTTTTCTTTACCATGAGGATGGTCAAACACTGGAACAGGCTTCCTAGCAAGGTGGTTGATGCCCCATGCCTGTCAGTGGTCACAAGGCATTTTGTGACAATGCCCTCGATGACATGTTGTAACTTTTGTTTAGCCCTGAAAATGATCAGGCAGATGGACTTGATGATCTTTTTAGGTCCCTTCCAGCTGAACTATTCTGTTTTTCATAAATAGTAAGGATCCTTTTTTTTGTTTTGACAGGAGAGAAACTGGTTCCATCATGCAGATTGCCTCTTGAAAACAAATTCCTCAAATAATATAAACTTGGAGTTGAGTTTGTTGGGATCTCTTTATTGTGTCAGCCTTTTCTTTTTTTCTTTTTCTTTTTTTTTTTTTGTCATTCCAGCCATTGTATTAAAACGTATTGCTTTAAGGGGGAGAGTTTTTGGTAATTATTTGGTTTATCCAAAAACTCTTCCTTTATGGTGGTAACATTGCTCTGTTTTAAGGCAACTGTGTGCTGCTGTTTTATATTGCACTCGTCAGACCTTGTGCTAAATCGAGGTTGACCACATATTGAGATATTTCCTGTAATCTGTACCCAGGATGGTTGGGAAAGAAATCTAGTACTGGCACAAAATCCAAATGGAGTAAATGCTCTCTCTTGCTGAGTATGCTGTTCCTGCAACTGTGTATCTCCTTATCACATAATCACTGCTTGAAAATTTGAATTTTTTTCCTCTTTTAAGTCTCCCCTTCTATCTTTCAGACCTTTTCTTAGCTAAATTGCACTTATTGTTGCACATTTAAATCCCCAAATGAATAGCCAAGATAACATAAACTGTATAATTTTTTTAGACAGACTTGCATGCTTTAGCAAATTCAAATCCCTTTACTTGTAAGTAGTTGTCTGAAATGCTTCTCTTGTTCAGGGTGGCTCTTTGTCGTCAAAGGAAACAAGACTTACGCATTTCTGGTCTTCTTGGACCTGCTGGTCTGTCTATTAATATTCCTTTTAAAATATGAAATGTATTGGCTATAAAAGGGGTATGCTTAGCCTGCTTAATTTAAAATTAAACACTTAATGGCTTTTCCATTACCATTTTAAGTTACCAGTTCTTGTTAATTTTGCTGAATCTGTTCAAGTTAACCTTCAGTTTATTCTTGAAGCATCTGAACTCTGTTCTAGTTCAGTTACACTTGGTCTTTATTTTGTTTGTTTTTTTTCTCTTTTCATTGTTTGAGAGGCAGAGGGTGTTCATCATCTTCCATGATTTCTCAACCTTTCACCAGTCTCATCTCCTAGAGTGTGTTCATGCACATTTAAGCCTTTGATCACTCTACCAAGTGAATGAAACACTTAGGCTTGTATGGAGCGCTGAACACCAATTCATTGCTTAGATCAAATTTCAACCGTTTTATACAGTGTTACAGTTTAGCTCGGCCTTCCTGCTCTGGAGGTAAGAAAAACCTTGTAACCTCACTGTACACTTCTGGATGCCTGCATTCCTTTTAATAATCACATTTTGTTGTTGTTGTTGTTCGTTGTGGAATTTCACAATCAAATCTCATGGTTTGCAAAAGAACTGCCATTCTGGGCAGGTACAGAAGTATGTTTTGTTGTGGTATCCCATCTCCAGCAATGGCCAGGAGCGGTTATCTTCGGAGGTGTGTAGTAACCAGGTGTGTTCAGAGTGATACTTAGGTATTTTCCCCATGCTTTCAACAGCCACAGCTTTAGAGTAGTCTCTTTCGGATCGCTGCGTTTAACAGACAGTGGCGTACGTATCCTTGATGAATTTGTCTAATCTGTTTTTTGAACTTGCTTATCTTTTGGCCAGTGCAGCAGCCTTTGGCAGTGGGTTTTGTAATCTAATTATTTGTTGTGCAGAAGAGTGGATTTATTTTAAATTTTGAACCTGCAGCCCGATGATCTGATTATTTGCTTCTCCTCTTTGGAAGTGGCTAAGAATCATTCCCTTCGCATGCCATATTTGATATGTAGATCTCGATCCCCTTTCTGTTACCTTCTCTCTAAAATACGTAGTCTCTTCTCATATGGAAACTGTTTATGTTCCTAGTTATCTCTGTGGTCTTTCTGTTATTTTTTTTTTTTCCTGATCTGTTGTATTCCTTTATTGATAGGGTGACCAGAACCACACACAATATTCAGGATGTCAGGATGCTACAAGAGTAATACATAAACAGAATGAAGATTTTTGGTTTCATTATCGATTTCTGTTCCTGATAACTTACTGTATTCTGACTGTCTTTTTTGTGGTTGCAAGGATTGCATGATGTTTCTGTCTAGGATGACTGACTCCTAATACCTTCTCGTGAGTAGTAAGAGCTAATTTAGAATCTATCATCATGTATATGTATAGGTGAAAATATTTTTCCCCATGTGTATCGCTTTGCACTTACCAACATTTAAGTTTCATCTCCATTTTATCGTACAGTTATCCAGCATTATGAGATCTTTTTGCAGCTCTTTACCATCAGTTTGAGATTTGACTACCTTGTATAATTTTGCAAAGTTTGCAAGCTTCGTCACCTCATTGTTAACCCCCACTTTGAGATTTGTTAGGAATGCAGTTGAATGGCCTGGGTGTCTGCATAGAACCTTAGAAATTTTTGCTGACAAGCCATTCCTTGTCAAAACTAACAATTTATTTCTCTTCTTGTTACTTTCTCTTTTTCCTTCAAGTTGAGGGAAATAAAGCTCTGTTCTATGTTCATTTGAAGTGCTTCTGCTGTACTTTAATCAGTTTAATCAGTTTTGTGTGTATTGAATAGGATTTCCCTTTTTTAAGACATTTTTTAGTTCTTGTATTTCTTCTTTTTTTTCCATGCCATCCATTTTGAGCTGCAGCTTCCCTTTGTGCTTCAGCAGCCCATGCAGCACTGCAGTTCTGACTCTTTACTGTTTCCTAATGCAGCTTTATAGCACAGTGATGGCATCTTCCAGATCATTGATTCGTCTGTTTGCTGAAATCTTGAAATCTAAATTAGTCCTTAGTTTCTTGAATTCAAGATAGCTGCCCAGTTCTACTTCCGTGATTATTTTTCTTTATTGTTACTTGATTTGCTTGCTGCCGGAGTATATCGTCATTGGCAGGAGATACCTTCTAATAGTGCAAGTCTGAAGGATTTTTTTCTTCATTTTAATTGTGGAATTCGTTTTTCTGATATTTTGTGCCTGTTTTTTAGAGAACTTAAATTGTTTTTACAGGAAATGGAAACTAATCACTCAGTATCCTTTAGTACTGGTTGTTATCTCTAGCCTCAATCCCAAAAGCTATTTTTTTCATTAACCAGTATCTGTACATCAGAGTGAAAAAGCTGTGTTCTCCCCTCCTACTGCCTAAAAATGTCAGCCCACCCCCCTCTTTTTTCGTCTCAGTCGCTTTTAATGGCAGTCTTCCGAAAACACTTATTCCTTTCTCTTGTAGTAAACAGTACTTTTCACTGTTGTGTGTGGTAGCAAAGATTTTTCAGCTTTCCTCGTAGCTTGTTGGAGTACGTCGTCTCTCCATGTCCTGCTTTCCAGGAAAGAGAATGTGGCTGCCTGCTGCTTCGGGTGCCCTTTCGCCTGGATATTACATCTGAGTCCTCTGCTGGCCTGCCAGCTGCTTAATCAGAAGTAGTCAGACGGCCCTCCTGCTTCATCTCATAGCTGGCTCTGAAATCCTCGTTATCTTATATCTGCATTTGTGCTGTGCAATTATACAGAAGCAATTGTTTTCCTAAAAGCATAGAATTTAAACAGATGAAGGAGAGAGTATGGAAAATTCACATAGCATGTAAAGTGAAGACTTACACCTGTAAAATTAATGCCACATTTCTTTTTTTTTTTTTTTTGCTGGATTTTCTTTTTAAGTAACCTTTAGTTGTTGCTTTCCATTTTATTCCATGTGTTTATTCTTGACACTGGTATGCAGGAAGGGGAAAAATAAGGAGATACCTCGAAAGCAAAGCAAAGGAAAAGGGAAGAAAACAGAGCAAAGGGAGAAATGGTATTTGGGAGGGAGGAGTTCAGGATGAGGCCTAAGTGTGGGGTGCTGGTAAGAAACTGAAAGAAGCAACCAATGGTCAAGAAAATTTTTCTAGGGTTATAGACAATCGAAAATATAAATCAGTTGCATCTGTTGTGAATGTCCTTGCTTAAACTGCTTTGGCAACTCCCGCAAGAAAAACGGTGGAGGAGTTGCCTTACAGTAGTGTTGGGCAGAAGCAGCTCATCGCTGCTTGCAGGCGACTGTTGCGTTGGGCGTCAGGCGAGCCTGGTGGCTCGCGCCTGCCCACAGCAAGGCTGGCCGCTGGGGAATTGCGGTGCTCCCGGCAGAGCACCAGCTCTGTCAGCGCAGAGCCAAAGGGAAGCAAATGTGAAGGCCTGTGTCTTTCTTGGGATGCTTCTTGTCACAGGTCTAAGAGCTCGTGTTCGGTTGGAGAGGAAGAAGGTTGGGGAGCTCAGGGCGTGTTGCTCCACCTGTGTGGAGCTGGGAATGACTTCTGCTGCAGACCTGAGGGAGGCAAAGAAAGGTCCTCAAAATACACACCCCCGCTCATTTTATTTAGAGCAACGTGCTGGCAGAAGAGTTTACTCTTGTAGTAATGAAGGAGCATGTATGGCAAAAACAAAACAAACAAACAAAAAACAACCCAAACCAAAAAACCTTAAAACAAAAGGAATGCAGCTAGAGGATGTTCCAGTGTTTCAGATGAATCAGAGCTGCTGAGCTAGCGCTGTGCTTGGTATTTGTGCCCCTGCTGTTCACACTTCCAGGTTGGGTGTTAGTTCATTTTGGTAGACAGAGAAGGATGAGCTGTGAGGAGGAAGAAATGGGCTGCTAATAGCGTGGAGGAGTAGAGACAATGTATCTGGCGTTAATACTATTGATAATTTAGTTCAAGGGATGGAGTGTCTCTCCTAAATGGCACTTTTCAGTCTCTTCAGCCTATTCCAAGTGAGATGTATGTGCCTTGTGGCCAGAGATGAATTGTGGAGATAGGACCTCAGAATCAATCTTCACAGTGTGGTCTTTTTCTTCTTCTTCCTTTCTTTTCTTTTCTTTCTTTCTTTTTTTTTTTTTTTTTATGTAAGCCAGGAGTTGATTAGATGCCTGGCAATGATTGCTGCCCATTGGCACCTCCCATTGGGAGCACACTCCAAGTACCAGCCTTCAGCTCTGTCAGGCAGGGGAGGTTAAGCAGGCTGCTTACTGAGCAAAAGGAATTTCTCTTCCCATGAGAGCCTGAGTGCTGTTTCCCTGGCTAAGAATGCTATAATTCCTGTACAAGTGACAAGCAGGCTGCTACCATCTGCTGGTGAATGGCTGCAGGATGGTGGAGTTTGGGTGAAAATTTGCTCATGGGCCAAAGCGAGTGATTAGTGGTTGTTAAGCACAACTTACTTATTTCATGTACGAAATTCCATGAATTTACTTTGGTTTTAGAATGCTTTCTAATTATAGTGTACCTCATTTATTTATTTATGAAACATAAGTTCATAAGGATACGGCTTGTGGCAAGAGCCTCAGAAGGTGCTGACAGGAACTGTGCATCTTTTTGTCTTTCAAGACACAGCAGTAATGTCTTGCAAGAGAAGACTGAAACCATCTAGAATAAATTTATTCACTATATTCTGTGTGTTTCTGGAGATATTTGGAAACTACATGGCATTACATTATTATCGTCTTTCAAAGATTAAGTGATAGACTCATAAGTTGTTTTAGAACCATACAACTTTGTTAGGGTATCTGCTTTGTTCAGTCACTCTGTGGTGTGTCGAGAAGGAAGAACTCAAAAGAAAAGAGTACTTACTGTGTATGTGGTTCCCCCAGCTTCCTCTGAAAGAAGCAGATGGTCGGGGGTCCCAGGAGGTAGACGAAATGGGGCCATTAGACTGTCAGTGGCTTGTGAAAAGCAGAAGCATCTGCCAGAATGGAGACTTGTTCAGCAGCAGGGGAGCCAGCAGCAGCAGATGATCTCTGCCTTGAGCAGTCAATGGTATTGTAGTCCACCAGGGAATTGCTGTTGTGGGCGTAGCTGCAGGTAACCTTGGTAATAATCTAGTTGGTCAGGCAGACTGAAAAAAAGGGAAATAAAGACTTGATGCTTATCCTCTGGCGTCGCAACTACCCACGTTTCCTGCCTAACCAGTCCTAACTACAACCAATATGAAAATATTCTGTGCCCATTCTCAGTTGAGCACTACAGGCACTCTTAAAATTCCTCGAAATGCCAGTCATGTTTCTAGTGCAAGTTTCAGAATAGCAAGATGAACCACGCTAGATGCAATGAAGAATTAGTTCAAAGACTAAATTAACATTTGGAAAATTATAAAGAATTTTGCTAGGGGTCTTTTTGTTTTCAGCTGTATCACACAGTGCATTCTTAAGACATGCCTTTTCAGTTTTAAGCAATATTTTACACAGCTGCAGTTTGATCTCCAATGTTGTAGTTCTTATGCTCTTATTGACTGCTCTGTACGGGACGCGGTGTTCCAGGGAAGAATGACCTCTTCTGTTGCAGCAGCGTGATGGTACTTCAAAGACTAGATAAAGTGGGGAGGAAAGAATGCCTCTGAGGAACAAAACTAGAAATTCGTATCTGTGTTCAAAAAGAATAGTCAATTTGGGCTCTGTCCTGTTAGAATAATTAATCTTAGTCAGCCACATCTGAAAGAGAGAATAAAGCATACAGGTAAAGAACTCTGATTCAGAGCTCCTCAAGCTGCACTTTGTGAATACTTGGCATAGGTGAATCTGGGACTATTGCCAGTACATAATATTCTTCTGGGGTTGATTTCATACCCAGGAAAAGACATTTTCTATACATGAAACTTGGTTTTACTCCCATGAGAGAGTGAATTGCATTGCAGTTTGGCTAGAGGTCCCTGCATTTTGGTGTGTACTGAAGTATTGTTTTAGATTTTTACTTTTTTTTACCTTTAGAAACTAGCATTCATGTTCTGACAGGCAAAAATAAGCTGCCTCTGTGTCTCTTTCTAGGCCTCAGGGGCATTTTCCTTGCATTGTAAGTACTGCGGTAATTTGTCGTGATACACATTCCCTGCTTACAAGATAGACGCAATTTAACAGGGAATGTTGAAGATCAGGCTCAAAATGCTTTGGCATAACTGAAAAGAGAAGGCAGTATTCAAGACTGGAGTTGTACATGTCATGAGAAGTGATGCCTCACAAGCTTTTCTGTTAGTTGCATCTGCTTTGATTTGAAGAGGGCCACCTGGTTTATGGCTGGAGCTAATTTTGCTTTCATCCTCATTCAATCATTTAAATACAAACTACAGTCATCACTGTCTGCACAGCATAGAAGAGTAGGAAGAGCAATGGCTGTCAGATATTCTTAGTATTTTTTTTGAAATATTGTAATCAAAACCCTGTTTATTCAGAGTGAGAGATTTCTCTGTGGCTGTAATCTTTGGCCGCGTCTGTTCTGCAGACCTCGGCTGCCACATGCATGTAAGACAGGGATGTGAAGAGGCGTGGTCAAGCCGATGTGGCCATCTTGACATACTAACCTCCTCGTATGGTAGAAAAACTATGCTTTTGTGTAGTGCCAGGTATGCTGCTGATTTGAGCACATCTGTTCTGTGTGCTCTGCAGGTGTAGCTTGCTGATAGTGTTGATGGAATACATGTAGTTTGACACTAAGTTTTCCAACAAGAAGAGAGTTTTTAGATCATGTCGTCATCCATCTGTGTGTAGTCAGTGATCAAAGGCAACTTTTCATAGCCTGAATTCGAGGTGAACTGTAGCGGTAATACAAGGCCGTGTTGTTTTAGTCGTATTTATCAGCAAAACCAAAATTCCTGTGCTTCTTAGGTATAACTAAGAAGTTGTTGTAGGTCATATTTTTCCTGCATCTTAGTTTTAAATAGGAGTGGTCTCTCAGTCTTCTGCCAGATGTGACTTGTTTTCAAGAAAAATGTCAGCTTGTCACAAATCAACTTTCATCAGAATCTTAGATCAGTTAATGAAAATCACTCACTATACATTCAATAAGAAAAGTTGCTGTCTGAATGCAATATACTATAGGCCTATTCCATAACGTCATTCAGGATGAAGTAAACGGGTGAGAGTGGCTTTCATTCTGCTGCGTTCACATCTGTCTGATAATGTGATCAAATACGTCATTGACCAGTTGAGATGAATGATAGGTTTTAAGTAATGGAAATTGAACACGTTCATCAGATGAGTCTTATTACTTTGAAAATAAATGTATGAGCATCTTTCTGGCACTGCGGGCATTTCTTTTGGAGATGTGCCGTTCCTGTGATGGTGAGGTATTTTCCCGCAATGGCGTGTTCTCATGCTCCATGAAAAACTTTTTTGATCACATATGAAAAAATGTTGAACTTGGCCTTGATCTTCCTGGACTGCTGGTGATTAAACTGACGTGAGCAAATTACTTTTACGCTAATGGTGTCTTCTAAATCATTCTCTGTCATGCTAATTTTCATTTTAAAGCTGCTGTAGATTCAAAAAAGCTCTTTTCCAATTTTACCACTGATGTCATTGTCAGGTTCTGAAACATGGGTCAGTGAAATGGATTTGAGAGAAGTGTTTCAAGTTCTTTCTGAACGGTTGGTTTGAACAGTTGGTGTATCTTGCCTAGTTAAGCACAGCTGAAAAGTTTCTTGTTTGAAACAGCTTGTGTTGCCTTTATTCAATAGGCCTTTCTTTCTGTGGTGTGTAAAGACACAGTCTGACATTGTGATACTCAGGAAATTTGTACTGGAATGTGGTTGGTAACATTCCCAGGAAAATATGGATATTTGGAAAGATCGTTACAGTCTTCATTGCCATTTCTTGGTTTCCCTTTCAGAAATGTTCCCATTGCCAGGAACCGGGAGCCACCTTAGGCTGCTACAACAAAGGCTGCTCCTTCCGATACCATTACCCATGTGCCATCGATGCAGGTAAGAAGAAATGACATGCTAACTATATTTCTTACCATGAAAATGCAGTAATAGAAATGGTGAAGAATGGCATCAGATAAACAGTGTACAACAATGCATTGGGACAAGACGGAACCTGTAATGAAAAAGAATCTACCTGAAAGTGCAGAAAAAGCCTGTTGTTGCAGAATGCAGCTGCAGAAACTGAAATTTGGCTGCAATAGGAGAACTGGCTGAAAAAAAACTGCAAAAGGATGCAAGCAACCAGAAAGACATTTCCCTCTTTCAGAGTTACACTTGTATAGATAGGCATTGTAGTGATTTCAAGTGCAAAGTGTTTGTAGAATCATCAGTACCACTTGCAGCACAACCTTCCTTCTCCCTCCTTAGAAGCATTTCATCCAGTCTGTTGAGTAGGTCTAGTTTTTATCATTGGACAAGCTAACGGCTTGGATGGTATGCACTTGCAGAATTTGCTCCTTTTATTCAGTGATTAGAGGTGGAGTTTGGAGTTCTATGAGTACATTTGCCTTTAGGAGTGTATTGTCTACCTCATATGAACACAGGTTGTGTAGAAGACAGGACAGTTGGTTGCAGGAGAAAAGCTTCATTAGAATGTTGTTATTAGAAGTCTGGAAGTAAAACAGAGTGAAAGGTTTGGATTGTGCAGTTCTCTGCAAGTTCTCACCTTTTGAGACACACGGGGAAGGCAGAAAGGAATGCTAATTAAAGTGTTTCACAACAATTGATAAAAATTTCTGTGAGTTTTAAATTGTCTCCAGCTATGAGCCTGGGATTGTGAGTTGTACGTTTTGTGTACAAGAATGAAAGTTTTCCATGGAGATGAAACTTTATTCTTGGGTAAAAAATCCCAGCTTAGAATGAATAATGTCCCACTATTCAAGTACTCTGCAGCTCACTTCTCCAATTGTACAAAACTTAGTCTAATAGCAAGGAGGTAAGGATTCAAGATTGCATCTCGTCTGGCATATAGTTGGAAGCTTCCTGTTTGTTATCCCACTTCCACAGCAGCTCCACCTATTTTATGCTGCTTTTCAAATGTTACTGTACTTGAAGCAGATACGCTTATTTCTGAATGACTACATTGCACTTCTCACTGTGAAATCCCACTCTATTGGATCACCACATTTTGTTCCAATAGAAGTGTATTTAATGCAATTAATGTTGTGGTGGAATACTACTAGTAGCGCAGTATGTATGGAAAAGCCTTGATTTTACGTGAAATACAGTGTTAAAGAAACATTATTGAGGTTGCAAAAATCACACTCTCAAAAAAAGCCAGAAATAAGGCTGTCCTTGCAAGTTTAATGTTGTTCTCTTAGGAATGTATCTTTTAAGACAGCAATCACCTAATTAAAGATGTCTTTTCCACAGGGCTCTACCTCAGCTCGTAAGTTGATGGGGTACTCAATCAATGAACATTACATTTCCTCACTGTTCTTGTGATTCTGTATTTAATTTACTGCATATGATTCCATCTCGGTTCTGAAAGTAGAGCTGTGAAATTCTGTGATGTTCATCTCTGTCGTGCCAAAGAGTTTTACGAACATTAACAGACTTGTACATCTGAGGGAGAGAATCATCATGTTTGCATTCATATTGCATTTAGTAATTTGTTTCTGATTTGTGACTTGACCTTTTCAATGCCATGAGAACACAAAATAGATTATAGTGAATGTGCCCAGTAGTTTGGGGTGCTTAATTTGAATTTTTGTATACAGTATGTAGCATTTTCTGTGTTCTAAATACAAGTGTCAAAATTAAGATATTGTCCTTTTTCTTCAGATATTACCTTCCTCATTAACTCTACTCCACTTCAGCAAATGCAGTAGGATCCTCCAGATGACAAATTTACTGAACAATCATGACTGATTCTCAAGAGCAGTTCTGTGTCATGCACGGAAGAGGCAGTGTTCCGTGGAAAAAATAGTATATAGTCATACTCTTAAATCCATACTATTAAATCTGTATTAAATCCATGTTAATATGTCTACCATATAATACATAGAAGTGGGCTGCATTAAATTTGTCATTTCCTAACATTTGTCTTGACATTGCAACCTTTGAGGCTTTTTTAGAGTAGCTTTTTGTATGCAAGTTCCAAGGCTATGCTTGCTTCATTTTCTTTTACTTTAAATTTTGTCATGAGGCATCGCATTGTCATGTGGCCATCTGTCAGAGGGCACCATTCCAAGCTAATTTCCCTGCTTTGAGTAATATGGCAGGAATAAATTGCAAGCTACTTGGTGGGCTAAAGCTGCATGGAGATAGGATACTTTGGCTGTGAGTTTCACCAGCGTACTTAAATAATAGCAGAGGAATGGTAAAACTTGTGGATCTCTGGTTTCAGTCCAGGAACAGTAGGATTTACTGAGAACAGGGACTTCTGGCTCCTCTCCCTCTCCTCTCCCTCTCCATTTACTTCCTTCAGTCTTTGCATCAGTCTCTCTTCTTGCTCTGTGGGATTGCATGCTTCTGTTTCCACACGCCCTTAATTCCCTGCTCCTAACTTCTAACACTAGTCTCTTCATCCTGCCAGTCTCCACTCTTTCTCCTGCCCCAGATTCCCTTTCTCATTAGCCTTTTTGCTTCTGCTACCTTCTGGATCAGTGCTTCCCGTTTTGCAGTTTTGAAATGGTCACCTTCTTCCTTCAAGCTGCCCAAGCCTTAGAACCTGACAACCCTAGACCCCTGACAACTTCACAGCTTTTGGCTCTGGTGCCTAAATCTGAGGCCAGAGGTTCATTTACAGAAAAGACCTGCTCACCCCCAGTCAAAAGCACATTTGGTGGAATTTTCAAAGGATTTAGGTACTAAAATCTAGGAAACCTCTCCTGAGGCTGTGCAGACCACAACCCCCTTTCCTCCTTGCAAAGGGTTACATTTGCTGATTTTGTGGTAAGTTAGCAAGAGAAGGCCTTAGCTAAAATTCAGGTCCTGTTGCAAATGAGAGTATGTTAGAGCCTGTCAGAGGAAGTTTGCTGGGATGTTTGACACGGGCACAATAACTTTTTCCAAGAGAGTTTTAAGGAAATGGTTAGACTGCTTTAGCTGGAGTTTTCAACCAAAACAAATAAAAGAGCCCAGCTTGAAGTAGATTCTTAGCATTGAAAAATTCAGTCTGGTGATATGACAGTAAAGACCTTGCTTGCAGTTGTTTTTATCTGTGGGAATAATCAAGCTGTCTTAATCTATAGCTGCTCTTCCAGTAAATCTGTATAAAAGAAATAAGAAGGTTATATGGAATAGGGCATGATTTTCATTTATGCCCAAGCACAAAATGTAGGCTTCCTGGAGAAGCAAATCAGCGTTCTTTTCTCTCTCAGCCTGCCATCTGCCTATAAACCCTTTTTCCTGGTTATGCAGTGCTGCTGTCTTTCCTGTAGTGAATCAGATACAGGTATTTCTCAAGTCCCTTGAGCTCTGTGGTAGTTTTCGTTGAAGTCAACTGACCTGCTAGGAAGGATGGAGCCACCTTGCTTTATTGAGGATCTGGTTCTGAGCCCTCAAAAGTTTGTGCGGACATTTACAAGGGCTCTCAGGCCTTTGGAATACGTATGACTTCTTTTGTATCTCAGAAAAAAATAAAAAAATCAGAAAACACTTCCTGGAGTGCTTTTTAGGGTATGTCAAGTCATAAGCAGTTAGCGTTTGACAGAGTTACTCTGTCATCCCTGGAAGCGTGACCATGCCTTAGCTGAGACTAAGCATGCGTGTCGTATTCCTAGGCTGCTGTGCTGAGCTGAAATGTCTTTACCTTTGCATTCCTGTGGTTTAGAAGCTAGTGCCCTGTCAGCTACCGTGCCTTGTTTGAAAGGCAGTATATTTTTGGTGAAGGACTGGAAGGTGAAATACCTCAAAACTGCTTCAGCTGCCTGCAGTGCTGGAGGCTGGCCCTGCAGTGTGACCTGCGCTCTGGCTTCCAGTCCCAGCCCTGCTGAGGAGCCAGGTTTTGTGCTGCTGTTGCTAATTGGCTGCTATGCAAGGCATGTGGCTTCATAAGCTTCCAGTTCGTACATATGGGTGCTTTTATATATCCTAATTCAGCCTTCCTTCTAATCTCCTTCCATACAAGCTAATCTTTGGCAATATAGGGCGTACTTCTGCGCAAGCGAGCTGAACTCCTGCTAGCCATTTGCATAAAGCTCAAGATTAGCGGTGCCACTTAAATAATTTTTATATGGAAATGACTGTGGTTAACATTGTCTGTGTTTGGCTTTCGTCTGTCCAAATTTATGAAGAGCCTGTGATGTCTCAAGATAACTTAGTCCTAGGGACGTCTCCATGGAAACAGGATCTTTGTTTTCTGAAATTTTGTATCTATTCCCTCTGCTTGTTCCTCCCCACCTGGAGTCAGATCCTGACTGTTGCAGCACACTTGTCCCCACAACATCTATTGCAGGAAGTATCACGTACAAAAATTTTTTGATAGTAAATTGGGAAAAGACTAGGAGCAAAATAAAACGAATTTTCAGAGAACAGAAATCCTGTGTCTTCACAAGTATTGTTAAAGACAAGGAGAACACAGGGAGTGAGACAAAGCGTGAAGCTTGCAGAAGAAAAACTGCTTCTATTAAAAATGTTTTAGGTTTTCCTTGACTACTTTATGGAGAAAAATCTGTACAAACAAGGACGAGTCTGTTTTTCCCTTTCTGCCACGATGAGCTGATCATAGCTTTGTGTCTGGTGACTTTGTGGTGAATTGTAATCTGTGATATAAAATACTTGGAACTGCTAACTGAAATCCAGGCCAGCTTGGTAATGATGAACAAGTTTTGCTGTCTCACTGTTGTTCAGTTGGTTTTCTACAGTTGTCCCTTAAGAGAAACAAAAAAAAATGTCATTAATTGGGTCCGCTATTAGTATCTGCAACAAAAATGCCAGACTTAATAAGAAATAGAGCTCCATACTCAGATCAGGCATGAGATACAATGTATCTGACTTTTCTTCCTGATCCTTGTACGATGATGCACTATCCTTTCTGATGTACGAGACAGAGAAGTGCATTCATTATCCAAGTTGAATTTCTAAGAAAGAAAGAAAATGCTATTCTAACATACTGTATGTATCTGTGATCACTGCTCTGTATGTTTTTGATGATTGCTGTATTACACAGTGATAATTCAGGATGTAGTCTAAATGTTCAATTCCAGCCCTTATAATGAGAGAACAATTTATTTCTTTTCTTTTCTGTTATTTGCTAATACTTCATTTGAAATTGTTATCCATGGTAGGATTAAGGGTCTTACTCTTCTTACTAAAATCTCTCGAGTAACTTAGCCCATTCCATGCTGTTTCCCTTTGATTCAGGCCAGAGGCATTCATGTTGAACCATAAGCATTTCATAGTGGAGGGATGCTCTGCCAAAGCTTGGGTGTCTAGAAAGCTTTTCCCTCAAGCTTTAGTTGCAGTCTCCTGCTGTCTGCTAAACTCTTCCAGCAGATTGAAACAGCAGGTAGCGCTGGTTATGCTACATACTTAAGAGCGTTTTAAATTAGCACTTTTTATTTACCATCGCACTTCTTTCCTTGCTAGCTGTATTGGTAAGTTGGAGAAGACAGGAGGTTGTAAGCACCTTGCTGAATTCTCACGTTGTTGGTCAGCCTGCCTTTGGCACATGAGGCGATTGGAAAGAACGATGTCAGAAGGCTGGGCGAGTTAAGAGGTGACCCTGCAGTTCATGGTGCCCAGGGAAGGCAGCTGAATTCTCTCACTGCTTTTTGACTTTGCTGTGGGGTGAAATACAGGCAATCTGGAAACCACAAGGCGGAAGGCAGAGTTGGCCAGCGGTGCTCCTGGTGTGGGCATAGCTGCTGCCTCTGCAGCTCTTGAACATGTCGTCTGAGCGGGAGGATGAGAGGGGAGGTGACACCTACACTGGCACTGCCAGTGAGGAAATGCTCTTTGAGCTACTGTTCTGTTTAAGTCGTTCTTAAACAAGTGCTTCTACATAGGTGCCCCAGTTTCCTTAATAGGTTTAAATCATTAATTAAACTATTTCTTAGATCATAGAAGCTTCACATATACGAATCATGGAAGCAGATCCAAGAGCAGCATGAGTGACCTGACTACCAGACATAGTGTCAAAGTGTAAACTGATCACCAGGATTTGGGATTCCAAATAAACTGTCATATACACCCATACCTAGAGACACACACCCCTTCTCCCCCTGCTGTTGGCAGGGCCTTGGGGTAAGGATGAAAGGCAACAATTTTCCTATGAAATATAAAGCAGGGATCGTCTGTTCAGATTGGATGAATGTGTCCGTCTTCCTTGTGCTGTAGCAAGGAAGGCTGGAGTAGCTGAAGGGGGTTGGGATACAGGATTTGTAGACTTGCTGTTGTGATTCTTTCAGATGAAGAGGACTTGGGAGACTGGGGATGCTTGGACTTGGCTTGGTAATCCAGGCAACATTGTCACTTGGGGCGTTTAGTAATTTCATTTGTTAAAACTTTGGGGGTGGAAGGGATGAATCTACTAGTAAGATAGTATTCCTAAAAAAGATCTTTGAATGAAAAATATATACCTGAGAAGCAAGATTAACACGTGATGTATTCAAGTTGATTTTTATTAAAAATGTAATTAATTGCTGTCTTCTCTTCCTCTAGATTGTTTACTAAATGAAGAGAATTTCTCAGTGAGGTGCCCCAAGCACAAGGTAAGAATCCTCTCCTGTATTAGACCTGTTTTTTTGCTGCCCTCTTCTGGTATCTAAATTTGTTTTAGTAATTTTATACCTGGATAACATCTGTAGTCAGAGATGCTTTTAGATGAATTCTTCTGTGATGTGTGCTTGCGGTATATTCTGGGGGCAGACATCGACTTGAGAAGAATACAGAGAGTTTAAGAAGATAAATGAAGTTTTTGCTGTATCTGCTCAGTTGTTCTTTAGATCCTCGATGACTCTTTAGAAAACCCAGCTTCATTTCCTGTCTTCTGTGATAGAATCAGTACACTGCTCACTGCTTCTGTTCAAGTGCTGCATTGAAACCGTGGTGTTTTGTTTTGTTTTTTCTTGGATTTACTGGGGATGCAAGAAGGAAGAAAAGTATCTCATGGAAAAGTTTCAGCAGCTTTCAGAAACATTTAGACTACATGGTGAACCAGTGTAGTAATGAACCTGAAACACCTTGTTCTAGTTAAATGGTAGTAACTAGACTGAGTCCTGTCACTCAGCCCACAGTATACTTTTAGCTGTTCTGTAGATCTTTGACTCTTCAAAAGACCCATTGTCGTTTCCTGGTTTTGGTGATGGATTCAGCGTGCTGCTTCTGCCTGAGGTTTGGGCATACTTAACTGTCTGTCTCTGGAGCCTGCAAATACAATGGTGCTAAGAGCTGGACTTTATTGCTCTGCCTGTGTGGAAAGAGGGGACAAGACAGTATATATATTCTCTTGTACATATAAGCAGTGCGATACAGGGCTGGGAATATCCATCTACCCTCATGCTCCCCCAGCTCCCCCCAGTCCATAAGGGAGGTTGCATCTCTACGAGCCTGTGGATACCTGTCCACTGGTTTTAAATGCTCAAGAGTATCCAGAAAAATGGCTATTCTTGTGGCCAGTTGGATACAACATAAATTGTGTGAGAGGGTGGATGACACATGCTGGAAAAATAAATGATAATAGGGAAGAATTCTGTTGCTCTCTAGCAGGAATTAGTCTCCATTTAGTTCTTGTCTGCAGATCTCTTCTCTGCCTAGAATTAGACTGACATCTGGTGGTCTTTTGTCTTCATAGATTATCTTTAATCTGTCTTTTGTAAACATACAAGAATTATTCTCATGTTCCTTTCTAGATGTTTTACCACAATATGATGTATTTATACAGACATAAAATGCACTGAAAGATTCTGGGGGCATTGAGTCTGTGATCCAGAAGTGGCCTACTTTTCATCATGTAAAAGAAAATCACTTACTGTGTACAATTGCAGAGATGGTGTTGAAAATTTACAGCGAGCTTAAGATGATGCATTAATGTCGCATGAGCCTGCAGATCTCACCAAACAAAAATGGAAAGGTTGAGTTCCCCTTACTGTGGAATGCAACTACAGAAGTGCCACCCTCTGCCCAACTTTGGATACTTGCCTAAAGAGAATAAGAAGGCTTCATCTGTGAAGTCTGTTTTAAAACATTCTTGCTGCCCACTACCTGAAGGATTACAGGGAAAGATAGTTCTAAAGTTTTTTCACAGCTGGCTTGGGTCAGCGCTGCTGTATATTAGTACTTGCGTTGATGGTACCCAAACCATGAAAGGAAACAACTATTTTATGGAATACAGGCTCTTGGAGAAGATACTGAAAAGGCACATTGATTTCTAATGTAATCTTGGGGGGAAAAGACTGCCAAATAAGTTATCAAGGTACTTCATGAGGCAATAAAAATTGTGAATTTTATTCAGAACTATCCCGCTGCACACTTGCTGTGTTGCTTCAAAAATAGAAATTCAGCATCAACAGCCTTTGGCACTCAACTTTGTTGGCTTTTGCTTAGTAAATACATGAGTCATTTGTTTGCAGTCAAGCAGGTTTTGGTTTTTTTTTTTCGGTCTGCTTGTGACTCTGCCCTTGCTCTGTGGTTCACTAATAGTTACTAGTTTGTTGCAAATTCTTCTGCAGGGCAGAAGATAGCATCGCCCTGCTCCTTCCGTTGTAGTAACTGGAATGGGGAGTTCCAGCCAATTGTGAGGCAGGAACAGAAAGGCTGAAAACTATTGCTGTAGAATGACTGGAAAAACAAATTACTACAATTTTTTTGCAGGCTATGAACGTCAGCAACTGAAAGGAAAAGAGACTTCAGATTAGACCGTTTAAAACCAGGCTGTTAGGTGGCAACAGTTTAATGTTAGTAGCTAATTAGTAGCTGTCTAATATCTCACTCCTCTGGTCTTTAGTTAATGCGTGGAAGAGCTAACTTCATAAATCCACTGACACTCAGGAAGTCCCCCAGTATACTGCTTCTTACCCTTTTTTACTCCGTGCCTCACATCAGTAAATATACCTCACCATCCTAAGTGGCTCCTGGAGAGCAAAGGTGCTTCTTGCCTCATTAACTGCGCTTAACACTTGAGGCATAAGCAAGCTAAGTCCCGAGGGACTGGTCCTGCCTTTCCCTATGCTCCCCAGCGAGCTTTCCCATTTCCTTCTGTCAGCATTGATGCTTCAACCATCCATGTCCTGAATGTGCTGCTTTTGCAAAATAGCAGCTTTTATAACAGGGAAAAAGCTGTCTGAAACCTCATCGTCTTCTGGAGGGTTCAGCTTCCACTCGCAGATCCAACTAGCTGTGTCTGCATCACAGCAACTGCAGTTGCAACAGAATTGATGAGGATGCAGAGGCACAGAAGGGGGTATAGAGAGGATGGGATACCTTGTGGTTGCACTGCAGTCTTAGATTGTCTAAAGCCATCTGCAGGGCAGTTTTAAGTGACGTTGCTAAGTTTGTTCTACCTTTTTGTGTTAAATTCTGTGTTCTTAACCAGGCTTTCATTTTCCAAACTCTTTACTTTTGCAAAATTGCCTGCTTTTGTCAAAGGGAAAACTCTGTCTGAAAATCTGTGTCTGGTTTCAATACTGACTTCTCTTTCTCTCTCTCACTTTCTGTATGTCCACTTTCCCTACCCCTGTCTTCCTTTTCTCCCTTGTTTTCTTTTTCCTCCTCCTTTTGGTTTGCGGGTTCGTCAGCCCCTCCTTCCTTGCTCTCTTCCCTCCTTGCAGAACAAGATGGTGAAAGGCAGCCTCAGCACAGAGCAGTCGGAGCGGGGGTGAGGGGGGAAGTGTACTCCTGGGAATGGAAATAAAAGCAAGCACAGGTGAGTTGAGGCAAGAGTTTCCAGTCTCCACCTGCCTTCTCCTCTGGCTCCTTACGTGCAGTGCTCTTCCCCGAGATAACAAGGTGATCTTGTGTACATGCAGAAAATCTGTAATTACTAACTTTTGTTTCCTTTTTTCCTGCTACCATTCTGTTCAGGCTAGTGACTTTAATTTTTTGTATTTCTGCAGCAGTTCCTTCTGTTTAGCGGTGAGAGACAAAGCTTGTTAGCTGTTGTAACTGCTTGATTATTCTCCCAGCTAAAGCAGTGGCAAAAATCTTTCATATTGCCCTGATCATTCCCATAGGGATCTGAAGGGTTTTTCCTTAAGTCACAGGTAGTTAATAGTAAGCTTCTCGTTTTGTTTTTGTTTCTAAGTTCATCAAAGTCTCTTAAATTTTGTATGTGAGGAAGAATTAATGATACTGATGAGTTCAAGATTACTGCAGTCCTGATTCCCCTGTTTTCTGGAAGTGTAAATACAGGGATAAGTGCATTAATCTTACCGAGAGCCCATTGCATTCCTTTCAGAACAGCATTTTCCTTTATTTCGCAAACAGGCGTGGATTAGAGAAGATGGAATTATATCCCCAAGTGGCCAAAAATTCATGTTTGTAATGTTTCCTCTAGTTTCTTACCTCCCTTCACACTGGATCCAAGGTAGCCTGTAGATGCCTTCAATCACCATAAATCAGCAGTGCTGTGGAAGGCAGCAGTTCAGCTCTCGAGCCCCCAGCTCCCCAGCTGCTCTTCCCTCCTTCCTCCTGCCTCCCCCTTTGTCTAGCCCAAATGTACTTACAGCCACGTGTGAACTTGGTCAGGAATTTGATTCTCCTGAAACTCTGTTTTGCCATATTAGCATGTGAGTTAGGTCATTTTCCTAATCTGGTTTGCTTTATGGCTGGTCAAATACGCTGGTGCAAGGAGGAAGTAGCATAGAAGTGAGAATTAGCATGAGGGAATGTGATGAGGATGGGATTTATTATTTCATTTCCATCAAGTGCATTGCCATTTGGTGGCAACAGGGAGGTCTAAATGAACTAAGTGATTTCAGATTAGTTCCTGTTGGTGCATTTTCCCATAAACTGTAGCCCAGTCTCTTGACTTCATTTGTCTGCTCAGGTGCATTTCTTACCCTAGCTAGTTGTTTCTCTGTCTTTTTCTTGTAACACTGCAGGTGAAGTTACTCTTTCATGTCTGCTGTCTGAGCTGATTATAACAATCCCTTTCCCTTACCACCATTTCCTTGCTTCCCAGGCACCTCCCTTGCCTTATAATCTTACTTGTTTCTCCAATTAAGTAACTGTGAAGAGCTTTTAATGGTGTTTTCTGTGAAAGATGAGGGATTAGCTAGAGAATTCTGGTTTTTAGTGTAGTAGCAGAAGATAGCTCGTGTTTCCAGTAAACGCGTTATAGAATGACTGCTAAATAGGTCTAGGTCTGTTTTCTGTGATTTTTCATTTTTAACAGCATTCTTTCTTGGTTTTGGAGTGTTATTAAAACAGTTACCATGCAAACAGCATTAAACTTTAAAGTTTATTGTTTGAGTAACTTTTTCCTTCTATGGTAAAGGTCATTGGGATTCTTTTAAGCTTTTCTCTTTTCCTCAAGTGTAAAAGGCAGTATAGTTTATAATGTTTAAACAGGATGATAGTCTTACAGACAGTGCATCAGTTACAGCTGTATAGGACTAGAGAAGATGAGGAATTGCCTTTGCAGTGAAGATTTTTGCAGGCGTTTTTTTTTTTTTTTAAGGAGCTAGTGAATATTAGTATGTTTTAGAGACCTTTATGCAGCTTTGTTTTTATTGCATCATTTCCCAGCACTAAATTTTCATACATATATGATGGGAATGTATTGGCTTAAGACCTTGTGAGCTGTGGAATCCTAGCACCATGTTTGGTGTGTGCTCTAGGCATCTCTCTAAGGCATGATTTCTTTCCAATTCCACTTTTGCCTCAAATAGTTCCTCCCTGAAGGTGCTATTTAGCCTCCTCCTTTTGAGGCTGAGAATGTCTAAGAGATGCAGTTGTCCAGCCTGACCTCATATACCAAAATAAAAACCATGCAAATTCAAAAGATCCAGTTCTTAAAAAAAAAAAAAAAAAAAAAAAGGTATGCTGAATTATGGTGATAATTAACTACGTTTAGAGGAGTGCTGTAGCAGTCCTGGTAGAAGAGGAGCTGCTGTTCTGCAGACTTTAGTGTAAAGATAGAAGGGGCAGTCCGCTGTTAGATTATTGGGCTGTTTTGTCTTGGTTCACTCCTAAGCCCAGCAAGTTAGGAAAAATCCTGCCTGTTGGCTAACATCCAGGCAAGTCAGTGTGTTCTGTCTCTGTTTGTTGCTTCTTTCTCCCTGAGCCAGTTGCCTCTAGAACATTTGGATCAAATCCAGATCTGGAGAGTGACTGTGAGAGTGAGTCTGGTGCTCTGGATCTTGTCCAGGAACGAGGAAGGACTCTCTGTGTGGTGAGCCTGTTTTCTCCCTGAGCCAGTGCCTAATGCTCTGGATTGATTCCAGGCATGGGCAAGCGGCACTTGTACAGGAGCCAGAGAGCAACACGGCCTTGACACTCTTTCAGTGCGGGCTCACAGTTGCACAGTAATGAATACCACAAAGGTCAGTTGCCTGAACTGTTTAGGAACCTCCCTCCTTTCCTCTTGAGCTGTAACTCCATGGCGTACCCGTCTGTTTTTCATACGTACTTGCCTGACTCTCTTCGCTCTTAGCCTGGCACCCCTGTATGAGGGGATATTTGCAGCCAAGAGGTACGCTTGCTGGGATGTAGTCTAATTGGTGTGCTGATAATCAGAGGGGCATTGACTTCTGTATCACACTTAGGACTCCTGGAGTTTAATTGCCGGCTATGAGTGAACATGGGTGTTAACTTTGTTCACAGGCACACCTCTAATGCTGTTAACTGCTTTCCGTATGTCACTTATGGTGTGAGCCTTTTTCTTCACCCAAGCTCGCTAGCTGGTGGAGAGGGATTTGTCCAAGTTACATCAAAGGGTTAACCTTACTAAATAAATAAATAGCTTCTGGGCCTCACTTGTGTTACAGGAGAAGGGAAGAAAGGAATATATTATTTCAAGCTTTGCTTTCTCGGCTGTGCAGATTAAGAATGAGAACTGTGGCTTAGAGAAATGAACTTTTAAGTTTCTATGTAGTTTCTCTTTTGAACTGTGCCTCCACCAACTTAGTGAACTCCTGGAGCTCATTTTCTCCCCTCATTCTCAGGGAGAATGAGCATGCCAACTTTTGCCACCACAACCTGGCCATTAGAACAAAAAAAGCAACAGAAATAAATATTACTTGACCTGCAATTAGTTTTACTGTACCTCTACCTTTAGCATGTGAAATCTAGCCATTTCAGGAATTTGGTTCCTGCGACTGGACTCCTGTAGTGTTGATACCAGTTTCATTATCTGCTCCATGTCCACAGAAAACTACTGTCTGATGGCAGTGTGGTGACCTGTATGAAAATATTTGGGTCCAAACCCTAAGGGACAGTGTGGCATTCCTGAAGCTGCCATCACATTTGAACATGCTTGGCCCCTTTGTTCCTGGTTTTCATAGTCAGGGTGAGGACTGGACACGAGGTGAGCGAGCCCCTTTCTCGCCGCTGGAGGCAGCTGTTCTGTAAGAGTGCTGTGCTGTTGTCAGGGTGCTGGTAGCTCTGCCCTTCTGGACTCCTCTGTAGCTGGGCTTATTTCATTTTCTGCTAGTTATTAAACTAATACTTGTCATTACATGGATTTGCTTTTATGAACTACACACCGTTGTGCTTGCGTCCGTTTTTAGTCCACAAAACTAGAGATCTCGGTGTTGCTCCTGTGGTAGGCTGCTGAGTATGTTTCCCCAAAATTTTTGGGGAGTGTTGGTAGACCAAGAAAATTAAGCATTCCAATATGTTACTGGTTTCACTTTGTTTTTCAGGTTAGGCTGTTGAGATAAAAAGCGGTGGACATTCGTGACTGAATGGAATCTCTCCCACTGTGCAGCCATGCCCCCTCTCGACGTGCCTGCCAATGCCAGCACTTCCTTCATAAATTCTTACATCACACTCAAGACTGATGACATCACAGAATCTGACCAAGGAGTCTGAACCAGCTGTTTCCATGGACACAATCTCCATAGTGACAGTGGGAAGGGGAGGGGGAAAAAGGAAACAGGTGGGGGGAACTAAAGAGGGAGGGATAAATATATATATATATAAAGATCTATTTTTTAGTCTTGAAAGACTTCGTTTTAAATGAAAGGTGCGCTATCCCTTTTGATGCTTTTGATTAAAGTTAACAAAAACCCAGATAAATTAAAAAACAAATCTGTATCTAAAGTAAATGTTAAATCCAAAATCAATGCAAGGCTCATGGAGCCTAACATTTTGCAGGAAAGAACAGTGGAACTGGGAGTACTCCGGACTGGATTTGACTCCCTTCCTCTTGCTTTCTTTCTCACAACATCCAAGAAAATTCAATTTTAAAAGGAAAACATATCACAGGATAAATTGTTTGTAGGGTGTGGGAGGAAGGCTTGGATGGTTGCAGGTGATGGGGTGTATGCACTTTGTGGGGTAGGGAGGTTATAGTTTTAAGAAACACTATATATTAATAGTGGAAGCTTGAAAAACATCTGAAGACTCTTAGGTCATGTGGCTTATAAAGTAAGAGGTAGCTGCTGCTTGCTTCGATCATGCACACAAACGTACACACCTTGTACGTGTGGGAACATCTGTACTGTGTGGGAAAAGGAGTAGCTGCCCTCTGTGGCAACAGCATGCACCCCCAGATCATTCCCAGAGGCTGCCTTCGGTTCTGAAGGCAGGCGGAAGGTGCGGTTTACCTGCCGGAGCTGGGAACTGGAAAGGAAGTCTGAATGTTGGTGGAGTCAGTGTGTTTCCAAACTGTTCAGAAAATCCGCTTAGCCCTTTTTTGTTTCATGTTTGCTTTGCCAAAAGAAGGAAGAGGGAATGTCAGTGTAACAGGCTACACTATATGGTTATTTGTTGGTTGTTTTTTTGTTTTGTTTTGTTTTTGTAAATTATGTAATTGCAAAACATTTGGGTTTAAGGAACAACAACAAAAAAAATCACCGTTTTTTCTTATTAAGGCCTTAAGAAAGGGGTTAGTGCATCTTTCAGGGGTCACTCTGCCATGGGAATAAAATAGCTGTTTCACAAACAGTTTTATATAAAAAAAGCTTAAAAAAACCAAAAAAACTAATAAACTTCATTTTAACCTTGTCTCCTTTTGTTTTGTGCGAACTTGATTTGTTTAAAAGGACAGAGAGACACTACTATCTGCTGCTTTTTGGTTTATTTGCCTTCATCAGTTCTGCCTTCAGCGATGACCTTCTGAACTGGCCCAGCAAGAGGAAGACCACAAAAGCTTTTAAAAATAAACGCTTAGGATTTGTTTGATGCTCCGAAATAATGAGCCAATGACTGGATGAATTTTCTGTTCATGTGAGGTGGTGGTATTTCACCGGTTCACTGACTTCTTTCACTCATAGGACGGTAGCATATCCTAGTGATATCAAACAGTGTGGTGTTTACTGGGAAGTCACTATAGATAGGGATCTAACCAGCATGACTTGGATAAAAAAAAAATGGGGTTGATATTGTGGGGAGGGAAGAACTATTTTAAAAAGTTATGTACTGGATGCTTGCTCAACTACTCGCATTTTGGAGTATTCAGCACATAAAAAAATCTATGATAGCTCATATTAAGATATCTATTTTAACTCTATTTTTAAAAGATCAGTTTAAAGATTTGGGAGATAATTTGGCAGTTATTTATTTCTAGAAGTTGCTACTTTCGCTGATAAGAATTTGGAAAGAAAGGGCAGTCTTCTGCTTACTCCTTTCCCAGTAGCAGCTACTGAAGTTAGTATGTCTTTCTACGTTAAGAAATAGACCTGTTGTGATAAATGTCACTAATGTGTCCTGAATTGGTGCTGAAAATATTTAACTGCTGGTGTAGTCAGAAAAAAAAAAAAAATCATTTTTAGCATAGTTAATGTGATTGAGTAAATGATTTCTTTTCAACTGAATAAAAAAAATGTTTTTTTTTTCCTAGTGTCTGTTCTATTCTACCTGTTCTGGAAAAAAAAAAAAAAAAACCACCTGAGTTATTGCATTGATTTATGTTGGTGAGGAATCTGCTTTGTGGTACTACAGCAGCAGAAGACTGGTAAAACTGCTGAATTTGATGCTTTTGGCTCCAGAGTGGTGTCACGCAGCAGAGGGAGAAGGTTTTGGGGTGGCTGGGGGGGAGTCTCAGAGGTTTTCCTCATGGCAATTGTGGCTGGTCATTCTATAGCTTCTTGTGCACCATGGTTGGAAAGCAGTGGGAATCATGTACAGCAAACCAATAAATGGTACCGCACTCGGCTGCATGGCAAATAATTTCTCACTGGGAAGTACTTGGAACCCCTCAAATCAGCTGCTTCGCCCCTGGTCAGCGCTGTTTTTGGAGGTGAGTGTGTTCTCCAGTAGAGAGGTCTTGCAAGTTGGCCGGCTGCGTGGGCAGTCGAGCCTTTACAGAAACCAGAGCTACAACGATTCTCTAAAACCAAGCTAGCAGGAATCTAAAACACTGTTTAATGGTTTCTTGGGAGAAATTGGATATGATCCAGTGCAGGCATGAAATCCACTTGGAAATAAAAATTTCTTTTGGATCAGAAGCTGCAAAGTGCCTAAGTGGATTCCGAAAGCTGTGTACAAAATGTTTACCAGCTCCATCCTGCAAAACCAGTTAGCAGCTTGGTACCGTGGATACCCCAACTTTGAAAGAAAGAAAAAATATTTGGTAGTCTCGGCTACTTCAGAGTTTGTGAAGCAGAAATGACCTGCAGCAGAACTGTAAGCGTGGAGATTGTATCAGGAAGGATACCAGTGGCCTGCCAACAACTTGGGAATTGTCTGTTTCGATGAACTGAGAGTTTGGATAAAACAGCTCATTTTCAAAGTTTCTCCATCCTGTCAGACTCTTATTGGGATCTCAAAAAGAGAGACTGACACCAGCTTCCTGGGAAATGTACCTGGTGGTTTAACAGCATCTCCAAAGTGAGTGGTTGCCATTTAAGAAGGAAGTTCTAACAACCAACCTGAGTGAATCAACACTGCTGAACATGGTCAAAGATGGTTGTTTTTGTTGTTTTTTCTCCTTAAAGGATGTGCCACAGATGAAATATGCAAAGGATCCCTATAAATATGAGCTGATCAGGGTTCAGCTGGAGGCCAGGAGGATAAAGAAAATCCCTGCAGGGACTGATGGACAATCTGGGATACATCAAGCAAGCGTATCTTGATACTGGGCCCTGCTGATTGATTTATTCGCCATGGAATTTTATTGCACGTGCAATCTACACTTAGAAATCCAAGGCATAGACTACTGTGGAGTTTATAGATTGTGCAGCACAGGAGAAAGCAGACTCAGCTGCCACTGCAGAAGGTGGTGGCCATCCTCGCTCATCTGAGTACGACGTAGGTGTGGCTGGGCATTTTAGCTGGGTTTGTGGTGGTCTTGAACCTTTTGAGTCAGAGTAAGACAAACTGATGATGTGTGATTGTATTGAGACAAAAAAACTCTAGGGCTTCAGGGCAGAGCATCTCCAAAAGATTATTGTACATCTAGGTCATGGAGTCCTACTAATGCTAAGCTAAAGAACAACAGTTTTGGTGCAACGTGCATTTAAAAAAAAAAAAAAAGGGGTGGGGTGGGGTGTTGTCAAAGTGTGGGCAACTAAACGACGGCTCTGGCGTTTTGACTATTTAATGTGCAGTACAAACTCCAATGTACATAGCTGTAAAGAGGCAGTGCATGCGAGGAAAGATAATGTTTAAGCTGGTTCAGATAGGGGGAGAATATTTGGGGGCTGAATCAGATACAAGTTTTCTAAATTATCATGGCTAATAACTGTTGTGACATCGATAATTGCATATGCCATGTTGAGTGCAATGGTTGTCCTGGATGTAGTAGAAATGCTTGGCTAGAGAGGTACAGGACTGGCTTGTTTGACTTAGTTCCTGGCCTATCAGAATGGCCAGAAAAACAGACCTCTATCTAAAAATGTACAAAACTGAATTTGCATGTCAGACCTTTGGAAGTGGAACAGGGTATCTGGATGGTTGGGGATAAATAAATCAATCACCACTGGTTTGGATTTTTTTTTTTTTTTTTTTTTTAAGTGATTAAAAGTTGTGTGAAAAAGAGAGCAGAAGGAGGTAATCCTTCCTGGCTTAGTACAGATCTGGAAAATGCAAAGATGTGACTAATGTTTTGGTTTTACTGACTTTCCTATGAGAAGTTGAAAATGTAGTTACAATCAGAGATTTGGGTTAGAACTCTCTTTATTGTGAAACAGGGTGAGATTCTTGTTTGGCTGTGGTACACTTGTAACAAATCTTGTTTGTGTGTGTGTGTGTATGGTTTTGTTTGTTTGTTTGTTTGTTTGTTTTCAGAGCTGCTGCAGTGTATTGTGAACGAGATAATTTAGTGAATTAAGGTAGAGGGCAAAAGTAACTACTAGAACATCGTTCCCATGATGACCAGTACCTCGCAGGCACTTTATTTTGTTGCTGCATGCCAAAGACAATTTGGCTAGTGCCAAATCACTTCCATACTGATAAGGTTTTACTTAAAGTCTAAAGATTAGTGAAACAGTTACTGGTTTGATTTTTTTTTCTCTGCATGTACTTTTGATCAGATCCAAACGGTTCACTCTGTAGTCCAGCTAAAAAGTGAACAGGATGCAGCTTACAGAGTCTTTTTGCAGGAGTTCATTTCTTAAGTGGGACCCACGTGCTAATTTGCACTTCTACTGAAGGGAGCCTGAATTGCAGGGAAAGCATGGCTTGTTTGCTCACTTCTTTCATGAGGCTATATTCAGAGCCAAGACTGCTTCCCTTTCCTCCTTGTCCTCTAGAGGTTTCTTGTAGTTCATTGCTTAACACAGTTTTAATGCTATGGTTTCAGGATTTTGACCTTACCTGGCTAGCTTTAGAAACGCTAATATTTCTCAGCAGCCATAGAGAACGTTCTCTCTCCAAATAATAAAGAAAAAAAAGAAACAAAACAAACAAAAAACTCTTTTAGGCCATAGCAAGCCTCCTGTGATGGAAATCTTCCACTCTGGCTGGAGGTGGAGGATCGGGATTCAAACTGATTGCGTACTCTTCTGCATGGTAAAACCCACTGTACATGAACATATCCAGTTTACCTGCCAATACCACATGCAGTACGTCACTAGCTTTTGGGTTGTAACTAGATCTGCTAATAACCAAACCTGGAGGCCACGGCGGGCTTGGGGGTCAGTGCTCCCTGGCTCCTGAGACATATCAGGACAATGGCTTGCCCAAGTTTTACTGAAATTACTTCTTTTCAGTCTCTCATCTTTCAGTGGGGAGCAGCAAAAATGGCCAAGACCATCTGCAGTGGGAGAGAGCTGGGAGCTGTACAGGTACATCTGCATTGTACAGCAACTAGATTCCCATGGGCTGAAGATAATTTTATCAAAGAAGCATCACCACATCTAATGGTTTTACTAAAAAGGGAAAAGACTGTACATTTTGTAGCATTTGTAGTAGGAAAACATAATTGGACTTCCACCCAAAGACTTGAAAAAGATGCTGTTACAGCAGATGTATAAGCATTCCTTACGACAAATGCAAAAGATGGATTTAGAAACATGAAGTTTGTGGTTTGTTGCTTCAGAAGAAGGTGCATCTTTAGGACTGCGCAGAATTGTTGCAGTCTAGAAGATGAACAGATCAGAAGAGGAAATGGCTAAAAATAATCCCAGTCCCTAATAATCAGCAGCCGTGACTGTAGCCTGCCCGTTACTGGAATGAGTTCTGCTTTGCAAGTGGCCTTTTGAAGCGTGGCCGGTTTGCCTCGAGCACTGCCCGACAGCCCCGTTTGATGGATTCCACCTCTGAGCTGCAGCGTATGGCCGGGGTTCCTCTCGCCGACACGGGCAGGTGAGACCACCTTCTCCAAGTGGCCTAGCGGTGTGGAAGAGGCATGGAGAGATAACAGGTCAGTAGAAGAAATCCTGGGAGGTTTGTTCTTGGGGCTGCTTTTCGGGAATGCTAAGACGTGAGAGGGGGAGACCTGAGACCACCAGGCAGGCACGTGAAGGCCTGGAGTCCTCGCGGGGGGGCGGCTGTTCCTGCTGACTGCCTCTGAAGTTTGAAGCTGCACGTGTGTTAGTTTTGGAAGAACAGCCTAGGTAGTTACCACGCCAACTTCGTGCTGTGCCATTTATTATACCTCACGGCAACAGGCCCCGACACCGATTCTTTGACGTGGATCAGTCGTTTTGCATCCAAATGGCGGTTCAAAATAGAGGACAGACTGCTTTTCTTAAAAACCGACTGTGGACCGGAGTCATCTGGGTTTGTTGGTCCCTCTTCAAAGCAGGCATACTTCATCTTGCTTTTCTAATGCCAGCCGACAGCAACCCACGACGAACGTGGAAAAGGAAGGCTGCTTCCGTGCCTGCTCGCCAGTTGCCTGCAGCGTGGAGAGGCCAAGGGCTGCGCAAAGCTCAGGAACGGGGCTTGCCCCTCGGGCGCTGAGATGGATGCGGGGAGACTGAGGAGGAATGCGCATCGATGTGGGATTGCCGAATCTTTGCCGTGTTCAGGGAGAGGTGTTAGTCTTCTAGGGTTTCATGTGAGCTAATTAAAAGGGCTGGCTGAGCCAGGGAGACACCAGAAGTCTGTGCAACCTCTAAAAACTCGTTCTGCAGAACGAGAGATTTGCCCCTTATTTCTTTTTAGCATTTATTGGAGTTACTCGGAACTTGAGAGCAGCTGATCGAAACCAAAAGCAAACAAACAAACACCGTTCCCAGACTGTAGTCAAGTGTTTAATGAAGTGTCTGGTGGGGCTTTCTTTTGTTGTCCTTTATGATGCAAAAGGAAGGGTCAGTCTGGGTCTTGTTTGAACAGCCTTTTCATCTGGCAGTTTGCAACAGCCCTCTGCCTTCCTCTCTTCACTAGGTGCATCAAGGAGATACTGTTTCCTTTCTTTCTTTTTAAGAACACGTGTACTTTTCTTTCTGACCTGTAAGCATATACCTCCATCGGTAAATATGTGAGTATAGGTGTTCAATAACAGAGGAAACTTGAGTAACGTTTGTGTTCACTGACCAGCTTGCGTGGCTCTCTGTGGAAGTGCTGGTAAGAATCCATTCGTATGGGTTAAAATGCAGCTCAGCTCCATGGTGAGTGCAGGGGACACTCGGACAACTTGAACGTCACAATTCCAGGTTTCCCACGAGATGCCGTGCCTCTGCACAAGCAAACACAGCGTTCATGCAAGAAAAATAAATGCCTCCTTGCAGTTAGCAGTCTTTCTTTGTACCTTCAAGCCACAACTTCCTAAGTACCTGTCCTTGAAATAAACTTTGAACAAGCGCACAGCACAATCCATCTTAGAGAAGAGAGAAGCAACCAGCTCCTGTGTTCCCCTTTGTTTTTACTCCTGCACCAACAGCAGCTGTTTGAATTTGATTTCTACTGCAGCCGTTGTGGCTCACGCTGCTGTAATTGTCAGGGAAGAGTTACCCCTGGGGATTTTGAAAAGCCTGGTGACACCAAGATTCAAAAAGCATCTGAGAGTTCACGACAGGTGTAAACAGGCTGAGCCATTTTCATCCTTCTTTCTGCTGATTACAGGAGTCTCTGGAAGACCGCGCTGCTGCGCTTCTCCATCTCCTGTTACTTCCAGGTAATCTGCGCATTGCATGCTGGAGGTGCTTGCAGCTAACTCGCCCTGCTTTTCATAGTTCGTCTTTGAGGCACTTAAGGGTTGTGTTTTTGCATCCCAAATCCTTTGGGATGCAGGAGCTCACATTTCCCAGCCCTCCCTCCCACCCTTGGTGTGACCGAGGGCGTCAGCGGTCGCTGTCGCTGCCTCACCAGGCACAGAAATCCACGCACCTCTAGGCTCGCCAGAGCTTACCGTCCCTGGTGACTGGTGGCTATTTCAGTGCGGTTACACTTCAGTAGCTCCTCTAAGTGGGTCTATCAGCTGTCCTCATCATCTGGGCAAGTCAGGAGTTCTGAAATTCTTCCTTTTTTTCTTTCTCTCTCTTTTTTTTTTTCTAAATAGAATCCATAAATTGATTCGAGACTTCTTCAGCTTTGTTTTTTCTTCCCCAAACTGAGGAAATCTTCTCCATTGCTTCGCAAAGGTACACCTGCCCCAGACCAAGAGGTAAATAAGAATTCAAATCGTGTCTGTGGTAGGGAATCCCAGGCAGCAGTCGTGACCATTACAAACAGGACACACGTGAAGTTTTTCCATCATCCACATTTACCACTTCTTGAAGCAATCTGGAAATCCTGTTGCTGCAGAATCACAGACTGGAAGGGAGCTCTCGAGGCCTCTGCTCCAGCCTCGCGCGCAGTGAAAGCCAACCTCGAGACTAGACCAGCTTGCTCAGGGCCCTGTGCAGTCACGTTCTGAAAATCCGAAGGGTGGAGAATCCGCGTCCCCTCTGGGCCCAGTCCCCGTGTTGAGCCGTTCTCATGGGGCGGGCTTTCTCCTTACATCCAGTCGCAGCTTGTGACTGTCGTCTCTTGCCCTGTCGCCGCGCAGTGAGGAGAAGAGACTGGCTCCACCCTGCTTGTCAGTGCACCCGTTCAGGATGGTGTGGCAAGTCAGGGCAGTCAGACAGCACAGATCCCTGACAATATTCGGCATTGCTTTTAATCCTGAGCTCCAGCACATCTCGAGGGCTTTAGTGCAGCCACCCAGAGCAGGCAGGGGCAGTTCAAACAGCAGCAGGAGGTTACTCCGAACCCCAAGTGCACCTCGTTCCCTCCTGCAGACAAGAGGGAGAGGCAGCGCAGACCACGGCCTGCGTGAAGCCTTCAGAGAAAAGTTACCGGGGCCTGCGTCTTCACAGAATCGCGGGATGACAGACTGGCTGAGGAGGGCAGGCACCTCTGGAGGCCACCTGCTCCAGCCCCCTGCTCAAGCACGGCCACCTAGAGCAGGATGCCCAGGACCACATCCGGGCTGCTTGTGAGTAACCCCAAGGAGGGAGGCTACTTGAAAGCCTTACTTTTTTTTCCCTGCTTTCCAGCAAACCTGCCTTTCTGTTGACGCTCTCAGGAGGACAGAGGTCTTCAAGCCGGACTTCAGTCAAGGCCAGCGTGCTTGGGGGAAAGAAAGAGGTCTGAGCTCCCATGCCATGCGCATCGTGTCGGGCGGCAGCGCCTTTCCGTCAGTGCCTGCAGCTTGGTGAACTGCTCCCATCGTGTGCAGAACCTGCAGCTCCCAGCCCCGCTTCACCTGCGCGATGCAAAGCTTTTCTTCGGACGTTGGTAGCAGTCCGAGGAGTGACTGGAAGCCAAGGACGTTGCACACGCGTTGATTTTACAGGCCGGTGAGAAACCACGCTCTGTAACCTGCGTGGCAGTGTCGGGGTAGGTGAGCCAGAAGACTGAAATTTCCCTCCGAGGAAACCTTTCCAGCACGCGTTTCTGGCAGGGGTGCGGAGACGGGAGCAGCCCCACCGCCTGTCTGCTGCCCCCGGCCGCGCACGGCTTGGTGTTCGTTTCCGTCAGCTGTCAGCAGCGAATGAGAGACGTGAATGCGATCGTGCCTTGCGGTTGCACCCTGAATGCTTTTTGGCGACCCTCTGTTACTGAGCTACAGGCGGGCCCAGGACCCAGGTGGGCTCTGTCTCCACGGGTGCAATCGGATGGTGGGCTTTGCCTGCAGCGAAGCGATGTCATAGCAGGAGGAGCCCTGCACAGTCAAATTTATGACTTGCACGTGAAAACAGGTTATATCAGAAATAGCTGTTGAATTTTTAATCCTGAATGCAAAGGCTATCCTAGATATTAGGCCTGAGGTCAAAACACGGTGAAGACAAATCAAGAAGCTTTGGACTTTGGGATAGGCAATAAATAGTACAAAGTAATGAAAGATTTGTCTTAGGGCTTTTCTTCTTTCTGGGTATGAACCAGCGTGCCTTATCTCAGAGCAACGCAGGCCAGCGGGGAGCTGCAGCAAGGCGTCAGCTCGTGCACAGCTGTGCTGGAACCGACTCAGTGGATGCGAGGACTAAGGTTTGTCATCTCCGTATGGAGCATGGCTTTCGAAATCTCCAAATTTTAGCGTTTTAAGCAAGCCAAGTTTTTTTGCGTGCAGTTACCACCCAAACGTTCGTTTTTCCTGCCTGGCTCAGCGAGAGCCTGCCCGTGCCCGGGCGCTCTGAGCTGCGGGGCCGAGCCGCCGTCTCTGCGGGACCCCGGCTGCAGCCGGCTGCTTTCTGCGGGCAGGGGACTCGCGACCCGCAGCACGGCAGCCGCAGGTGGCATCCGTTCAGTCTTCAGGACAGCTTAAAAAACACCAAGAAAAATGCTTCGCTTTTCAGCATTTGTTGCAGCCACCACTTCAGGCCCTCCCTCCCTCTCTAGGAAAAAGCACTGCTTGCTGATTCCCTGCGTCTAAAAGCATGCTGGCATTTTTGTTGAAGCAATGTTTTTAACACAAAACCACAATTACATAGCTGTAAAAAATAGAAAAATGATCACAGAAAAATAAGCTTGTTATGTCCAGTTGCCATGAGCATGTAGCAACTATTACTGGCAAAAGTAACTAACAGTTCATTTAGGATGGAGCTCCAAAATGTATCCAAGTAGCGGAACGGTTCATACTAAGAACGTGCCTGCGTTTTCACCGTTTCTATTTCACGCCACATGCTCCCATGGTTATTAATCCAACTGTGAGCATGGATGAGCCAATGTTTCAAACCCAAACAGTTATTCATGGTTTTCCTGTTCATAAATAAATACACATTCTGATTTCCAATGCACGTTTGGATTTGTGAAGCATAAACTATGATTGGGAGCGTCATATAGAAATCAAACACAAACAACCTGTTTCACCGCCGTAGTAACACGCAACAGTCTTCTGTGTTTCCAATACGTTGATAAAAACTCCTAGATCCTTATTTGTATTCAAGCCATTGTTTATGTTGACGTGAAAAGTGCAGATAAAAACATGAAAAAAAATCACTAATGAGAGCCTGGCACTGCTTTATTCATGAAAATAACAAGATAATAAACTCCTTACTCTAACACCAAGCACTCGGTGCTCCTGGACATGATTAACTTAGGTTATAGATAACCTAAATTGTATATTTGAGTATTTTAATTTTAAGTGTATTAATAAGCATTTAGGCAAACAGAGATGGGACAAACAAACATTTTATTTTCACTGTTGAAGTGCTACGTTATTTATAGTGTGCTCCTAGAATCAATGCCAGTTCTTCAGATCATCTCCTGCTCATTTAATGGACTGCTTAACAAAGGGCAGAATTCAGGAGCTCGTGAATTGCTTGGCAGAACAATCACCGGTTTGTATCCAGTGAACAGCAGGCACATTTTCTTCATCAGCTAAGCCTGGTCTGCAGATACACGTGCCTTCGCAGGCAACAGTCTGCTCTCCAGAGCGTGTGGTCTTCTCTGTTACTTCCTTCTCTCCTTGTGCTTCCCCATCCGCCACTGTTTTTCTGTATCTTGTCACCAATTCCCACCCCCTGAAGCTCCTCATGTGCCTGGGAGCCTCAGGGGAGCGCAGAGACCGCTGAGATTTGTGCCGCTGTTAGTGGCCAAAGCCAGAGGGGCACCTGGGCTTTCACAGGTGGCCAGTAGAAGCCGCGCGGTTGGAGGAGGATTGCTCTATGCCTGGTGCCAGCCCCTGCAGGGGTGGAAACCCTCCCACCAGGCTGCTTCTCACCACAGCGCTGGGAGCCCCGTGCCTGGTGCTGCCCGCAAGGAGCCCGCGCCGCAGGCATCGCCCATCGCCCAAGAGACAGGCGCCCCGTTGCACAGCAGGGGACGCTATGCAAAGTTCAGCAGGTACCATGAACGTCCAAGCCCGTGCAAGTTGACCGAGTCTGCATCCCTGTCCCCTAAACCTGGGAAAAATCGCGGTGCCGCTTCTGCCCCTAGCTTTTTTGCTGTTGCCACGGAGGTCGGGTCTGCGTCCCTTGTGTTGCGTCCAGACCGGCGAAGGCGAGTCCGGCTTCCACAGCTTCGCCTTTTCTTCCTCCATCAGAAGGGCAGCACAAAGCCGAGCCGCTTGCCAGGTGCCTCTCTCCTCTCGGCCAGAGGCCGGCCGCCATCTGCGCAGACCCAGCACAACAGGGCCCGCACGAGGCGCAGCTCTGCTGTTTCTGCAGGATCCGGCCTCTTTCAAGGCGTAGCCTGAGGCACGCACACGAAAAGGCTGCGCTGGAGAGGCGGACGTCCGCGCTCCCTCACACAGGGGAGGTCAGCTCGCCCAGACTGTCTCTGCGCAGAACTGCTGTGCCAACGTGGCAGCACGAGGGGAGAAAGGGCTCCCGAGCTGAGCGAGAGCACGTGCTGCCAGCGTGGGGAATGGCTTCAGCAGGGCTCGAGCGAGCAGCGCGCACCACGGTCACCCTGCGGCATCGCGCTGAACGCGCGCTCTAACAGAGTGGGTAGCGCGACGCTTTGCCAGAATAAGAATGTTTTCTCTCACAGCCGGAGCAATCACAGCCACCAAGCCCGCGGGGAGGTGATGTGAACAGGGACCGTCAGCTGTGCCTTTGGTAGGTCTCAGGGAACTGCAGCTGTAAGTATGCCCTAGAAGTAATGCCTCCTGCAGATCGTCCTTCTGGGCTGTGCGGAGCCCACGCGGCTCCGAATGCTTTCCTGGGAAGACGGGGACGTTCAGAAGCCACCAGAAGCAATGTGAGTGGCTTGGAGTGAAAAGAGAAAGGACTGTCACTCATCTATCCATTCCAGTTCCCGAAATCTGACTTAATTACCAGGAGACAATGTCAGTCAGGGTTACTGCCTGTGCTCCTCAGGCCCACAAGCACAGGAGAAAAATGCAATTCTCTTTTAGCCAGATTAGCTCCCCTTTTTGTTTTGATTCATAAATACCTGAGCTGGGGGCCTAACCGTGAAAAAGCACGGCATCCCCAACAGCTGGAAGCAGCAGCAGAGCACTCCCTGTGAAACACTCCCCGTGCCGGAAGGAAAAGATCAGAGTCAGATGTTTCCTGTAGCAATGGAGCCTTTGTATTAACTTTTGTTTTTTCTTTTCTAACCTCTATTCCGAGCTCTTTGCCAACCCATCTCTTTGCTGTGTAATAATTGCGGTATCAGTCCTCACAGATGTACTTTGCACCTAGATTTGCAGACGCTTTATCACAGCTGAGTAAATGGCACCATTAAATACATTTTACAAGAGGGGAAACTGAGACGCCTGCTAGCTGCTTGCTTGCCTGTAAGTCACAGCTCAAATCGACGGCTGAAACTAAACCGCGATTCTTCTGTCTCTTTGCTGCCAAACCTGTAGTTAATCGCCTCATTATTTTCAGAAGTGTCCCACTGATCTCACACTTTAGGAAAGCAGGATGAGTTTCCCCATATGGATTTAAATGTTTCTCTTACAAGAAAATTATTAACAGGATTTTAGCCAGTACCTCTGTCCAAAATTCCCCTGGATGCTCTTGTTACTGCAAAGAAAAACCCCACGGCATAAGCACTAACCCAAAAATGAAAAGAAACACAATATATTCACAGCTCTTGAGAAGCTTAAAGAACAAGAAACCAAAACCAGCAGCTGAGACAAACCAGCAGCCGTGGTACCGGGGGCGTAAGCAATATTTTTCTGACAGTTTCACAGGAGACTGTGAGTCAGGACAACTGCTGCCATTCACTTCCCACAGGGGCAGGAGCCTTCCCAGAGCTCAGCCACATCTCAGGGGCTTAGCAGGACGTTCAGCAGGCGTTGCAGAGAGGCGGCGCTGTCGGGTGACCCAGGCGGCACCATCTGAGTCACCACCTCCCTGTGCCGAGCTCTGCTTGGCCAGCTCAGGTGAAGGTAATGGCAGGAATACTTTGGCATGAGGAATCGAAGCCTGCAGGAGAATCTGAACTTGAATTTGTCTATTAACCCAGGGAAAACCGAGCCAGCCTGTCGTGTGTTCTGCTTTGACCCCAGCTAACACGAGCGGGGCTCGTGATCACCACGGGCTACTCCCTGAGCCGATGAAACCCGGGCAGCAGTGCCTACATCTGCCACATCAGTTCTGCGCCATCTCCACTATCTGAGGTTGGTGCGGGGGTAACTTGTTTCAGAAAACAAGCTTTATCTCGGTGGCTGCTTTATTCGTCCGGATGCCTTCAGGGAACATGGAGCTCGCGCTGCCAAGCTGCTCGCAGCAGTCGCTGGTGCCTGGTTCCTCGGCATCCGACAGCACCAGCACAGAGCTGCCTCCTGGGGGTGAAAGATGGGGCCCAACGCTCGCCTCATTTTTGGTATCAAGCTCAGAGTCGCCGCTCTTTAAGAGGAAGGGATGTGTACGGGGATGGGCAACAGAAGCAAAGTACGACCAAGACTTGCTTTGGTAACAGGTGATCTGCTGGGACGGGTGTAGGAAAAAGGGTAGGAAGCCACAGGAAGCTTACAGAAGAAAAGCCTGAAGAACAGATTTCTTTGCAATGTGGGAAGGCTGGCAGAAAGTCATAGTAACAGTAACTATGAAAGACTTGGCTATTTCAGTTCTGCTGACTGCTTTATTATGAACAAGCTGTTTGCACAGCCCATCTTAAGGCTGCACAGATACTTCTGATTTACGAAGCGTTATTTGAAGTCCAAGAAAATCACAATGAACCGACTGAGAGTAAAATTTCCCAAGCTGGGGTTGTGCCTCAGGCTAAATTTGTTTGGGAGCATTCAGCCAAATTTTTTAAATCCATTTCTAATAGCTGACATAGTTCTTAGAAACCCATTGTTTATCTGACCTTTTTCTAACCCGTTAGAAAAATTTCTGGCGACATTTTCCTTTCTCGGTTTAATGCTTTGAAGCGTTGCACTTGAAACTTGGCAGGAGGCAGCTTTCTGTTAGGAAGACACATTGCACCCGCTCCCTAAAACTGTGCTCAAACTTGGCCACGTTACAAGCACTTGAAAACCCGGCTTGCGTGTGCTTGATAGAGATCTCAGTTTTTCAGCCCAAATTCCCCAGAGCTGTCTGAAGGGAGCAGGTGGTGGTTATTGCCGGCTGCTGGAGGCTGGCAAGGGTGGATGACAAGTGCGAAGCCGGTCTCCTCTGCTCTCCGCTTGCCCAGCACTGAAGCAGCTGGGAGGAGAAGCTGCCTGAGCGAGGCCAAAATAGGCAGAAGACAGACTGTGGGCTGGAAAAACCATACGGGAGAAGGACCAAAAAGGACTGAAGGGAAGAAAGGAAGCTGGGACTGGATGGAAGACCTCTGGAGAGGTCACTGAAGAGGAGGAGTTTCTGGGGTCTCCCCCAGTCCCAGCTCTGCCGTAGCCTGGGAGATGGACAGCCGGGGAATGGCGGCAGCAGCAGGCTTCACTCCGACCAGTTGAGCTCTTGCAAGAGGCTTTGCTTCTCCAGAACGAAACGTTGCTGAGGTTTGGATCCACCTAACAGTGTCAGGGGGAAAGCAGCCAGTCTGCTGGGATTGGAATGAAAAAGGTCTGAAAGCTCAAGGAAATATTCGTATTGTGGGACCACTGCTTCCTGGCTGGCTCCAGTATTGCAGCAAAGAAAGAAGAGCGTTTCCTTGGCTGCTGGCAGCTGCCCAGGAACCAGGACTTTCACCAGGCGAACGAGTGTGTGATGCTGGGTAATTCCTGAAGCAGCAGTTTTCATAAACAGGCTCTAATCTGTGCCCGTCATGTCCTGGGTGCCAAACTTGTGATCCTGCAGGAAGATCTGCAGGAGCCGCCCTGCAGCTCCAGCCGGGAGCTGGGCATGGTTCATGCAGCTGTGTGGGGCAGTCTGGAGCCCTCAAACCCAGCTTCTAGGCTTTTCCTGTTAGGTACCAACACTTAGCAGGTCATTTTGACATAAGTTTCCATTTTCTCCATCAGTGACGCCCTAGAGGGATGCTGTGAGTACAGAATATCTGCTCCATACAGACACTGATGGCATCTGTGGAAAAGCCCAAGAAAAACAATTCTGCCTTCTGGGCAGGGTGTGAGCAGGAGGTAGCAAAACAGGTTTTGAATCCAAACACTATAAATAAACAGGCTTACTAAATGATCACCACCTATCCTATGAACAAAGGGAGGGTCTTTCAGGGAGGAAAAATAGCAAGAGATTGCAATTAGCTATGATCTTACAGCGTATATGGACAAAAAAGTTTAATTAACATCGTGCAGGCAACACTAATCCTTGCATTACACTACTTCTGGATGCTTCGTTTTGCAAGATCAATAAGTTTCTTTTTAAACCTTGCTCTGTTCGTGTTGCAGGTTCTCCAGTCTAAGAATGGTAAAGTCCGCACATAACTTCTGTAACTTCACTTAGCTCGTCTCTTAACTGACATTGCACAAAGGTGTGCATACAGCACAGCAGGGCTGAAGCTAGCTAGAAATAATATATATGGATTTGGAATTCCTTTTTCCCTGACTTGAAAAATCTCTCAAAATATTCCTTTATTGAAAATAAATGCAAATGATCATATTTTGTTCTACAGAAGCATCATTGTCCTTTTCTCTTCCTTTCTCTCAGAAGGAGATTTGTTGCCTATGGTTTCTTTGCTTGTTTTGAAAATTGTTCTTCTGAAATGACCACTTGCTCCATCTTCTGTGCCACTTGCTCCAGTCCTTTGCAGGAAAGGCAGCCCAAGCTGCTAACTGAGAGTGGAGGAGCAGTCTCGTTTGCCACCTAAAGGGGGTAGAGGACAAGACTGTTTGCCCAGAGACCGTTTGGAAAGGTATATATGGCAGAGGGGAAAGAATATTTTTTTCTTAAGCTGCTGCATTTCTCAGGTTGTACCTTGTAGCCCAAACGTCAAGGCCAAGCCCCAGGAAGAAGAGCAGCTGGACAGTTGCTCTTCTGGTGGCTTTTCAAAGCCATGTCCCTTAAAAGTAAATCCACTTCCTGAATTCCCACCACCCTTCCTTCTGACAGCCTGGAGGTGAGTGACAGGAGTCTGACAGACTTTAGCTCTAGCCAAGATAAGCATAAAGGAAAGAACCCAAGTGGATATTTTTCAGCTGAAGCTTGTAAAGTTGGAGCTCAAAATAAATTGAAACCTGAAGAGCAACATCCTTTTACCAGGGCGGTGATCTGGCAATGTCTGCTCATGTTCTTGAGACCATATTTTCCCACCTTTTCACTGGTCATCTGCATGCATGGGTCACAAAAATCAGTATGAGAGAAACCCCTTGATCACCTTTAAGCATCCAGGTCCCTCTTGCTCAAGCCAGTTCACTGAGTACAGGACTGTCACTGCTCTGTCTCCTAAGACCTCACAGTAGAGCTGTTCAAAATGTGGTGGGTACTTAGAAGCCAACAAACTCAAAAACTTCTCTGCAAATACACTTCAACCCTCGTTAGCTCTCCCAGCCTGTACTTGCTAAGAGTGCTCTCTGTCCCAGCACCCAGGTCATTAATAAATATGTTAAACTTCAACAGCCCCAGGATATCTAAGAGATGTCATTAGTGATCAGCCACCAGCTGGACTCTGTACCACTTATCACAGCTCTTTGAGCCCAAACAATCTTCCACCCACCTTATTGTCTACCTTGCCAGTCTGTATGACACTAATTCAGCTACAAGGGTACTGTAGGGGACGGTGTCCAAGGCTTTGCCAACGTCAAGGTAATAAATGACATCCACTGCTCTTGTGCTTTGAGGAGGTTGTCCTTGAAGAACCAGCAGCTCTCCAGGGCAGCCTCCTTTGGGATCTTGCCAAGCAGATCCCTGAACGAGGTGAAAGCAGCTCTCCTGAAGGCAAGGGCTGTAATGCTATTTCACCTGCTGACTTCTTGCAGGATTTTAAATTCCACAGTGTTATGATTGCTGCAGGAAAACTTACCCTCAGCCTTCACATCCTGGACCAGTTCTTCCTTGTTTGTGAATAACAAACCCAGCAGAGCATCTTCTCTAGTTGGCTCGGCAGCCACTTGTGTCAAGAAACTGTCTTCAGCACACTCCAGCACACACCTGGGTTGCGCCTGACCATACAGTCCTTCATGTTGAAGTACACCCGGCAGTCCTCAGACCTGTGATTACATGAGATGGCTCTGCTGACTTGCTCTCCTTGACCAGGTTGTCTGTAGTGAGTGCCTACCACAACACTGCCCGTGTTGCTTTGCCCTCTTCTCCTCGCCCACAAGTGAGCGAGTCTCATCACCTGTCTGTCCCGTGGCAAAGCTCTGGGCATCCTCTGCATGAAGCACGACGACTGCTCATCCTTTCCAGCCTGCCCTTCCTGAAGAACCTACGTCCGTAGGTTCCGCAGCTCTCCAATCACGTGAACTATCCCACCATGACTCTGTAATCCAAAAGAAATCGTAACTGCAGTTGTGTAAGAATGAGTAATTCCTCAAGTTTGCCTCCTGTGCTGTATATGTTTGTTTACAGATGCTTGAGATAAACCCTGAGTTATGGTGCTTTCACAAGGGACATGCCGGAGTTTCCCCGATCCTGCTGTACAGACTCCGCGTAGGGGACCTCTGCACACAAATAATGAACATTTAGGTGCCTCTTTGGGTAAGGGGCATTTCAAGGCCTTGGCTACACACCAGAGATCACTGCAGAGTCCTTGCAGGTACACCACTTTGCAGCCTGAGCTCTCCATCACTGCTGCGGCAATTGCTCCATTAGGAGCTTTTCTCTGATCATGCTGAGATCAGAGATCAAACAGTGATGGGCTTATTGCTTCTTTTTAGCTGGAGCTAGCTGTCATAACGGAGAGCTTTATTGATCTCCGATGGCAGTGATGCCAGGAGCACAGAGCTGCGCTGTTTTAGGAAATACTTTGACTATCTCCATAATTGCGTTTGGATTACTGCTGCCCCAAAGGCTGGAAATGCTCGGCTGCTTGCAAGCATGTGCTTTCTCCCTTGTAGTTGAGATGTATTCTACAAAAATCAAGGTCATTGCACTGACTGACAGTTGGGGTTGGAGAAAATTTGTTATTCCCAGAACCATAAATGATTTTTAAAGTCTCAGGTCACTGTTTTAGGCTAATTTCTGTGACTTATGCGCTTTCTGTAAAGGAAAGCTTGACCCAGCCTGAGCTTTCTAAAGCTCCAACGGAACAAATTGTCAGCCCTGCAAACAGAAGCCTGAACGCTCTCTGTTTAGGATCTGCATCTCCCTTGACTCGTCTGCATGAACAAGAAGGCGGCAGACTTAAACTCTTTCAAGGCCGCCCCACGAGAATGCAGCGAGACGGGGTCGCTTGCTGCGCGCCGCGATCCCACCGTGGCTGTGGCACAGGGCACCCACACACCTGGACATCACCCAGCCCTGCCCACGGAGGGCTCCACTGCAGGCACACCCGCCTCGGCAGGGACAAAGCGGCCTCTGAGCTCCGACTTTGGCAAAGGAGGAGGAGGAGGAGGAGGAGGAGGAAGAGGGATGACCCTCATCACCACTCCCCCAAGGCTGAGCTGAGCAGAGGAGGAGCTTTGGGTCTGCGCCAAGTTCCACATTCACAGGCCAGCAACTGCAGAGAGGAGCAAGGAGGCAGAGAGCGTGGGGAAGAGCAGAAAGCAAGGCAAAGAGGACAGCTGCCAGGGGAGGGGAGCAGAAGAAAGGAGAAAGGCAGGAGCGAGAGGCAGAAACAGCCTTGGGTTGAAAGAGGAGGACCAAGGAGCAGACAGGCTACAAAATGACATTGCTCCTGTGGCTGTCATCTTGCTGGAGCAACATCTCTGTACTGGGAGTTTTTGTTACCGTCTTTACCTTACTTCTTGATTTCATGAAGCGCAGAAAGAAGTGGAGCCGCTACCCCCCAGGCCCAGTGTCGCTGCCGTTCATCGGGACCATGCTTCACGTTGACTTCCATAACCCGCACCTCTCCTTCAACAAGGTGAGTGCCGGCCCCTGCCAGCGTGGGCGCTGCGGGGCAGTGCGTGGCTTGGCACGGCAGGCCTCTCTGTGAGCTCCTCGGGCAGGCCTACAAGCGCGTGGCAGGTTCACTTAACGAGATCAGCTTGCGGGATTTGCCCCAACAGCAAGGCCCACAACGCCTGCAGCATTCCTGTTCAGAGCCAGAGCTTCTCTCTCCTCACGGGGAAAGCACAGCACAGCTTGCAGCACAGCAGCCACGGGGTTTTCGTACTTCACTGTGCGGACCCTGAAGGCCTTTTCTCTAGGACAACGCTGTTCAGCTGCCTGTCCAAAATACGCCAAACAAGGAAACTGAATATAGCATTTGTATTGTTTGCCTGCATAGAGTCCAAAAGATTACCATTTTCAAATCGCATCACATCAGGGTCATGCTAACTGCAGTCTTGGCCAGTAATTGCTTCTAATGATGTATTTGTAGTGCCAGCAAAGTAGTAATTCCCTTTCCAATCCCACTGCAAATACACTCAGAGTATTTCAGTTCCTTGATTTGCTCAGAGTATGGAAACGAAGAGTTACCATCTTAAATACATAAATAAATAAATAAAAAGAAAACAGAGATAGCACTTTTTTGTGGGCATTGCTACTCCCACACTGTCTTCTGACAACATGCTCCTGAGCACGTTGCTCAGTGTTAGTGACCAGCAGTGCAGCTTCAGCCTGGCCTCCTGGAGTCCACGTCCAGTCAAAGGCCTCGTCCTCCGCAAGGAGACCCCGTGGCAAGCTATGGGTTGGGGCGAGCGTACAGCCGACAGCCTTGTCTGTGCAATCATGCTGCTGTCAGCATCATGTCTTTTACAGATCACAACAGACGTAGGGCGTGTGCAAGTTACCAGTCTTACTAGATGTGTTTGTCCCTCCTGGGGAGAAACTTGACCTGAAACTCCCGTGTGCAGCTGCCTCTTCCAGTCGTGCTTCCGGGACCTGGGCTTTGGGTAGATCTTTAGGAACAAGTGCACGTAAAGAAATTACTTATCACTCTATCATGGATATTTCCTTCTAGCAGAAATAACTCAAAACTAATTCAAAACTAACTCGAAAATTGCCTAGGCTTTCAGATTAAAATACAAGCATTAGGAAATAATGGGTTGTTGACCGTGCAGTCTTTGAAAATCCACACAGAGGTCCTTGGCTTCGTGTTGTGAGACAAAATCCACAATACTTGCACAATGCTCTTGGCAACAGTTTCACCAGGATAGTTAAATCCTGCCAGTCACAAGGTGTTGCTCCCTGCTTCAGCTGGTGTTTCACTCTGCTCTGAGCTGTTGCACTGTAGAGACAATGTTCAAAGGTCAGCTGAAGATCTCCTAATAAAAGCAGCTCAAAACACTAAATAGTAAAGGCCCTAAGGAAGGATACAGGGATTATTTTTTGACATTACATTCCAGCAATATTGGGTGTCAGGGCATTTTCAGGGCCATATTTTTTTATCTTGGCAGCTTCACAAGAAGTTCGGAAACATCTTCAGCCTCCAGAACTGCTGGACCAACCTGGTAGTACTGAATGGGTACAAAACTGTGAAGGAAGCCCTGGTCCACAGATCGGAGGACTTTGCTGACCGGCCATACTCTCCAGTATATGAACATCTGGGCTATGGAAATAAATCTGAAGGCAAGTCCCTTGGAAATGGACATTTCCTGCAGGCACTAGCACAAGGAGGAGTGGGTAGATCATGGGTAGACAGAAGATTTTCCCAGTACAGTGCCTCCTTCTCATGTTCCTCTGGTCAGTCTTGTACATCTGCCACTCTTCCACGGTAACAAGATCAGATTTGATGAAAAGGGAGCTCCCCTCCTCTTCCAACTCCACTTAGTGGCTCTAGTACAGCTTCAGATACTGGCACACACTTCTTCGGCAGTGTGAGGACACGATCAGTGGTACATCTTGCCTGCCAGTGTGGGAGCTGGTAGCTCCCTTTGCCCAGTGATCAGCGCTTATGTTGCCACCCTATGTGCATGTCCTCGTCATCACAAAAAGATGGCAACTTTTTTCCAAGACAGAGTATTATCCAGCATCCAACCAGATCTCTCCCCCTCAGCTCCTGTGCACTGGCACAGGCTGCTACCCAGTCCACACAAGCTGAGGGCACAATGCTGAATGGTTTGGGGGAATGCTTCCTTTATTCTTAGCAGCACTTGTTGCTCTCATGGAACTCCCCCTCCACCTTTGCTAGGCATGCAGCAGCATTAGAAGGTGCAGTAATAAGTTTTTAGAATGGCTGTATGAACAAGCTGTATGAGATCAGACCCTTTCATCTATCCCCACAGGCCTGTACCTCCAAACTCACATTTGCTCATCTCTCTGGTGAACTTTGCATGATGTACATCACAACTCCTGACATTTCTTTCTCATCCATAATTCCAGGGATTATTATGGCAAGATATGGGCATGTCTGGAAGGAACTAAGGAAATTCACACTGTCTACCTTCAGGAACTTTGGGATGGGAAAGAAATCCTTGGAGGAGCAAGTGACGAACGAAGCAGAATTTCTGTGCTCTGCAGTCAATTCTGAAGAAGGTTTGTCACATCCAGCAGGATGGGGAACTTGGTCTGAAAAAAACAAAACAACAACAAAAACAGGAAAAAGGCAACAGAATGATGCAGAGAGAGAAGTACTAATACAGCTGCTCCTGTTTGCATGCAGTGTTTCAAGTCCATAGGCATGAAAATTACTGACCCTGTTCTACCTTACACATTGGGGCTACTGTAAGGCTAATCAATTTGAAACAGGAAATAAACAGAAATAAGCAGAGGTAAAACATAATTATTCCCAGGGCTGACTATTACCTTTACGAAGTTTGGTGGAACATACCGATATTATCACACATGACAAAAGTGAAGCTGGCAGTTTTCACAGCACATCACTTGTCATCCAGACAAAGAAAACTGTTATCTGTCATGTGACAGAACAACGCTGCAACTCAGCTTTTCTTTGGGAGCTTTCTCCTTTAAATAATGACGAACTGAACCATAGTAGGAGATGAGATCTGCTCTTCCTACTAAGGTGCATTTATACTTTGAGTGGTTTGTTTTTTTTCCTCTTGAAAACATCAAGGAGGTATTTGTGTATTCTTGTTGCTGAAAGCTGAGGTACAATAGCTTGATATTGCTTAGCCTCTTTGCTTCATCTCCATTTCTATTTTTAGGTCGTCCTTTCGATTTACGTTTTCTTGTAAATAACGCAGTCTGCAACGTGATCTGCACCACCGTCTATGGACAGCGTTTCAACTACGGTGATGAGACGTTCAAGAAGCTGGTGACTTTGTTTGAAAACTCTGAGAATGAAGAAGCTGGATTCCTGCCTCAGGTAACAAAGAAGTGTAATATGTTCTGTAAGAGGCTGCCCTCTGTCGCTTGAGAGCATTGTGTTTTCATTATTATTCTTTCTGCATCACATAATATCTTGTCTCTTTCTCTGTGGTTCTGGCCTACCAGCTTCTCAACGTGGTGCCCGTTTTGTTGCGCATCCCTGGACTGCCACAGAAAGTCTTTCAAGGGCAAAAGGCATACATGGACTTCATAGACGTGCTCATAAATAAGCACACAGAGACCTGGAACCCTGCTTACATCCAAGATTTCACTGATGCATTTTTAAAGGAAATGGGAAAGGTAGGGAGAGACCCGCAGAACCTCAGAGTCCATAGGCAATTCCTCTACTTCTTTAAGCTTGTTGATGGAATCTGACTTTCCTCATAAAGCTCTCTAAAGACCCTTACTAACTAATTGTCTACTTCATTCCACTTTATATCTTGAGAAGAAAGGTGTTGAGTTCTTCATGCTGTGCCCTCCTTGATTGTCCTCAGAGATCATATAATCTGCTGATGTTCCTGTCCCCATCTTCCACCCTCGTTTTCCCCTCAGTGTCTAGCAGCTCCCTTCTTTCCAGCGTACACCATTTTGAAGGCATTTAAAAGGCAATAATTGAGAATTCACCAATATTTCTAAGTTTGCATCAGTGGACAAGTCAGACATGCAAGATTTGTGCTTGCCAGTGCCTTAATGACTGATGTCTCAAAATCAGTTACAAAACAGTAACAACAGACTGCATTTTTGGTAGCATTGCCTAATCAGCAGCCTGCCTTTAAACCAAATTATGACTTGGAAAAACATCTCCTCTGGGATCCGTGTCTTTGAATTGTTTGATAACTAGTTCAGTGCCCTTCTACAGATCAGCCAAAGGCCTAAATCTGAACCCCACTGAAATTAAAAGGAGTCTTTCCTTTGATTCAACTAGACACGACGTCAGTGTAAAATCAAAGGTACAAGTGTCAGCCCCATCCATCTGCCATATGTTTCTGCACATGGATTCAATAAATTTCAAGCGCCAGATTGCAGCAAATTCTGCCTGAGAATTGCTTCTGCCGCTTGGGCTGGACTGCTGCTGCACGTAGAGAGTCCTGCCGTAGCGCGGGTGTCGGGCACCTCTGGTCTGTGCATTAGCTGCCCAGCTCACACAGGCAGAGCAACGTGACCTACGGCACTCTGCACAGAGCACTACTGTTTGGGGGCGGATCTGAGCCTGACCACGTTCCCCGTGTTACATCTCTCTCCTGTTTACGAAGGTCCCCTGAGAAGCCGGTCTGATAAATCCCTCCACTGTGCTAACTTTGGGCAGTCCCAGTGCTCCCTTGCCAGAGATCTTTCTTTTATTTGAACAACAGTTGAGTCTTAAATGCCTCATTAATTGCTATCCATATTAAGAACAGCATCAAAATACACAGAATAATTTAGCAGAAGCTAGTCCCTAGGAAAGAAAAGTATAAAAAGGATTAGAAAAGACAAGCAGATGAACTCATGCAGAGAGCTTGTCATATCTCATATGCTAGCAAATTTGAGCTTAATTAGTATTTGGATGAGAGACCAGTTTTGCTGAAATTGGTGTTGCAGACTTAATAGGCAGCAATGATACCCTGATCCTTTTTTTTCCCCCAATTGTAAGAAAATATCAGGGCAGAAGCAGTGAGAATCTGTAATGCATAGATATAGATAGCCTAGATAGCCCCCTCAAAGTACTGTTAATTTGCATTTGCCGCATCAATGCAGCCTCCTCTGTACTGTGTGGGTTTTACGATCTGAGCGAGCCTGACTAACAGTGTTCCACCTCCTCTGAGGGAGGATGCTATAGTAGGTGGCAGTGGCCTGCTGAGCTGAGAGCACAAGGTATTCACTTCTGTCCTGAAGGCAGGTGTAACGTTCATCTCTCAGGCTATGGGAGGTTACCGATGACCTTCAAATACACTGGTAACAGCATTATTGAGGCACAGCAGTCGTACACAGACCATTGCCTGTGTTGTGCTCTACTCTGCCAACGAACCTCTTGGTCAGCAAAAATGGATCTAGTGCTTCTTAGTACTTCTCTGAAAGAAGGTCTTCTCACCCAGCAAGTGTCTTTGCTCCTATCACACACTTGTTTGCTCTCTGCAGGGTAAGGACGCTGAAGAGAATGGTTTCAATTACAACAATCTTCGTCTGGTGACCGCAGACTTGTTTGCAGCTGGTTCTGAGACCACCTCCACCACCCTCCGGTGGGCGTTTCTGAACATGCTTCTGCACCCAGAAATACAGAGTAAGTGAGAGGACAGGCAGAGGTGTGGTATGTTCCCTTCAACCCTCATTTCTCCGCAAGGACACTGAACATCTTCTCTCCATGGTTTGGGGTTTTTGCAAGGAGAAACAGCTTTGGTGATTGTTGGTCTAGAAAAAAACAGGAGAAACACTTCCCCAAACACAGCTGTTCTGGCAGGCCCAGTGGTGGTGGTGGGGAAGCCCTGATGAAAAGACTGGAGTCAGAAGGGCAAGTTCACTCTCCTTGTTGAAGGCTACCTGGGGACTGCCAGTGGTCATGGTCCTTCCTGTATTTGGAATAGATGCTAACCTGTTTTAATTCTCTAATGCTTTAATTCTCTAATGCTGTATGCCCAAGTACACTTCCAGCCACTTTCAGGAGGGGTAAGGCAGCATGCCAAGTGACAAGGCCTTATTAAAGACACTGTGCACAAATAACAGTTACAGAGATCTTTCTGAGCAACGGAAAAAAGGCATTCCCCTTTAGTTTCCGTTCCTTTCTAGAACTGCTTGTCCTGCTCTCACATAGTGCCTACTGAGCTCATGCTGCTAGCTTTCCTACAGCTTGTACCGGCCCCTTCTGTTTATCTAAGGGAGCTCTAATTCCTTAGCTGTGCTGCTTTCAGGTAAAGTCCAGAAAGAGATTGATATGGTGATTGGAAGAGAGAGACCACCCACCATGGCGGACCAAGTGAACATGCCCTACACCAACGCAGTGATCCATGAAGTACAACGCTATGGGGACGTTGTTCCTATTGGGCTACCTCATATGACATACCGGGACACTGAACTTCAAGGCTTCTTCATTCCCAAGGTGAGCGTGGCCAGATAGGCAATGCAGCATCCTCGCCTTGTGCAGATGCCAGGCCTGGGGTGTGGGCAACCCCACACAACTTTGCAGCTTTGTACTTCCAGCCCCAAATCACAGTCACTGGTGAGCACTGAAGTGGGGAATTTTGAAATGCTGAGACCAGACAGATAGTCACGTTTGTGCTCTAGGTTTACAATGCTCATGTGGGAACCCAGCTGTAGAGGCAGCTCGGTGCAAAGGTTTGCTTTCCTCTCGCTGAGCTGTGACATTCACTGCCTGTGTTGGAAGAAGAAAGCAGGAGAGCCTAACAGACTCTTTGCAGGCACATGAGGCCAGCTTACAGCCTTCCCTAAGACAGCAGTAGCTAAAACTCTAATCTCTGAAGCTATTCAATTGCCACTGGCATTCAGTCCACTGCCACTGTGACAGGCAGCAAGAGCACTCTGCCCTGGCAGTGCTGGTAGCAATGGAAGCCTGCGATGTTTCTTCAGCCTCACAATAACTCCTCTAAGCTTAAAACATTGACATGGAAAACAGGAAAGCTTTGTGATTTTCCATGGCCCATGTGAAAGTTGGGCTCTGAAGTCTGTCAATTAGCTTTTTCTCTCTGGCTGTAAAATAAGTCCAGGAGGATCTGAGAAGGAGAAGCTGTTTCCACTATGTAACCATGAAATTAGCATCATATGCAATGGCCTTTGTAAGGATACAAACCGTGAAAGATCAAATGCTTCAGGTGCATGGGGCAGGCAGCACAGATCATTGGAAAAGTGCACTGCTTTCTTTACCTGTTTTAAATAAGATACAAAAGAGGAGTTCAGTGCCTTATTCTGAAGCACCTCACTATGGTTGCTATTAGATAGGAGAGACTGCCTAAAGAGGGACCAGCACTGATCTGTCACACCAAGACAATTCTGCTATTATCACTTAAGTTGTTTCCTCTTGTGGAGGACTGCAGGGCACGACAGTCATCACCAACTTGTCTTCAGTGCTGAAGGATGAGTCAGTCTGGAAGAAGCCAAACGAGTTCTACCCTGAACACTTTCTGGATGCGAACGGGCAGTTTGTGAAACCGGAGGCCTTCATGCCTTTCTCAGCAGGTAAATCTAAGGGGAGGCTGTAGCTGCAAGCCAGGTGCCCAGCAGGGGTGGTGATCTGCCTCCTGGGAAGTGGAAATCCAGGGGTTGTCCCTTTCCCCATCTTTGCATTTGAGCAGGGTGTAAGTAGGTGACCTGCAGGGGGCTCTTGCAACCTGAATGATCCTGTGACCCTTTGCACAATAGACAGGGTGTCCCCATCTAACTAGCTGTGAGTGCCTGGGCCCTTTTGACATGGTTAACGAAGCACTCTCACCTTCTTCCTTCCCTCCATCCTGAGCGAGGAAGCTTCTGATCCTCTGTTTCGCTCCATCCTGTGCCTGCACACCGAGAGTGCTCGTCCCGCAGTGATTCCAGCGTGGTTTAACGTTCTCTCTCATGGACACCTCCTTCTTGCAGGTCGACGTGCCTGCCTGGGGGAACAGCTGGCCAGGATGGAGCTCTTCATCTTTTTCACCAGTCTCCTGCAGAAGTTCACCTTCCTGCTCCCCGAGGATCAGCCCAGGCCGCGGGAGGACAGTCACTTTGCCTTCCTGAACACCCCACACCCATACCAGCTGCGAGCTGTCTCAAGATAAGTGGGACACACCGCTCCCCTTTCACTCAGAGACCACTGCAAATGCAAACATTGTCAGGAATGCTGCAGGTCTAGGCAGGATCATATCGGGTTTCACTGAAGACCTCCCAGATTTGTACAGATGTCCCCAGCAGTGTAAAGTAAGGATGCGGCCCAATATATAGCTTAGCTTAATTCCAGTCCTCGATTTTGAGTCCCACAGCCATAGCAAGTTACAGGTGATGGCCATATTTGCAGGTACATATATAACCAACCAGCCCCTTGTGCTGTACTTCGGGCTCTCACTGCAGAAAGAGTTTACTGAGCACACAGCTACTGAGAGGGCTACTATTAGCCCTGGCTTACTGCGTACTGAAATACAAGCCTATCCGGGGTAAAAGATAACCTTGGGGTCCTGCCAATTCTAGGAGCAAAAAATACTTGCAAAAATCCATAAAGTGCTCCTGGCCACCTCCCTTCCCTGCCAGCCCCACTGCTGCTCAGCCACTCTCTGCCTCCCTGCCCCTCCTCCTGGCGCTCAGGGCAGCTCAGCTCTGGCTTGGTTCCCGCAGAAGCCATCAGCGGGGTGTGCTGGTGGTGGGCAGGGCGAGAGCTTCAGCTCTGACAAGGCGACGTTTCCCTGCAGGACTAGGCATGGTTTCAGAGCAGCACTCCTGAAAAGCCTGGCCATCCAGTGAATATGAATCCCCTTCATTACTTCCTGTTTATTGCATACTGCTGTTTGTTGCACACGTATTGCGTTGCCTTCATTTACAGCCCCAAAGAAAGTAAATTTTAATCCAGAGAAATGCCTGACAACCCTTACGTTACACTGTGCCTCCCACAGGAGGAAATACCAAGGAGTAGATAAATAATCAGTATGATGTTCCAGCCACAGAAGCAGGTAATTTCTGAAAACACAGAAATTCCTACAAATATATTTCACGAGGAATTCTGATGCTTAGGTTTACTATCTCCAGTCTAATTAGCTCCCCAAAATTGCTTTTTTTCTGCATAAATAAAGTCAGTTCTTGGGCAGGTTTGGCACAAAGACACAGAGTTACACTGTTTGAAGAGCTGTGCATTTCAGAGCTAGCTTTCTTTTTCTTCCTGCAACATTGCTTACCAACTGATTTGCGAGATCTTAAGACCTGTTGTTTAGACTGCTAATAACTACCGCATAAAGGAGCTTCTAAGCATAATCACAACTAAAAAAGTCTCTGAAACAGTGCATGTGTGCACGCACATTTATCTAATACTAATTTTTGGAAGCTATGAAAGCTAGTGAATTACACAAATACATATCAACACCATTGCTAAGATTTTGACTTCAGCGGGAACCGCAGATTTATGTTTTTCATCTATGAAATAATCTGACAGAATAAAAGCGACTCAAAAAGCCTCTCCCCCACTCCCCCTTCGCGGCCGTGGCACAGCCCTGCGCACCTGCCCCAGATGCTCTCACTCGACGTCCCCCTCCCTCCAGCCGCCGCCCCAGCAGTTTCTTTCAGGCCCCTTTCAGCGCCACCGCACCGAAGGCGCCCGCTCGCGTAACGCCGCCCGCCCGCAGCCCTGCACGAGTTCTCGGTGACCGCGGCGGAAGCGTCCCGGCAGCCTAGGCCCGGAGCACGGCCTCGCTGCGCAAACGCCACCCGGCGGCCCCCCGGAGGCACAAGGGGACGAGCGGGCCGCGGCCGAACCGCCCGGCATTAAGGCCAACGGGGCGCTGCCGGGCGCAAGC
>VXAL01017112.1:22417-36363 GCA_013399475.1 Chauna torquata | reverse complement strand
CGGCAGCTCCCCCGGGCGGCGGGGACGGGGAGCGGAGGGCCGGACCGGACTGCCGCGGCACCGCCCGTGTCGCCTGGGGCAGGTCCGGTGAGGGCGGGTCCCCGGGGAGCGGGGCGCCGAGGGGCTCAGACGCCCCGCTGCTGCGCCTGGGGGTCCCCAAAAGCGGCGGCCGTGGCCGTGCCGCGCGGGACGTCAGGTATCGCTTCCCCAGCGAACGGGCCAGGGATGAGGTTGTGAGCGGGCCCGGAGCCCTGGGGACCCTCCCGTACGGCCGGGGCCAGCGTGCGGTGACCTCCAGAGCCCCAGCCGGCCCCGGAGTGCCCCTCGGGGCACCGCGGTGGCAGGGGCTCAGCTCGCCGCGTCCCTGCTCCCCGCAGCGAGACGCTCTTCTTCGAGATGGCGGACCGGCTGGCAGAGGACGGCTGGCGGGAGCTGGGCTACGAGTACGTCAACATCGACGACTGCTGGTCCGCGAAGCAGCGGGACGCGGCGGGGCGGCTGGCTCCCGACCCCGAGAGGTTCCCCCGGGGCATTAAAGCCCTGGCTGACTATGTGAGTGATCTCCGTGTCCCCGCCGCACCGTGGCGGCTGGGCGGAAGAGCTTGGTCCCCAGGAGGCACCTCGGACCCCCTCGTCCCCTCTTTGCACTCTCCTCTCCTTGCAGGTCCATGCCCGAGGCTTGAAGCTGGGCATCTACGGCGACCTGGGCACCCTCACCTGCGGGGGCTACCCGGGCACCACGCTGGATCGCGTGGAGCAGGACGCCCAGACCTTTGCGGAGTGGGGTGTGGATATGCTGAAGCTGGATGGGTGCTACTCATCAGGGGAGGAGCAGGCGGAGGGTAAAGGCTACCTCCTTGGCTGGCGTTTGTCCCCTCGCTGCTTCGGTCAGGGTGGCTGTCCACCTGATGGACACTTGGCCAGCTTCGTTTCTTCCCTCGCATCTCTTCTGGGTCTCTGTGCGCCTCAGTGGGCTGGGGTCTGGGGAATGCTGCCCCACCAGCTGTCTCTCGGAGGGGCTGCAGAGCCGGCAGAGATGATGCTCATCCGCCTGCGAGGTGCGGCCCTGCAGGCAGTGGAGGAGGAGGAGGAGGGAGCCCCTGGCTGGTCTCTGGCTGGCAGACATCAGGGTGGGCTGCAGGTGTGGAGACTGGGCTGGGGCTTCAGCCCCAGGACCAGGGCAGCCTCCGCCAGCCCCCCAGGGCGAACTCTTCTCCCCGGTCGTGCCCGCGTGCGGGTTCCTGGGGGCTGGTACCCGGCGGGGCTGCACGCACCCCAGCCGCGGGGCAAAAGCAGATCTTGGGCAAAGAGGAGTTTTTGGGGAGCACTAGAGCCAGCGTAATGCAGGAGGCCACGCAGGTTGCTGCCGTCCATCTCCTTCACCAGTCTACTTCTCTCCCGAAGGCTACCCACAAATGGCGAGAGCCTTGAACGCCACAGGCCGCCCCATCGTCTACTCCTGCAGCTGGCCGGCGTATCAGGGGGGGCTCCCCCCAAAGGTGAGGGTTGTCCTGCGTGTTGCTGGTTCCCATGGGGGAGCTCTCACTGCGAGCCCACGTGCTGCACCCCTCCTACTGCTCTGCTCCTGATAGGATGGGGCTACACGTCCTAGGAGGGGACATGGCCTCCCGCCAGGCATCTCTGGACACTTGGGGTTCCTGATACAGCTTGGTGATGGGCGTCTGGGGGAAGAGGGCCGTGGGACATGCCTTCTCCACCCTGCTCAGCTCACCTGGGGTCAATCCTGACAGCTTGTTCTGCTAAGACTGGTCCTGTCTGGTTTCAGTACTTGAAATGGGACTTCTGCTCCTCCCCAGTGGATGATCCTCCCTGTAATGTCTCTTGAGACTTGAGAGCTTTTTCTTCTTTTTTTCCTTTTTTTTCTCCTTTTGACTCCTGTGCTCCCCTCCAGGTGAACTACACCCTCCTGGCCAAGATCTGTAACCTGTGGCGTAACTACGACGACATCCAGGACTCCTGGGACAGCGTGCTTTCCATCGTGGACTGGTTCTTTGCAAACCAGGATGTGCTGCAGCCAGCAGCCGGCCCTGGCCACTGGAATGACCCAGACATGGTATTGCAGTGAACCTGTCACCCCTTGAGTGTGCCTGTCCTTTTGCCCAGGTGTCCTTGTCCTTCCCTGTACACCTGTGCAGCCTGAGAGGGAGATGGTGATGAAGCAAAGGGTGTTAGTAAGTGCTTTTGAACATGTGCTGATTGCTTAGCACCTAGCAGAGATGGGATGCCCTGGCTCAAGGGAAGCAGAAGCACATGTGAGGTTTCCCATGCTTGCTCCCACCTAGCAGGCTGCAACGTCACCAGGAGGGACATGCAGACAAGCTCCTAGCCCTTTTCCACCTCTACCATCTTTGCCCCCTCTCCCCTCCAGCTCATCATTGGGAACTTTGGCCTTAGCTACGAGCAGTCGCGCTCCCAAATGGCCTTGTGGACCATCATGGCAGCTCCGCTCCTCATGTCCACGGACCTCCGTACCATCTCCCTGAGCGCCAAGGAGATCCTGCAGAACCGCCTGATGATCCAGATCAACCAGGACCCCCTGGGAATCCAAGGGCGCAGGATCGTCAAGGTTAGGGGGAAGGCGTACGTGTTTGGGAGAACGGAGAACAAATGAGCAGCACGGGGTGGGATGCAATAACGAGGAAGGCAGAGAAATGTGAGCAGGAGAGCTATGGGTACTGAGGACCTGCTGGCTCAGCAGCCCCTCAGGGCAAGGTCAGAAGTTACAGACCAGCATTTCTGCGTGCCTCTCGCAGGACTCAATGATTTAGGTCTTATCCCCTCCAAAGTTTTTTTCCTCGAGTTAGCTGCAAGCCAAAACGTTCTTATTCCCCCAAGACCAGACAGGGGTAAGACAGATCCCAGTGACAAATCTCAGCTGCCGCTTGCCTCCCGCTGCCCTGTCCATCCTGGGCGGGCAGGCGCCTGCTGCTCAGAGCTCCTTGCTTCCCAGCCAGCAAAGTGAGGAGCTGCCCGAAGCCTGCAGCATTTGGGAGACAGTGAGGGCTTTTTCCCCTGGTTTCTCCCAATGAAAGGGAGGGCCAGGGCTGGTCCTGGCAACTCTGCCTCACCCGCCTGTCCCCACCCCTAGGAGAAATCCCACATCGAGGTGTTCCTGCGCCCACTGTCCCGGGCCGCCAGCGCCCTCGTCTTCTTCAGCCGGAGGACGGACATGCCCTTCCGCTACACCACCAGCCTGGCCAAGCTCAGCTTCCCGGAGGAGGCTGTGTATGAGGTGAGCCCCGTCAGCACGCTGCGCCTGCACCCCCTCCTTCCAGCTCCCCACTGATGACACCCGCTGCATTTTGGGGAGGGAAAGGGGGGGATTTGCCTTCCCACTCTCCGCCCCTGCATTGACCGTGGCTGGACATCAAGGTGAAGGTCTGTGGCGTCCTGGCAGCGACCATCTGTCTCTTCCAGGTGCAAGACGTGTACAGTGGGAAGATCATCAGCGGCCTGAAGACGGGAGACAACTTCACGGTGGTCGTTAACCCCTCGGGGGTGGTGATGTGGTACCTCTATCCCAGGGCGCTGCGGGAGCAGCTCTGGCACTTTGTCCAGCAGCGAGCCCCCGGCGGGGGTGCACACCCACTCGTCCTGTGAAGGGGCTCAGCCGATGGGGACGTGGGCCAGTGCCGGGGCGATCAGCGAGCCCCTGGGGCACGTCTCTTCACTGCACAAGTGCCTTCTGCTGGTGCGATCAGCGGTGGTGCCGGGGGAAGACATTCGGGTTGCTCCCCTGGTGTCACCTGATGATTTCTACTCAATCCATGTAAAGCAGGAATTCTTGTTACTCCCTCCGGAGGGCGTGCAAAGCATGATTCCTCCATGATTGCAAAGTACTTTGAGATCATCTTGTGGAAGAGGAGGATTCCCCTGGCCTCAAGGACCAGATGTGTTCGCTTTCTTTCCTTTGCTATGATCAGCTTGGCATAGAATAAAGGGGCTGTCAGCAGGGCTGTGCCCTTCTTCCCAGGTACCCTCCATGAGACCGGGAGCTCCTGGGGCCAGGATGGTCCTGCAGAGAGGATGGGGCAGCTCCCTGCTGTGCTGGCTCTGCTTGCAGGCCTGATCCTGCTGCCAGGATCCTGGAGGCACGACTGCACGCGTGCTAAGAAAAAGAAACCCAAACCCCAAACAACATGTGTGCCAGCATTGTATTGAAGGCGCTCTGGTGTCAGCTTACAGGAGAGCAAAAACGAATTGCCTGTGCACAACCCCAGCACTCTTGCTGTGGTGTAACACCAAAAACTGCAGCACCATGGCACTTTGTATATGAGTGCTGTCTGGAGGATGCCGATGCTCATTTTTGGTGGTCTCTTGAGTTTGGGGGATGGTCATAGGTGCTGCCAAGCTGCATCCTGTTCTTGCTCCAGCAGGACATTCCTTCTCTGCCAGGCTGAGCACTCCAGCATTTCTCAGGGAAAGGCTCCTCCTTCTCCCAAGGGCAGCTTCACGCACGGCTCCATCATGAGGAGGAGCCTGCACAAACAAACTAGAAGGGGCTCGGCCTGAGCAGTGGGACAAACAAGAGCCCTCAAATGTGCCTGCCAGCACCCGTCCTACAGGGGAGTTGCAGGTGAGCTGTGACCATCCCAGAGAGAGATGCTGCACTCACCAAGATCGCCTCTTCAAGGTACAGGGCAGCCCAGGGTGACTGATAGAAGATTAACCCTCGGAACAGGAAATTAGAACATTTTAAATTGGCTGGAAAAGGAGCTTCCCCTTTCTATTCAGATGACAAATGAGAGCTGGGAGCCCACTCCCCTTCTTGCAGGACCATGTAGCTGATTGTAGCCCCTCACAGAGACTTTCTGTGGTGCAGCAGCAAGATCCTGAACATGACACTTTGCAGCGCTAAAAAGAAACAAGTGCATTTCACATCTGTGTGAGAGCTGGCTTTGTTTTTGTGATTTTAACAGTTTAGCTGAAATAAAAGGGAAGCAGGTCATAGACTGTGTTTCAGATTTATTCAGCATTGCTGGCCACTTGGTTAATGCAGGATTTTAGAGTCAGTTCCTCAAAACAGGAAATACTACAATGAGAAAGAATTGGCTTCCTGTCAGACTGGGCTAATGCAGAGTAGGAAACAGCTTTCCAGTAGTTACACCATGCTCAGATGTTACAGTCCACAATCAGGTGCCATTTTCCTCTGCCATATATTTATCCTTTACTGGAAGGGGGGGGGGGGGAGGGGGGAGAAAAAAAAAACCTAGCTAGTTAGGAGAGCCTCTTAAAGACAGGCCTTCCCTCAGGCAGTGAACAGACACAAGAGAGCCACTCAGAATGCCACATTAGTGAGTGGCAGGGTGGTGACACTGGCCCTGCCCTAGGACACAATTATGTGCCAGTTCTGGAGATCTGGACCAGAGCAATGCCACAAATCAGCCTTCCCCCCCAGTTCCACGGGCAGGGAGATGATGAGCTGAATACTTGATTCCAGCTCCACCTTAGCCGCGCAGCAGGGCAAGAGGAGCACTGGCTCACAGCCCACTTGAGAACAGCAGCAGTGGTTACCATTTGTTCCAGTCCTCTGTGCAACAGGCAGGAATGATGAAGATCGATAAAACACACACGCAACAGTGAACAGGCAGCTAAAGGTATCAACACTTCTGTATTAAAGTGCAATTCAAAAAGTTACAAACTTTTTTTGTTTGTTTAAAATACAGAGTTGTTAGAACATCTCCAACTCAGACTTCAAAGGTGTTTTTAGATAAGGAAATTTACTTCCCCCCATGCAGGGCTGCTTTAGGAATTCAAACACGTAAGTCACGCAAGCTCGACTTACAGGAGAGCCCTGGCAGACAGCTAAGAGGGAAAACACCCCTTCCCCTTCACTGTGAAGGTAGGAAGGCTGTAGAAAAGAAGTACGATCACCCCATACGTAAAGGATCACAAGGGTCTCCACCAGACTAGAGAGGTTCTCATCAGAGCAGGTTTAACGGCACTATGTCCTAAAGAAGAAGGAAAGCTTGTGGCTGAGCGGCCACAGCCTCTGCAAGAGAGCTGAGCATTAGTAACACCCCACCAGAGGCAGCAGTTCCCAGCTGAGGGCTGGCACTGCACCCCCAAGCAACCAAATTCAGTACTGCAGCACCCACCCGCGACGGTGCTCAGATGCGGGCATGCACGCCCCGGCTGAGGTGGCCCAAGGAAGAGACAAAGGCCACTTTTCCCTTGTCACCCTAGCACGGTTGCACAAGCTTGCTCAGCAGAGGGAGCCAGGGCCGTGGGACCCGTCTCCTGATAAGGCCAGTGCCAGGTTATCTTCCTAATGTAACATATTTTGCTCCAAGGCAAACAGCCTCCTGCTCAGCATTTAACTCCATTACGCTTGAAGAACAGCTGCGTGACACAGGATCGCTGCACAGATATGAGACCTGCTTCTGGGAGAGTGCATGGAAGACTGATTCGCATGCCTGCCGATCTCGGCTCACTGCTCTGCGGCACACCTTTGTTTGCTTTTCTATTCAGCGTCTACAAAGGCAGACTGATTTTATGGAGTCACTGTTTGTTTCCAGTTACAGTTCTCACAGCTCCTCTGCCTTCAGCATCAGACAACTGACTATATTGAGCCTGGCTTTGCTGCACATCAGAGACCTGCCAGCAAACTACACTGCGTCTTCAGAGATCCACTGGCAGTATCTCACAGCAGAGGAGACAACAGGCAGTGCTGGCTCTCCACGGACACCACTGAGTGCAGCACCTCAGCACTTCCACTTACCATCCTATTTTGCAAGGTTTAGGTTAAATAGGAAAGGAGATAGAGAAATGCTAGCAGAAGATCTGCTGCATCCAAAGCAGACATATCTGTGCCCGGAAACTCCTCTTGCTATCAGGAGTGCAGTAGGATGGTCCACTCCAGAGCTAGTGCTGAGCTGATGGGTTTGGCCTCACCACGCTGGGACCCATCCCCTTCTCACTTACACCACCAAATGCTTCAGTGTCTCTCAGGATGCATCTCCCAGGTGCGTCACCCCATGACTGTTGGTCCAGGACAGGAAACACACGCTTCCAGCATGACACAGGATTTCCAGCGTCCCATCTCACACTGAGCTGTGCCACAAGTTAAAGGAAATTTAACACCTTTCTGGGCCACCCAAGAGTCTGTGCAAGGAACTTCATGGCTTTCTATACCTTTCTTCTTCAGTGGTGCTTCAGAAGAAGTCAAAAGTTTGGCATTCCACATAGTTTTACTCTAAGATGCCAGAGCCTTCATATTTTACTCCTAGTGATGTGGTCTACTAGTCTAAAAAGTCCATCTCTCTCCTCAAGCCAAAGGCAGTGCAAAAGGTTAGTGCTTCGACCCCATGAGAGAAAGCAAAGAAGCAGGAAAGTGCTGTTGTTCTGCCTTGTATTGCCACTGACTTAATGTTTAAGGAGGGCAGGTGCTCAGCTGCCCAGCACTACACACATTGTATATACACAAAGAGACCTAGAGATATGCTAACCCGATGGGTAGTGACAGCCAAATTGTCTTCAGGGAGAGAGAGTGTGGGAGGCTGGCTGCAATTTCCTTCTGTTAGTTGTTCTTCTTATCCTCAGGAGGTGCATAAGGAGGTGGCTGATCCTGGAAGGAGATACAGAAAAGTCAACAACCCTGCTTTGCTTTATGAAGAGCTCTTCCCAGGAGTTCCTAGGCTTGGCTTACAGGAAATTACTGCTCTTCAGCAAGCTACAGCCAGAGCCGGGTGCTGTTTTTTAAGCTGTTATTGCACTGCATCATCCCCCTCCAGTACAAGTTATGCTCCAGTGTACATGCCATCTCCCATTACATTTCCAGTGAAGGTCCCCTCAAAAACAGGTAACAAATGGTCTGTTGCAAAGAATGATACCCAACAGTGTTTTAAACCCCACCCTCCCTTCACTTATAGGGCTTTGTCTCTGCTGCTGCTCACTCTGACCTAGCAGACAGCAAGCCCCTGGGCTGAGGGCTAGCTTCACTGCTACATCAGTCTCCAGCCCACCACAGGGCCACGCGAGGCAGTTGAGGGCACAGGCAGACTGGCTGTCACTGACCAGACGTAGGCTACAGCACACCCACCCGCTGCCACTGACTGAACCGTGACAGACCTCCCCACCGCCAGGCAGCCCAGAAAAAAACACAAGTATTGAAACCCAAACGCTCTCATCCTTAAGTGACCTGCTTTTCTTTAACTCTCCCCACTTTCAACCACTACAGAAGCAGAGAGCTCTGTATTCTCTGTGCACGTGCCAAGTCTTTTATGCATTTAAGAGTGAGACAAATACTGAACTGCTGTTGCTGGATTAATCTTAACGTCCTCCTCCGTTCTTGGTGAAGGATTTAACAAGCTTTCTTCATGGCACTATCATCCATGCCTCCTTCCAGGAAAGTGCATACTTCCTGTGCATTTTCAAAATGAAGGCACTCTAGACTTTACTAGAAAAGCAAACTTCTGTCTGTATTAGTGACGGAAGAGGGAGCAGGCATACGCAGACCACAGGCAGAGTGCTTACCATGGGCATATAGACATTGTGTGGGTTGGCAGGGTTGTAATACGCACTGGAAGCGGCTTCCATGGCCTTACTGCTCCCTAGAAAGGAAAGAGAGGGAGTAAGCATAGGACATGCCCATCTCACATGCCTCATGGAGCCACCCTAGCCCCAGAGCCTCTTGCCCAGCCATAGCTCTTTTGAGGAGTCAACAAATGTCCGAAGAGCCAGCAGCAACCTCAGCAAGCTGGCTTTGAATTCAGAGCAGTTCAGGAAGGCTGCACGCTGGCTACAGCTGACCACAAGCTGTAAAGTGGAGAACTGAGCACCTTGCCAGCCCTGTTACCTCAAGTAACAGATCAAGATGACTTTGAGCTCCTGCAACAACAGCCTCCCCACCCCAGCTGTGCCCCAAGCGTCACCCACAGCCCAAACCCCCAAGCACCCTTTCGCACCAGACGCTGGCAGACCCCCAGTCCTATTTACCTGGCATCCCCGGGGCCACCCAGGCTGTGGGAGGTGGTGGGGCTGAGGGTCCTGCAGGAGATGGCCCAGAGTAGGGTGGAGGAGGTGTCACATACGTGGGGTTCATGTTGGGGAGTGGTGGGTAAATACCTGAAAAAAGATGACACAGATTTGGATCATGGCAACAGCAAAGAGGGACAGCAAGCCCCAGGCCCAGCAGCACTCCAGCCCTGAACAAAAGCACCAGCGAGGGAAGCTCTGCAGGCTTAGCAGGGATGCACACAGCAGTGATTTTACATTTTGCTAATTCCTGTCACACTAGCAGGTAACAACTCTCTGCCAAGCAGCAGCACAGTTTACATACTGCATTTTCACCTCCTGACAAGCTGCAACTACAGAGACATACACAGGTGTGATCAAGAGCATGTGACAGATTTTGCAAGGACAAGGATCCTTGACGGACACAAAACTACAGCAACCCTCATTGTAGCACTAATACTTCCTTACAACTAACACCAAACACACCCCACCACTGATCACACAGCTTCCATACCTGGAGTCTGGCCATATGGATATCCCATGGGCTGCGGAGCAGGTCCGTAGGCATTCATCGGAGGTGGTGCATAAGGATACGGACCATTTGGTGGTGGAAGAGGAGCATAGCCCCCCGGCGCAGGTGCGTAACCCCCTGGAGCAGGCGGGGCAGGTGCATACCCTCCGGGCACAGGTGTATATCCATAGCCAGGGGTCTGGAGAGGAACTCCACTGGAAGCTAAGCAACACACGTGGTAAGCCAGACATTCTTTTGTTATAACTAAATGTACAGAATAAAAAGAAAATGGTCCTGTTCATGCAGCCCAATTTCCCGTCATCTAAATTCTACAGATGCTCACAACACGGTCCTGGCATAGTACTGGGCTTGAAAAGAGTTTAGATGTAGTCTCCTCACTGTAAGTTCACAGGGTGCTAGGGAAACCAGCTGCAAAAACACTAGCTATCAGGTAACAGCTCAAGCACAGAGCTCTCACAGCTGGAAGAAAGGACTGTTCTAAGTAAGTTATCAGTAGGGTGTTCTTTTTAAACCTTTGTATCAGAAAAGAACGTACAATCTTCTTCGTTTTGACGGTTTTAAATAGAACTATTTTGAATTTATTTTCCCCTTCTCCAAATGTGGAGATGTTAAATCCACCCATCTCACTCCACGATTAGAGAACTGAGTTGAGGGTAGGTATGTGTATCAATTGTTCACCACCACATATTTCAACTTTTTTTCCCAGGACAAATCAGGTTCCATAGAAAAAGGCAGGCCACTTCCGAAGCACAAACTCCAGAATATTCTGATTGCACAAGGCATTAAGATGAAATAAACAAAAAGGACTGGAAAGAAAAACAAAAGCGTCCCTGGAAAAAGAAAAAAATACATTGCTGTGGAAGATGTACAGGGTGCCCCCCAGCCCACAAACTTCAAAAAGAGCACCATTCTCTAACTAGCTCAGCCAGCCACGGAGGAACTGCAGACTCTGAAGATCCCTTACCACTAGAGGCAGCTTTGAACATCAGCTGTCCAAACTCAATGGCTCCTCCACTGTTGAAAGTCAGCTTAAATGTCCCCTGTCCTTCCCAACCACCTAGGAGAGAGAATTGGAATTGAAACAGACTATTAACCTCCTCAGTCAAGACAGCTAAACAGTTAATATTCAAATTATTTTATTCTTATTTCAGAGCTATTTTAAAACCATTGTTTTAAAGAGATTTCAGCCTGAGAAAGTGGGCTGATGACAATCCAGAGGACCCAGTCACTCTAAAGCACTGTTAGGAACAGGAAGCAACAGCTATCTAGATGTCACCAAAATGCACATAAATGAATTCCAGGGCTGAAGAGGGAAGAAGTTTGAAATGGAAGCCTCATTTTTAATCCCTGTTTATCTTCTGCAATTCCCCATGTTTGATAATGACTGTGACTATAATCCTACCACAGTTTCATCATCAAATTGGGAAGAAACCTAAATCAATAATATACAGCAGCATCCTAGATGCTCACAAACGTACCCAAGTTGGTAAGTGTCTGCTGATCTCCAGAAAACATAAGTGTTTGCTAATTCAGTCAATATCAATGACTGGCGACTTGGTCACTTGCCCACTCTTCCAGGTCAAAGACAGGGAAAAACAAGCACACGCACAAACCAAGTAAACACGACGTGCAGAGCAAGACGGGAGTTACAGGATTAAACAAAAGCCATCCTGCAAAAGTCAGTTACTAGCTTTGGGGGCAGAAAGTAACACTGAAGCTAAAGTTCAGAAGACACGAGTTACCTTAGTGTGGACACGCTAACCGTACTGCTGTAGCTACACTGTCCATCTATCCTGCGCACATAAGCACTCTATCCAATGTTCAGCAGAAGAGAAAAGGACTTGTGACGCTTGGAAAGAGTTCAGTCTACAAAGCATGGGCACATACCTCCTGCCTCGGCCTGAATCTGTCCTTTGATGTAATTGGCAGAGAAAACAGGCTGCTCAACAGAACACCCTTTCACCAAATAAAATGGCATCATGAAAGACAGCATAGGATCCTTGCCCTTTGACACAAAGATCATCTGCAAGACAAGAAGGAACGCTTCTGAATTACTTAATCAGATATAAAGCGTGGTTACGGAGTTCTCCTTGCAGCAGCACCCGAAAAGAGGATAATTTAACCCCTATTATCGGTATGTATTGTGTTGTTTCACAGCCTTCATGTGATGGAATCCCAAATAGATTTGATGGCATGGCTCACTCACGTGATGCGCGCATGTTCCAAAATAACATACCGCTTAAGGCACACAGACATTTACAGTTCTATTGTTCTACTTTTTAAGGATAAGCTATGACAGTTTTCAAAGAAAGTAATATCTATTGATATGTTACAGGAAATATATTCTCCACATTGTGATTTCCAGGTTTGTACGTGCCTTTGTAGGCAACGGGGACTGTGACACAGGCATGAACTGTCCTATTTCCACTTGTCCTTCTCCTACCTAGCACCTTCAGTGGTTCCTCCCATAACAAAAATCACTTCTCCTGTCACCAGCTATGCTTCTTGACTAAAGTCCACAAGACCCCTGGAGAAAGGGGAAGCCCTGTTGGCATCAGACTTACCCTGTAAGGGGTGAGATACAGCATCCCCTTCTTGGTGCCTTTGAAGGCTTCAGGCTTGCCAGTCACATCACTGAAGGAGAGCTCCACATCTTTGCACTGTTTGAGAATGCTGCGGGAGGAGATTAGACCAGTTGGAGAGACAACCCCAGTGACAGCTCTAACACGCAAATTCTGAATGTTATCCCAAAATGCTTGATTCTAACGCAGGCCCTACAGTTTTTCCTTTGGACACGCAGGGATGATTTATGCAGAGCAGAAGAATGCATCCTCTCACTTTTGAAAACTGCTGTCCTCCTCCACAGAGGGAAACTTTAAGAGACAGGAAGAGAAACTGCCTCCAAAAACACCAGATTGAAGGAATTGCTCTCTCTGCATGGCAAGAGCCTCAGCCCAAAGGTCAGGGCACAGAAAGGGATGAGCTTTCTGAAACCACACCCCTGAAGTCAAGGAATGACCTCCGAGCAAGCCTCTTACCACGTCCATGTTTATGTCCAGGACCGGCCACCAGAGGGGAAAGCAGAACTGCTGTAACACCACACCCACTGCACAAGCTGAGGACGTTGCTTCACAGTACCCTCACTGCTGGCCCTACTTCACACGATTTAAGCAAATATTTGTGATGAAGAGCACCATGCTAAGGAACAAAATGAGGAGCCACGAATGTCAGCAATGAAGTTATTATTGTTGGATATCTAGGGGAACATTAGCAAAAAGTCTGCTAATAATGCCGGATAGGACCCGCAAACACTAGGGATATGGAGGTGCTTGAAAAATTAAATATATTTTCATGAAAACAGAAAGAATCATCTTGGGAAAGAGAGTCGCTGAATCTGGATGGTGGACCCTAAACATACCACCTAGTAAGAAAAAAGTTGCAGAATAAATGAAAGAGCCTTAGGTGTGATAAGCTTGCAGTGTGCTTCAATGGCGGAAAAATCTGCGGTGGTTTTTGATTCAAGAGCACGTAAAAGGAAAAAACAAAACCCTAACTCAACACAAGCCAGAAAAGGCTGGATCTAAAGTTATTCTCACACATTCTGATCAGCCTGTCACAGAAATCAGATCAAGTCAGGAAACTGCAAAATTATTGGGAGGGAGCGGCAGGGCCAGGGTATGGGAAAACGCCCAAGTGCCCTGTAATTTCACATTTTGTGGTCATTAGGGAAAAAAAAGGGTAACAGTATAGGTGTATCTGAAAAATTAAAAAATTTGGCTATCCAAAAAGGAAGACATTAAGAAGTCTAGTTTTAATGGGGGTGGGGGGGGAAGTCCTGACAAAGAAAGTCTAGCTAAACTACGAAGTACTGTCCCAGTAGATGCAGATTCTCACACTGGCTGGGAGGGACAGACGGACAACGCAGCAGAACTCTTTCTATTTCCAAGATGCAAAGGGGAAAAATTTCTCCCAGGCTAAATAAAACCAGCTCCTCGACACTCTGAATCTTACCAGAGTACTTCCTGAACCACATCATACAGCAGAATTTCACGTCGGTTTGCTTCAACGCAAAGAATCTCTGTGCGGTCGCTTCAGTGTTTACCCCTGCCTAGCTACTCACGTAAGCAAATAGCAGGGCCGCCACCCGGGGCGTGACTACGCTGCCGAGCTGGTTTGCACCCACGCGGGACTGGCGTGGGACAGAGGAGACCCGCAGAGCTGCGCTGCGGCTCAGCAGCGCCCTGGGGATCGGCCTGAGCCCAGGAATACCGGGACCTCCTTCGAAGCAGCCCGAGCCCCGCGTTTTGAAGCGTGTGCCCGGCTGAAGTCCCGCGGCCGCTGACGAGGCCGACGGGGTTCGCGGCGCAGTCTGCCCACCGCGGGCCTCCGGTTTCCAGGGCCGCTCCAGGCGAGGCCAGGACGCCGGGGCGCCCCGCCA
>VXAL01017112.1:6079-21958 GCA_013399475.1 Chauna torquata | reverse complement strand
GGCTCTCCGGGCCCCCGCCCCGCGCTAGCAGCGGGCCCCGTGCCGAAGGCGGGGTGCGGGACCGTAGGGTTTGGGGGTTCTGTTGCTGTTGTTTGCCTGCTCCTTGGTTTGTTCTTCCGGGGAACGGCTTGCGTGGCGGGGAGCCCCGCGTGTCCCGCGGCACCGGTTGGGCGCCTCGCGGGGGGAGAGGGGGCCGTGTCCCGCGCAAGGCGTGCCGCTGCCTGTAGGCGTGGGGGAGGCCCGCGGGTGGCAGGGAGGGACACCGGCCTCGCTCGTCTCACCAAGCGTTTATGCGTCCTTCGGAAGCAGCCCGCTGCGGGAAATTACAGAGCACAGCGTGGAAACCGCCGCGTGACAGCCGGACCGAAAAATCCTGCACGCGCGGGGCGAGCCGCAAGGTACAAGCGAGGGAAACCCCTGCCGGGCCCGGCAGCGCGTGCCGCCGGCCGGGTGACACGGCCCGGTGGCAACGGGTCCTCCCCGCGCAGCGGCGGCACTGCCACCGAGGGCCTTCGTGAGGGAGCACCATCAAAAAAAAACCAAATAACGAGGTGGTTTAACGCGTCACGTAGAGGCTGGCGGGGCTGAGAAGATGCTCCTGGTGGCCGCGTGACCAGGGGGAGCCGGATCGGCCTCCTGGTGGGGACGAGCTGGGAGCAGGCTCCGACCCCACGTTGGCCGATGTGGCTGGCGGGACGGCTAGCAGCGTGACCGGGCGTGTTCTGCAAGGTCCGTGTGGCCGCTGCGTGCGGCGGTGAGGAGGCTTCTGCTCTCGGCGGGGCCTCGGGGGCCTGCTGCAGGTGGGGTGGCGGGTGCGAGGCTGTATGGGGCACCAGGAGACTCGAACGTGGGTGGTGAAAGGGCTGAGAAGGGCCAGGAGGGCCCTCGCGTCCTGGCGATGCTGAGAACGGATGATTTGTATGGATGGATGGGAGTGAGGTGGAAGAGACCTTCGCTTTGCAAGGACAGCGCTGGCGAAAGCCGCAATGTGGACACAAGTTCTGCTGAGGCTTGGAGCACCCTCATCCCAGTCTGGCCCCGAACAGCTCTGTCCACAAACCTCAGGCTCTGCTTGAGTCACTCCCTGCTGTTCCCTCGCTGGGATCCCTTCCGCCCTCCTGCACCAGCCTTTCCAGCCCCCCATCCCAACCCACCACACTTCCCTGTACTCGCAGCGCTGCCATCCCATACCATGACCTTCTGCATGTGCATTGCCCATGCAGCCGGCTGTTCTGGAGGGGACAGCCCCTGCCTGCTGTGTGACACGCACCTGCTAGGTGACAGGCAAAGACTGCCGCACTCAGGGCGGTTGTGATGTCCTCCCTTCTGCCTAGCAGCCCCGATGCTCTCTGCCTGTCTCGGGGACGTGCAGAAAAGAGCTGACGCTGGCTAGGCATGAGCATTTAGCCTTTGGTAAAGCTGTGCCTGTCTGCTCCCGGGTCTACCTTCCCTCCCCGCCTCCCCCAATGGGAGGTGAAACAACAGCTTCTCAACACGACACAACAAAAGCGCATGATAAGGGGCAGGGTGTGAGAGCTGGTGAAGATGGAGAGGGAGGAAAAGGCCTGGAGAAGAAGATCTGGGAGGAGATGAAGGAGAGACAGAAAAGGTAGAGAGCAGAGAAAGTGAGATAGGGGAAGAAAGGAAGAAAGCTAGGGAGGGTTAAAAGGGAATGAGGACAAAAATAAAGGAGAGGAGGACATGGAAGCTAGGAGAGCAGTAAGAGGGGCAGGGGGGCAGCACAGGCTGAAACTGCTGGAGTAGCAAACATGTTTTGGTGAGGAGAAGGTGTTTCTTGTGTTCCCACAAGCAGTGGAGATTAAGGGAGACATCCTGATGTTCTTTTACTCTTTACTTTTGGAAAATATGGCTCTTTCCCCCAAGTACTTTGATGCTTCTCAGATAGATGCTACAGCCCAAGATCCAGTTCTGCGTCTCCTCCCACCACTCCCTTCCCCTGAACCACAAAACATGTCGGTCTGTTGCTTCTCCCATCTATCCACTTCCAAGTTGCCATTTCGCTTTGGGAAGCCACAGCAAGAAATGGGGATAAAACGCTGGGCCACCATCCTGTCTGAGCAATCAGCTGTCTTCCCACCCACCAAGGACCCGGGAGAAAGCCATCACGTGAAGACACTATGTGCACCAGCTCCACTATCTGTCCTTGAGTCTCTCCTTGTCATGCCTCCAAGAGATAAAAACAGGACCCCAGCATGCCCCACACCTCCCGCCTCCAAAGCCCTCTTGCCCCCACAAATCATTCCCCCCTCCCTATTTCCCCCAGGCAAGACACACAGCTGAGACACAGAAACAAGAGAAAGGAAGATGACGGACAGTCCGCTGTGCAAAAAAAAAAAACAACAAACTGAGAATGAGGACAGTCTGGGAAGGACAGAGGAGATGCCTTTGGTCCCCCTCCAGCACACGGTTAGGCACAGACACACACACACGCACGCACCCTCTCGCACACAGAGGGTGCTCCACATGCTTCAGAGACGGGCTCATGGTAGAGCCAAGGGTATCAGGGGTGGGTTTTCATATCCAGAGACACCAGGCGACAGCGGAGGGGGGTCATTCACAGATTACTTTCGTGGTTTTCCTCTGTCTCAGCAGTCATGGGCGGCAGCCCTCCGTTGTCATTCAGCCGCTTGGCCCTGTAGGTCTCATAGTGGATGTTGTGGGTCACTTCTTTCAGGTCCTGAAGGTGGGTCCTGCACGGGACAAAGTGAAGGTGGGGTTGGAAAGACGATGCGATAACCAACATCAGCGCTGTCAGTGTTAGCTTCCTGATGATCATTTTATTCCCCGAGATAAGTGGAAGGTTCCTCCAGTCAGTCTGGTTAATGAACATACCCTCTTTCTGTACAGGTGCCATAATGCAACGGAGAGCTGGAGCATCACCATGCAAGAGGACACATACGTGGGATGCAGGATATGGGCTGAAGTCCCCAGCTGTGCTTGTGAGTGTCTTGCCCCTCTCAAACCTGTGCCAGTGGGACAGCTACTGGCCTTCCTGGTGTGTGAGAGCAGGCAGGGCTTATCTCATCTCACATCCGGCTTCCAGCAGTGGTGAGACAAAAAAGCACCAGGAAGGGTGTATCGGGTCCACCAGGGACTGCAGCCTGCAGAACACTGCTGTGAGCGATAGCTCCTAACATCCAAGGAAAGCCTGAGGTCTTGGGTTGTTTTATGTTTTGTGGTGATCACTTGGTTAGGATATTTTTAGTGGAATACTCAGGGAAAGCACGTCTGCTGTGGATGGTACCATAGGACAAAAAGAGGGCAGTATGGTGATGTCAAAGCGTTGCACCTGGCCAAATGTCTCAATACCACCATACCCACAGGTGGAATGAGCCACAGGGCTCTGGCTTTGAAGCGCGTTTCCCTTATTTTCTTATTTTTGGTGCTGTTTAAAACCTTACTGGAACAGAGATAGGGAACAGAGGTGATCCTGGATCTTTGCAGCTCTTCTACAGAATTTGGGGCAGATATTTGTGCTGAGACAGCTTCATGAAACAGGGTAGAAATAAGAGAAGACAATGAAAGCTGAAAAAAATATGGAGCTTTTCACTTCCAGGTCTTATGTTCCAGCCCATCCCTCAACCTGGTAGGACACGTGGTCTAGGATGGGCTAGTGGCCTCTTTATCACTGACTCCGGTCCAGATCTATGTCAGCATCAACTAAAAGTTTTTGAAACGTGATACGCTTAACGGGATACAGGGGGAGTGCTGTTACCCTGCTTTTCTTAAGGCATCCAGATCATGCATGAAAACTAGCACCTACCTGACACAGTGGTCAAGAGGAGCACTAGAGTATCTACCCCTCGACTCAATCCAGCCCTACCCCACATAAGCTTTTACTGCCTGAAAAGTGCTTTATCTTCCATAGGGACTGTTTCACCCTAAGAGGGTCTCAAGAAGACTCTTCTCATCAAGAGCAAGCTTGTGCACAACCATGGCCTTACCTGATGACAAAATCTCGAAGTAGGGCAAATTCACAGTGAGTGAGGTTTTCCACTGAAAAGCAAGCAAGCAAGCGTTATGTTTGATTTGTCAGCAACCCCTTTGTGGTTACAGAGCATGGCAAGGTCATTGCCGTGGGGCATGCTCTGGGTGGGCAGAGCCTGTGTACTTCAGACAGGGCAGACAGTTGTGCGAGCACCACACAAGCTGTCAGGCATTGAGCAGACATGCTGCCAGGTGCTCCGCGGCCACGTGGATTTTCCTTGGAAAACCAGGGAGCTCAGCTTCACACCCTGTGGTGTCCAGAGTAGCTCCAGCTTCTGCCAGTTAGCGATAGCGGTACTGCATTGACCATGGCAGTTCCCTCCAAGCAGAGCTGTTTGAGAATTCTTCTCTTGCTTAGTTTCAAAAAAAAAAACCCACAAAAGGCATGGGAAGGTAGCCATGGGACATGTTATCAGGACCCTGGTCTATTACTGGGGCCTGCAGAGATACTTTCATCTCCCAGAAGCAAAGTTTTCCTTACCTTCAATGATTCCCCAAGGCGTTTTCCTGCCCAGGACTCTTTTTCCATTCACTTGGTACTCCTTGTCGCTGCCCACTACTGCGAAGGGCATGCTTTCCTGCTAGGGAGAGGCATGTGGAGAGACCTATCAAACCCATTCCAGAGAGCAGCACCATCGCTGTTCCCATCCACCTTTCCTCCTCTCAGCTCACCAAACACAAAGCCTTCTGCAAGGGAGGAAGCTCTCTAGAGCAGCACTTCTTCACCTGTCAGTACTATCCCTGGCATTTTGGGCTCTTGTTTTACAGGTGTCCTTGCACCCCCTGAGCGTAGCGTGTAGCTTGCAGCAGTGCCAAAGACTCTGGAGAGGAATGCAAAGTGTTTCTGCACACATCTCCAGCATTTTTGAAGGGGGAGGCAACCAGAGAGGATTTGCCTTGGCGTAACCAGGACGGGCTCAGCCCAGGGCTCCTCACAGGGATAGTTTGCAGCAAGTATTTCTCACCAAGTTTGTAGTTCTTCACCAGAAGATGGAGAGGACTCAAAATAATCCCCCTCAACAGAACACACAAACATTCAAAGTTTAATAGCTGAAGTGGTTGTACTGAGGAAGGCCAGAAGTGGGATAGGGGTGCAGATCTCCTGGGAAGTGGGACAGTAAGTGAAGCGATTGTGGATCAAAATATCTCCCAGCACGGGGAGAAAGCACCTATTTCCAGAGCACAGGGTGCAGGAAACCCTACTATCCACAGGGCTGTGCAGATGTTCATGGATTTATTCTGCTTTGTAGATGTCCCTGAGCCTGGAAAGGGATTGCAATTACCATGGGAATGGAGATTAAAAAGCAGTTTATTTCTTATAAGTGAGACTACCAAACCTAGGGCAATGAGGCTGAAGTGCAGAACAAAACACGATGCTCTCCTCACAAACAGTAACAGTCTGGAGAAGAAGCAAAACCCATCTGGTCTTCCCCAGAATCTGTGGTATGTTGCCAAATGGGAAATGATTAATTAAGCTGGGGGAGGTGGGAATTTCTGCTGGGGCTGTGACAGCTAGGGGAGCTGAAAGGGCAAGTGTCAGGCTGCAAGGCAGGTACTCCTGGCGTGTCTTGAGGACTGGCACGGAAGACAACCTATTTCCATTAATAGCCTAGCCACAAAAATGATGAGTGGGATAACTAAATGCACTAGCATCACAAAGCCAGGAGGTGTTGTCAGTACAGAGGCAGACTGGGTTATTATCCAGGAAGATGTATGTAAATTTGAGGCACAAAGAGCAGCATTTAGGGACTAACACCAAGAATTTCTGCTACGACTTTTGAACTTGTGCACAAGCAAAGACTGAAGGAGGGGAAGGACCCCATGTGCCAATCAGTCACAAGATGACTGTGAGTCACCAGCGTGATGCAATTGTTTGGTGAACATGCATGGTCCAAGGGCTTAGCAGTTTAGATCTCAGAAGAGAAAGGGGAGCATAGGGTACCTGCACCAGTGCTAGAAAATCAAATCAAACCAGAGTAGGCACAGAAAAACAGTGACTAGGAGCATGGACTACTGAGGAATGGGAAGCTCATCTCATGTAGCTGACCAGAAGAAGGCCAACATAGGATAAGATTGTTCTCTACAAATGCCTGAGTGGTGGATGGGGCCACTAGGCAGAAGTGCTCGACTCAGTGTTGGCACAAACAGATAGATATAATCCTGGGTACAGCTTGGCCATGAACAAACACAGGCTGGAAATTAGGTGGTTATTAACTCTCTGAGGTGGGAGGGATGGGACAGGCCTTCTCACAGGGGCTGGCGTGGCAGAGCACCGGACTGCTTTTCAGGTAAAGTTTGGTCAGTGGATGAGAGGGCTCACGGGGTGGTTGTTTCAGACAGAGGCTGGGATCAGCCACACACCAGGCCCGTTTGGTCCTTAGCAGAGGCCAAACAGAACATTCAGCGAGAGGGGGTGAAGTACAGTCCTTCCTCACTCAGCCTTTGTAGCACCACAGGACAACGACAGGGACAAATTAAGCTAGGAAGGATGAATGACCGTCCCTTGCGTCCATTGCATTTTTCACTCAGGGACCATGAAGGACCTAAAACTTTCTAGTGACACGTGTCTGTTTTACACTCATTAAATCTGACCAGCCCTCATCCCCACCCCTTCCCCTCCCACAATAAAATGTTTCCTACCCTGATTTTGTCGTTCTCTGTTTTATCCTCCAAGTCCTCATCAAATTCTTTCTGGGGGTAAAACTCGATTCCGTTTACTTCTAGCTCTTTGCGCACCTGGGCAGAGAGACATTTTGGAGCACTAAGCAACACAAGCCTGAAGGGAAGGCAGGCAGGACGGCTGGGCAAACGCATCTGGGACATCCTTCCTGCGGGGAAGGGCTGGAGGGACTGTCCCTGGGGAAGTGTGCAGCAAAGCGAGGACACACGGAAGCAGTGACAAGTCTTTCTTCCCCAACTCCAGTTACTTGTCTGGCTCTGCAGTTCCCGTGACAGAGCTTATGATGGGATGTCACGGAATACACATCTTCCTGTCCCCCTCTAACAGGTGCTCTCAGAGCCATGGACAGCTGCATTTCAGGACAGTGACAGGACTTACCCACCAACCCAGCGCTGGACTCTGTGCATGCCCTGGGGAGCAGGAAGGATACAGCTCATTTCTCCCATCTCCCATCCAGGGCAGGAGGGATCCCGTGCAGGAGAAGAGATACTCACTCTTTGTTTGAATTCGATCTTCTCCTCCAAGGTCATGGTGTCAGCCTTGGCAATAACTGGGATGATGTTCACTACCTTGCTGAGATGTTTCATGAACTCCAGGTCCAAAGGCCGCAGGCTGCAGTCCGAGAAGGAACAACATGGAAGGGGTCACTTTACCCTCCTCGCCCTTCATCCTAGTGACTCTGCCGGCATCAGGGCTTCGGCAAAACCTCCCTTGTACGTACCCCACTTGCTACCACTGACCGCTTCTCCTCCTTCCCATCCATCCTGCCCACTCCCAAAAAACACAGTGGCGTTTTTCCTGCCTCTGTTATCCCAGACTCTTTCGAGCCCTGCAGCACCCAAAGTTAAGCTAATAGTGCCAAGCCCCACAGGCAGGACGCCTGGGTCCGTGGCTGAGACAGAGCAGTGTGGGGTATATGTCTGCCATACAGGCACAAAGGAGTGAGGAAGGACAGGGGACTGTGTACGTACGAGTGGCCCGTAGGGGAGATGAAGTAGAGGCAGCAGTGTACTCGCGTGTCTGGAATTCGCTTCTTCCTTGCAATATTCACCTCCTCTTTCAGAAATTTTTCATATTGCTCGTTGATGTATTTCTCGATAGGCTCCCAGCTGTTAAGGTGGGAGAGAGAGATGAATAGACAGGTACAAATCTCCTTATGTTCCTGCCTACGGTGTTCCCAGCTCTGACAGCAGCAAAGCAGGCTCTGGAATGAAAAATATTCACCACCAGCATCTCACCATCAGCAGAGATGTTTAAGAGTTTCTCTAACTGTGATGAGGGGCTTTTGCAAACCACAGTAGAAATCAGCAGTTTAATTAGTGGAGGGAGGAAGGAAAGACCTGGTGGTGCCATGGCAGGGGGCTGCTGAAGGCTCCTCTTTGTGAGAAATCTTGGAGAAATGTGGATTGGCTGAGTCTGGGCAGGATAGCTCAATTTCCAGCTAAAGGAGCATATGTAGAATTTGTGGGAACTGAGTCTGGGAAGAGGATTACAGTTTTTTGCCTGGTTTCCTGGCAGTGAGTTGGTCTGACAGCATGGCTGCATTTCACCTGTATTAGGGGTGGAGTGAAGGGTGGAGAGCAAAAGAAGAGCAGGTGTTTCCTGAATGTTTGAGTGGGGCCGAGGGTTTTAAAGCACAGAAATAGGCACTCGCTATGTCATGTGTGCACACCTCTGAGCATGCGCACAAACCCATGGTGCTTACAATTCGATATGCCCGTTACTGACCCCTGAGCTCAACAGGATCCGAGACACATTCCAAGCCAAGTAGATGAGCATCATGTATCAACTTAACTGCAGCCCTTTCTGGGACACAAGGTCTTGACTGGGTAAAACTCACCAGTTCTCATTGTTGATCTGGTCCCCGAATCCCGGGGTGTCGATCACTGTCAGCTTCATTTTGACACCACCTTCTTCAATAACTGGGGAAGAAATTGCAAACAATCACACGCCTCCCTGGGGACCTGCTCCATCAAGAAGCATGTCTCTGTGCCCTATAAGGGAACAAAAGCGCTCTGCCCTCATCTCTGCCCGCCAAGCACAGCCAGGCCAGGCTGGGTCATGCCTCAGCAGTTGTAACCCCATTTGAGTTCCTGACTCCAAATTTTGGTAACCCCTGCACGAAAGCCACCTTATAGTGCTCTGCTGCAATAAAATGGATTTGTGCTCAGTCTGTGGCCCATAGGTGGTACCTACCTTATACAGCTTGTCCTCCCCTCCACGCATCACCCTGAATCTGGGATGATGCTCATTACTCTGCACTGTTTTAGCAGCTGTTCTGGTGTTTTGCCAGGTTTGCGATGGGACCCATCAGTGCAGTTGGTATAGACCATAAAATGTCTGCAGGTGGGAATGACGTATCACAAGGGTTAATTCACACATGCAGACTAATGTCTTGGCAGGGGAAATATCTGTAGCGCTTTTTCTACCTCTTACTTTTGGCTATGGTGACATCGCTGTTTAAGAAAAACCTTGGCTGGGTCTGAGGTCACCTATAACTGGCACTTCTCCTTTAGCTTCCCATGGAGAAAGAACTGGCTTACAGCAAAGTACTGCTTGCATAGAGTACTGGGGTCTTCTGCAGGACCATGCTGAAGCATCAGCATTGCCTGCACCCCAGCAGCCTGGCTCTTACCATGCCCAATAGCTTTGATCTCCACTGTCTTGGGGATCTTCTCCTCCCGGTTCCAGCCCGAAGATTTGCGGCTCACCTGGGATTTGAAGAGGGTGTTCACCAGCGTCGACTTTCCCAGCCCGCTCTGACCTGAGGGTTGCAAAGAGGAAGCTCGTGACATCTGCCACAGCCTGGCGATGACAGCAGGCCCAGGGGACGGAGCTAGACTGGCAGGGGAGAGGGCTGTAGGTATCTCCTTGCCTTGTGCAAGCTATCCTTTCCCCCAGAGCAAGTAAGTACTGTCTGCTCCCTCATGCTCCCCCTTCAGGGCTCGCTCTCCCACCAGGCCTTGTGGGAGAGCATCCAGCCATGGTTCCCAGTACCCCCACTGGTCTCTGCCTACCTACAACCATGATGTTGAAGTCAAAACCTGTCTTCATGGTCTTCTTGCGCATCTGCTCAATGATGGTGTCAATACCAATGTAGCCCAGCAAGTTGGCGTTAATGCCCATGGGTTTCATTGGCACAACTGGTTTTTGTCGCGGCTCTGGGACTAGCTCAGACATGGCTGCTTCGTTTTTGCTCTCCACTGGTCCTGCACAGGGAGAAAGATTGAAAAATCATCACTCAGGTGTAATAAGGACCTCTCTGCTGCCCTGTCACAGGGGCAGAGGTCAACTTGGCGTGTCCATTTCAAGGGCTGCTGAGCGTGATTGAATGGTGAGATTTTAGCAGTAAGGCTCTTCATGGAGGAACATCCACTTGAGTTTCCAGCGTACTCTTCTGCAAATCACTCTAGATGAGGAGCTGGAAAAGCGGGGCTCCGTGAGCATGGAACATAGTGATTGCTACCTCCAAACAGCAGCAGCAGACCTGGTGAGGCTGGCTGAGCTTCTAACCAGTTGCCAGAAGATCAGTGTGTGTCTCCTGCTTGATTTGCCTCCCAGTTCTCACCAGGATCACCAGTGTTTTGCCCCTCCAAGTTCAGCATGAAATTTGTAATGGAACAAACTTTCAAAAATTATCATGTGTCACGTTCTGGCACTGAAACAGAGTTTGGGATTTAATTTGAGGACTTGCAAGCTTGGTCCCAGCTAGGAGAGGCTGCATTACTCTCTGTGCTGAGCATGCTGAGCTCCATAGAATAAGGCAGTGGTGGAAGTGCAAAGCATGGCCACAACCTCTGTGCTTGCCTCAGGCCCGTAGATCGATGGGTTTTGTCATGCCTACCAAGAAGCGAATCAACTGCGCCTTTCTCTCCTCCCTCCCATCCCTGCTTCTTCCATGCAAAGCAAACTGGCAGAGAGAAAGGCCCTGCAGGCTTTCCAGCCTCCCCAGCTCTTTTTCGGGTGATAGCACACACAGCTTGGGGCAGGCCTCGTCCATTCATCTCCATCTCTTTCCTCATTAGTGAGCAGCTCCCACCCACCACAGGAGGAAGCCAGAGGTTGGGAGAGGACAGGGCACGGAAGAGAAGCTGTAATTGGTGGGGAAGGGAAGTGTGAGGGATGAATCTGGAAAAGAAGATGAAGGGGATAGGAATCAAATGCGCTTCATATACAAACCAGCTGCAAACTGGAGCCTCTCCCACTCTAATTACTTGACTCCCCCAAGCTTTGTCTCATTAAGTGGTTATTTTTCCAGGACAGACAGCATGTGTTTTTGCTTGGTAAGCACTCCTCTTATTTTGAATGCCACTTCCATTCAAGTATCTCACATTAAATTATCCCTTTCCATCATTTTGGCGGGTTTTTTTTTGCTCCTCTCAGCAGATCTGTCCGGCTGCAAGCGAACAGTCAGGCATGCGACTGCCATTTGGTGAGGGACACACTCCTCTTGGAGAGGGAGATGACTCAGAGATCACCGGACTGGGGACACCGACAGCACCAGTCTGGGGTCCCAGAGACTGCTCAGCCAGGTCAGGTCAGGGGCTGGGGAGAGGTCAGGGAGATTTCGTTCATGGATAGGGTTAGGCTGCAGGGGTGGCTGGTGACCCTGCCTAGCACTGCTGTTTCAAAGTGTCTGTGCAGACATAAAGGACTGCTCTACACGGGGGAAAATATATTTTATATAAGCTTTACACTGCTTGGAAAGTCCTTTCTGTTAAACTGGAAGGAGGAACCTTCCCTCCAGCAGGGCTGGGTCACACCTGTAGGAGCACAGCAGCACAGCCGCCCATGCACGGCACTGCGGGTAGCATCCTAAAGGTCTCGGCTTCATGCCGCCTCCGTCTCACCCTGCCAGCAGGGGAGAGGCCTGCTGGAAGATGCCCGCCTTCTTGCTCTTCCTCTCTGAGCCATCACCTCCCTCTTCTGCGGCAGTGAGCAGCACCCTCGGGGACCAGGGCACAAGACGAAGCGTTGGCCAAGCCAGGCTGGCAGTTGGAGCACCTCACGCTGCCGGCAGAGACAGTCTGCCTAGCTGAGTGCTTCTCAGCTGCAGCCGGCTCCTCCAGCCGTCACAGCTAGTCTGCCCCTCCTGCTGACAGAGCCTCCCCTGAGGCTCCCCGTGTCTTTTTCCAGCTTTCTCAAAGCTGCTGCCAGCCAGGAAAGCCCATCGCTCTGGCACGGCATGGAGGGCTGAGCCAGCCAGCTCTCCCGTGCCCTGCCCTTTGCTCGTCCTGTCCCGGGCTGCCCTGTGCCACCTGTATCATGGTATCGTGGCTGGGCCATGTCCCTAACCCTGCTGCAGCATCCTCCAGCGCTCCCACACACAGACCCACTCTGTACCTCTTCAGTCAGGATGACTATGGAGGAGACCGAAGGCTCAAGGTAAGCAGAACTATCACATGCTGTCCCTGGCTACAAGGTGCCAACCCTCTGCCCTACCGGTAAGAGGAGGGTCTTCCAGAACAGCCTGTGTTGGGGTCCCACCTACCCCAGAGCGTGGGAGAAGACAGAGAGAGATGGAGGATGGAAGGAAGGAGCTGGCAGTCAACCTCAAGGCTCACTAAAAGGCTGATAACTCATCCCTCAGTCTCGCTGTGCTGAGGGACACTTTGCTCAGAGCTGCCAGATGTTGCTAACTCTGCTGTGGACATTGCAGTACCAGGCCGTCTCTTGGGCTAGAGCTTCACTGCTGCAGCCAGGAGCTTGCAGTGGCTGGAGGAGGTATTTCAGACTCAGGTCCCGACAGCCTGAGCACCTATAAAAAGCCCTGAGATCAGGGAAAAAGACCTCCAGAAGTCTCCTTAAATACTTCCTGGATTGTTTACTGATGATGAGGCTCTGGGAGTGTTGATTTTGGACATTCAAGGTTTCAGGGTAGACGATACCCCTTTTGTCTCGGTCACTTGCTTTCCTCTCCATGTGGGGTGCCTTCCCATTCAGCCTCTGAAAGGGAGCCTCCATTTCGCAAAGAGGTACCTGAGGGCTCAGCTTTGTGCAGGTGATTTTCCACCTCTTGACTGCCACAGAGGAATCCAAGGAGCCAACTGAGGGACAACCAGCCGGGAGGTCAGGGCATGCAGGACCGGAGCCAGAGCTACGAGAGGCACCTTGAGACATGAAACATGCCTGCCCGGTCTCCTGGAATTGGCTCTGTTTTTGGGGATGTAATGCTGACACTGCTACGAAGCCTCGAAGCCCCGTTAAAGCTCTGACTGCGTGGTCAAGGGGTAGCATTACGCATCCTAGGCACAGCCCGTAGCCCCTCCGACTGTTCCCCGTAACGAATTCATGACAGAGCACTACGGTCAGTGCAGCTGGTAATGAAAAGAGGGTTAACCAAGGTTAACCACTTGCATCCGCTGTTTGCGTTACCGCCTGTTTCCCTGCTGCTTTGTTCTGTGTGCTAAGCGAAGCTGATTTAAGAGGGCGGGCGGCCGCTGGTGATACCTCTGCTCCCTGGCTGCCTGCGGGAGCTGCACGGAGAGCTGCAGCGCCTGGGGCCGGGGCAGGCAGGGAGAGAGCAGCAGCGGGTGCCTGGAGAGGTCCCAGCCGGGTATGGCCTCCAGCACCCCCTGATCCATCCCAAAACCTCTCCCGGAAGGCCAGCAGACGTGGCCGGCAGCGGACACCGCTACAGCACTGCATCCACCCGCCCCTGGTGCTCGCAGCAGCTAGCTGGCGATGGAGGCAGCCCTGCAGATCGGCCACGGGCTGGGTTCTTCCATGGACTGTGTCCTGGGGCAGACTAGACCCGATAACCTAGATACAGTCTTATCCCCTCCCCCTGCCTTCCGTCCTTTGTCTGAGTGGCAAGAGGGAGGGAGGGCTGGAAGCAGCCGGTCACCACCACGAATCCAGCTCCCGGCACAGAAAGGCTGCTTAACCCCCACGTAACACGTCCGCCGCCTCGCCGCGGCTCTCCTGTGCAGCACGAGGCCCTCCTGCTCCGGCCGGGGGCACTGACCCACACGCGCATCGCGCTTCCACCCCTGCCGCCCGTGTGGCTCCAGACCTGCGTCCCCGCTCCCCAGCCTGAGCATCACTGGGCATTTCGAGTGGGGCAGGGAAACTTATCCCAGCCTTTCAGGCTGCCGCAGCAGTGCCGGCAGCACCCTCCCTCCGTGTGCTCTGCAGAGGGCTTGGACTCTGCCGGGGCCGCAGCAATTAAATCTAGGGCACCGTGTGCCGAAGCCTCTGCGGAGATGCAGAAGCTGGAGGGGAAGAGGCTGGGCACGTCCTCAGCCTCTGCCCCAGCCATACCCTCTGCAGCACTCCCAGCTGTACAGCCCTTACCCTGCACCCCGGCTCGCAGCCTGGGCTGTACCCCAAGCCGAGAGGATGCTGAGCACCCTGGGACCAGGGCATCCATCCCACCGGAGCTGCCTGTCCCCTGCCCGCCCGCCAGCTCCTGCGCAGATGCCCAGGGAGCAGCACAGGGCGTCCCCACTGCCCTGGCAGCAGCTGCCTGTCAGTGGCAAGGGACAAGCCAGTGGCAGAGCAGCTTGTGGGCTTTCCCCAGCCCTGGACCAGCTGGGATTATATCTTTCTTTCAGAGCAGCCCCTGGCGACAGCAACTCCGCATCAGCACCACAACCGCCACCCCTGCTCCTTCTCCTTCAATGCCGGACTGCTACCACCGAAAGACGAGAAGAAAAAATACAAAGCTAACACCAATTTCCACCGCCGCCCTTCAGAGACATTCACATCCCCAGCAGCCAGAGCTCAGCAGCGTGGGGGCACCGCGGAGCCTGTGTGCACAAAAAGCCCGAGCGTCCCTCCAGCGTCGCCCAGCCCTGCCAAGCCCAGAGCATCCTACCTTTGAACATGAAGCTTCCTTTGTCTCCGAATACTCTCCCAAGGGGGTGGGTCTCCCCCCAGTTCTCTAGCCTGACGCTGGCGCAGCGCAGTGGGCTACGAAGCTCCGCTTTTACCTCTCTCTTTCTTTCCTGTCCTCTTCTCCCCCCTCTCCTTCCCCTCCTTCTCCAGTGGCTATTTCAGCTGAGCGGGGATGCTGGTGCTGCTCCTGCTGCCATCGTCATGTGACCTGAATATTAAACATCGCTGCGAAATCTCCCCCCGCGCACCCTCCCCCGGCTCCATCCCCAGCCTCCCCGCCAGGGTGGGCACAGCGGTGGGGACGGGGAGGCCGCCACGGATGGGCTCCCTCCGCGCGCCCCGGAGGGGCCCCCTCGCACACACAGGCGCAGCCCCCTCCCTCCCCACACCCCGCCGGCTCTTCTTGCCCTCTCCCTCCCTGCTGCCCAGGGCCGCAGAGCATCCCTGGAGGCAGCCCTTGTTTATGGGGGATATTTAACCCTTTGCAGCTGAGAAATCACGCTCCCCCCTTGGATATTTATTGGGTTCAGGGGACCGCAAGGTCTCCTGGAGAGAGGGGATTGGGAACGGCTCATTGAGACTCATTTGCCCTTCAGCTCCGCTTGCGGAGGCGTGAGAAACCTCTCCTCGCTTGGCACTGCGATTGCTGGCTGTCAGCCCCCGGTGCAGAGGCACAGCCGTCCCCTGCGTGCGTGTAGCGGTGTGTGCGTGCATGTGCACACGTGTGTGCGAGGAGCAGGGCGAGGTGCGGCCGGTTGTGTCTGGGGAGCCATGCGGGTCACCTGGCTGCCCTCCTGCCCGGGCTGGCCGCGTTGGAGGGGTGCCCCTTCCCTCTGCATTTCCTTCTCCGATGGTCCCCACCGGGCATCATGGCAGCACCATGCTGGGGCACCAAAATTTCGGCAGGGTGACGGCAGAACCCAGCACGCTGCCAGCTCCGTGGGCTCGGTGGCTTTCCCTGCCTGGCCGTCCGGGGGCATCCCCGTGCGTCGCCCAGCAGGCCTGGCAGCGGTCCGACAGGCGGGCTGCCTCGGGATGGATGGACAGATGGACAGACGGACATGTTTCCCCTCCGGACACCCATCTCCCCCGGCTCCCCTGCTGTTCCTCTGCACCTTCGGGGCAGAGGGGACGCCCCCATGCCCTCTGCCCTGCCCCACACTGAGCCCCGAGGGCCCCCCTCCCAGCCCACCCCACAGCGCAGACCCACCGGTGCGTGGGTCCCCGGTGCCCGGCGTCTTCTCCGCCGGAACGGCCTCAGCCCCGCCAGGCCCCGGGGCGAGCCGGGGACGCGGGGGGACGTGCGTGATGGGGGCCGGACCCCGCGGCCGCTGCCAGGGGGCCCCCCCGCC
>VXAL01017111.1:0-26739 GCA_013399475.1 Chauna torquata | reverse complement strand
CAGCCAAAACCATGACACATTTGAAGGGAACTTGCTAGAAAAGCTCAGGATAAACATAGGTCAAATGGGAATATTTGGTTGATTAAGCTATCCATTCTTTTTCTTCTGCCCATTTCTCTTTTTACTTTACCTTCACACTTCACAGCTTCTAGTGTTATGGTGTACATCTTCTGTATGTAGCAATTTCATTTATAAAATAGTCTTGATTTACTCCTTTAATATAGTTCATCCTGTGCACTAAATGAGGCAGGGAGCATGTGAATGAGGCAAAAGATCATGGAATTTTAACTGCCTAAATACACATATCACCAAAGTGCTAGCAATATTCTTTCTATTATGGCTTGTTAAAGAGGGAGGTAATTTTACTTATACACTTATTTGCTTGTATACTTCACTTCTGAGGCTTCACTAAAAGTAAATAGATTATATAGTTATTTTTTATGTTAAAATTTTTGCTTCACCAGCTCAATCTTTGAACCTCTAAAGCAGTCCCTTGTTATTTTGCCTGTGTGAATCTGTCCTTAGAAACTACACACTACACACTAAAGCAAAGCTTATATTAGATCTGAGGAGCATTTCTGTGGAGCTGAAACTGGCAAAAAATGAAGATACAGTAGGTGTTTCTGAGAAATCACTGGCAGAGCTGATGGTTTTCCTCATAGAGATTCATTTTTTTTATCTATGTCCTATGTAATTTTTCAGCTGGAATTTGAGTCTGAAAAAAAAATCAACATCTCTTGATTCTTTGTGTGGGCCACTTTCTGTGAATCCAGAATAATAATAATAGACAGCCACGCAGAGCTTTCCATTAACTGATGGCAAGATTATCAATAAGTGCAGGACATGGTAATGGCATCGCTGTCTTTCCATTAAAGCTGGAGGACCACAGGTTCTGAGAGTAAAAACAGTTAATTTAAGGTTTATGCAATGAGAAAGCCAGGATTTTCCTGGAAGTGTTTAAGGTCAGAGCTCTATCCATAGCTCACATAACTTCTGCCCTTTGATGAGAAGACCTGTTTTTGTCCAGAGTTTGGCCTGTCTGAAAAAATTAGTTGAGATGCTATGGGCCCAGCCTGTGAGCAACTCTGGGATTTCTTTGCTCACAAACAAACAAACAAAAAAAAGGACAGTTTCTGACATTTTGTAACTCAGCAATTTTTTTTTTTTTAATTTATTTTCATAAAATAGAAAAAGTCATTTTCCCCTAAAAATGTTTAAAGTCCTGGTGTCATATTTGATGTCAATACTCATTGAGAGGAAAAAGAACAATAAAGCAGCTTCATATTTCTGTATGTTGGTGTTAGGTAGTCTTAATAAAAAGTCTGTCATATGTACAAGACTATGGCATTTCGTGTAACAGAGTACCATGAAGCACTGAGGAGGCTATAATAGCTAGATAAAACTATCCCAGTAAATTTTCAGATGACTGCCCATCCTTTTTGCAACACAATTCGCAAGTGTAATTTACCTGTGATTGCTTATCTGCATAGTGGTATCACTACCTGATTGAAGGCACAAATTCATTTTAACAGGAGCAAAGTTGGAGGATTTAATTTTGCGCACCNTCTGAGATGCTTGTGACTTCTCAGGATAAGAGGCAATGCAAATTTGAGAGCATACTCTGGCTAGGAAATCCAGGGACACCGTACCAATTTATTGCATTCATAACTTGCATTTATGAGCTCCTGTAATCAGCTACAAAAGTAAGTTTTTGTTTTAACTTTTGACTAAGTAGATAGACTGTAAATATGATAATCACTTTTCCAATCTTTTATTTTATTTACAGAATTATATACTGAATCAGTACTGACAACACGTCACACAGAGAGGCACGCTGCTCAGGAGCAAGTCAGTTCAGCAGCTGAGTGGTGGATTATGGTGTACAGGGTGGTTTTCTGAGCCAGGGAAACCTCAGGATAGTGGAGAGACCCACCAGGAGCCTGAAGCTCTCATAAGAGCAGCTGACAAGGCTTGGGTGGCCAACCCCAATTACAGAAAAGGAAACATTGGGGAGCACTAACTGCCAAGAGCACTGCAACCAGGATGTGCAAACAGGGACAAGGAGGGTGCAGCAGTTTGCACAGCAGTTCACGTGGAAGGGCACGTTGGAAGGGCCGTTCACTCTGCTCTTTGGCCCTGCAAGCTCCAGTAACAGTTGCCTAGACAGGATATAGGGCACTCAGAGTAAAGGCTGCAGCTCCAGCTGGTGTGTCTCCTCCACCTACTCCAGTGCTGTTCGACATTTCCACCCAGACAGAGCTGCTGAAGGGAGAGGCTACAGTGCAGACCTTGGACTGCAGGAAGTACCTAGACCTTTCTTTTGTGACAGGGACAGACAGCAAATATGCTTGCAAAAGTTGTGCCCGGGAGGAGGACTGCCTGCACCAGGTAGCTGTGCTGCAGGAGGCAGTGAGAAGGCTGCACAATATCAGGAAAGCTGAGGTGGAGTTAGGTGGTTCTATGCATAGTCTGAAGTGGACCCACAGTCAGAACCCCCCCTCAAGACCACACAGAAGGGAATGATACCGAAAACATGGAGGAATGGAAGCTTGTTACAGCAAGGACCGGCAGGAGGAAGAGACTTCCCACGTTACCTGAGATGCCCTTGCAGAACCACTTCACTGCTCTGGGGACTGCAGAGGAAGGATCCCTCATGTCAGGGGAGATGCAGCTATTAACTGAACCAGCTTGGCCTGTTCCCTACTCAACCAAGAAACAGCAATGGGTGACAGTTGTGTGGACTCTCTTCTGTGGGGAACAGAGGTGCCTATTTGCCAACCTGATCTTCTCTCAAGAGATGTTTACTGCCTACCAAGGGCTCACATTAGGGATGTTGCCAGGAGACTGTTGAGCATTGTACAGCCCACAGACTACTAACAACTGCTGTTATTTCATGTGGGCACCAATGACTGTTAAGAGTAGTCCAAGGCTCTTGAAGAGCCCTTGCAGCAACTGTAAGAGGCTTGAGCACAGGTGGTCTTTGATTCTAGTGGTCAAGTGTCTGAAAGGACCAGTCAAATCTAGCAGATCAATGCATGGTTGCAGGACTGGTGTTATAGACAGAGATTTGGCTTTTTAGGCCAGGAGACTCTTTGAGAAACCTCATCTACTGAGGACTGATGGGGTCCATCAGTCAGAGTAGGGGAAAAGTATCTTTGGTTACAGGCTTGCCAAGCTGATGAAGAGAGCTTTAAACTAAAGTTGACAAGGGAGAGGAACCTCGGTCCACCCAACTCTTATTGGTTTGATTCCAGCACCAGCAATGCTCTGGATGCCCAGAGCCAGGAAGAGGATCAGATATCAGCAAGAGAACACTTGAGCAGCACAAAGGTATTCCAGCCACTTCATCCAATAAACGGTTTCATTAGGGGCCCAACTGAAGTGACTCTACATGAATACACACTGTATGGGAAACAAACAAGGGGAACTGGAAGTTTTAAACCAGTCTTAGTGCTACCATGTCATTGGCCTCAGTGAGACGTGGTGAGATGACTTGCATTGCTGGTGTGTTGGGATAGATCTTACAGGCTCTGCAGGAGAGATCAGCAGGGAAGGAAAGGAGGTGGGTTAGCACTGTAAGTTATGGCATGCCTTGACTGCATGGAGCTGGGCAATAGTGATGAAAGGGTTGAGTTTCTCTGGGTAAGAGTAAGGGTAAAGGCCAATAAGACTGATATTATGGTGGAAGTCCATTACAGACTGCCCAACCAGGATAAAGAGGTAGATGAAACATCCTATAAGCAATGAGGAGAAATCTCATGATCGCTAGCCCTTGTTCTCTTGAGGGATTTCAACTTCCCAGATGTGTACTGGAAACGCAATAGAGCAATACAGCAGTCTAGGAGATTCCGGAAGTGTGTGGAGGATAACTTCCTGACACAGATGGCGAGGAAACTGACTAGGGATGATGACCCACTTGACTTGTTTTTTTGCAAAGAGGGAAGGACTTGTGGTTGATGTGATGGTTGGAGTCTGCATTGGGCACAGGGGTCATGAAATGATAGAGTTTTTGATTCTTGGTGAAGTAAAGAAGGTGATTAGCAAAACTGCTACCTTGGATTTCCAGAGGGCACACTTTGGCCTATTTAGAGACCTGGTCGACAGAGTCCCTTGGAAGGTGGTTATGAAAGGTAAAGGAGTCCAGGAAGGCTGGATCTTCCTCAAGAATGAAATCTTACAGGCACAGGAACAGGCCATCCCAATCCACTGAAAGTTTAGTCGATGGGGGAGAAGACCAGCCTGGCTGAACAGAGAACTTCTTCTGAAACTCAGGAAGAAAAAGAGAGTTTATGAACTTTGGAAGAAACGGCAGGCAACTCATTAGAACTATAGAGTTCTTGTCAAGTTGTGCAGGGACAAAATTAAAAGGACCAAAGCCCAACTAGAATTCAATTTGGCTAGTGCAGTAAAAGGCAACAAAAAAATGCTTTTATAAACACAACAACAGCAAAAGGAGGAGTAAGAAGAATCTCTGTCCTTTACCAGATGTGAGGGAAAATGTAGTGATGAAAGAGGAGGATAAGGTTGAGGTACTTAATGTCTTTTTTGCTTCAGTCTTTATTAGTAAGTCCAATTGTTCTCAGGGTACCCAGTCCACTGAGTTGGAAGATGGTGACAGGGAGAGAGATGAAGCCCCTATAATCCAATGGGAAACTATAAGTGACCTCCTCCTTGTTTTGAATATTCATAAGTCTATGGGACCAGATGGGATTCACCCAAGGGTACTGAAGGAGCTGGAGGAAGTGCTTGCCAAACCACTCTTGAGAATTTACCAGCAGTCTTGGCCAACTGGGGAGGTCCTGGTTGACTGGAGGTTATCAAATGTGACTCCAATCTACAAGGACAGGAAGGAGGATCCAGAGAATTACAGGCCTATCACTCTGACCTCAGTATCAGGGAAGGTTATGGAGGAGATCATCTTGAGTGCCATCTGTCCTGGTTTCGGCTGGACTAGAGTTAATTTTCTTCCTAGTAGCTAGTATGGTGCTATGTTTTGGATTTAGTATGAGAATGATGCTGATAACACATCAGTGTTTTAGTTGTTGCAGAGCAGTGTTAGCACAGAGTCAAGGACTTTTCAGCTTCTCATGCTGCCCTGCCAGCGAGGAGGCTGGGGGTGCACCAGAAGCTGAGAGGAGACACAGCCAGAACATCTGACCCTATCCGGCCAAAGAGATATTCCATGCCACATGACATCACAAGGGACAATAAAAATGGGAGGGTTGACTGGGGCTGGGAGGGGAACCACTGCTCGGGGGCAGGTTGGGCATCGGTCTGTGGGTGGTGAGCAATTGTATTGTGCATCACTTGCTTTGTTTATCTTGTACTATTGTTAATATTATTATCATTATCATTTTCCCCTCCTTTTCTGTCCTATTAAACTGTCTTTATCTCAACCCATAAGCTTTTACTTTTTTTTTTTTTTCTGATTTTCTCCCCCATCCCCCAGTGGGATGGGGGGAGTAAACAAATGACTGTGTGATGCTTAGCTGCCTGCTGAGTTAAACGACAACACCATCACACAGCACACATGGGACAATCGAGTGATCAGAAGCAGCCAGCATGAGTTTATGAAGGGCAGGTCCTGCCTGACTAACCTGATTTCTATGACAAGAAGACCCACTTAGTAGATGAGGGAAAGGCTGTGGATGTTGTTTATTCGGATTTTAGTAAAGCATTTGACATTGTTTTCCACAGTGTTCTTACCGGTCTCTACAACTACCTGAAAGGAGGTTGTAGTGAGGAGGGTGTTGCTCTCTTTTCTCAGGTGACAAGTGACAGGACATGAGGAAAGTCTCAAGTTATGCCAGGGGAGGTTTAGATTGGACATCAGGAAGAATTTCTTCACAGAGAGGGTGGTTAAGCACTGGAACGGGCTTCCCAGGGAAGTGGTGGAGTCCCCATCCCTAGAGGTATTTAGGAGACGTGTGGATTTGGCACTAAGGAACATGGTTTAGTAATGGGACTTGGTAGGTTAGGTTGATGGTTGGAGCTGACGATCTTGAAGGTCTTTTCCAACCTAAATGAGTCTATCATTCTATTATGCTATGACTCTAACATGAGATAAGATTATACCAGCTTGCTAACCAACTTTTCACTGCAATGATACAAATAGTAGTGTTATTCTTTTGGGTTTCTGGAATAAACAACTGCCAGATATGAAGTACTCTGAACATATAAACATATTGCCATAACGTATACTCAAGTCACTTTCTTAAGTCTGTAGAAAGCCCAAACCCAGCTCCTATTACCTTAGCAAACAATGTGGAATTTGTTGATGACTTTAATGTTTCCTTTGGAAACTACAATGCTAAGTAACTATCTGATGAACAAAGCTGAGGACAATATATCTTTTCATATAAAAATATAATGGTTTATATTTTAAGTTTTTTAGAAGCCAACATCTGAGCTTTAATAACTACCATTCTAGCTATTCTGCCCTATATCCAAAGTTACTTTGAACAGTATCAAGTGGATGTCTTTGTTTAATTCACACTTTTATTTGGATACTCTCATCAACCTGTTGATGAACAAACGTGTAAAATATTCTCTAGCACATTTCTGGTGCTTTATATCCAGGTTAGCTGCAATTTTTGAATGTACTAATAAGTGGCCTCCTTTCCTGCTAGGATGAAAGCTAAACTAATATGTGTTGATCATTCTCCCAGTGCCTCCCCACAGACCTCATCACTCTGCTCAGGATAGTTTGAGTTCACCCTCAACTCGTTGATAAAAATATCAGAGAGAGCTGACGTGAGAGAACCGATGGATGTGACTCCAAAAGCCCCACACTGTGGTTCACTCAGCTGTGTAATGGCTACCTCGACTCTTTGGAGGCTCCAAAGAACTAGATAATTCAGGCATGTAGAGGCATGGCTCTGTTTATACAGTTCGGGAGGGAAGGAAAGCATAGCACTCCCAGGGAAGCTTACCTGTTACTAAATGTACAGGTAGATGAATTGCTGTGTTGAAGACCTTCCTTTTCTCTAGTTGTACAAAGAACAACTATTTATGAAGCTGCTCTAATCTAATTAATGAGAGGTTCCTCTGGGGGAGAAAGGTGACTGGAACCAGGTAAGACTCCCAGATTGCCAAGTAAAGTATTCAAGGGCTCCTGTAGCCCAATCTCACATGAGGTACATACACCTCTCATGTCACAAATCAAAACAGATTCAAGGACCAGATGCACTGAATGTGTTTGAGAAGTTTTATTCCCCATCCCAGTGTCCTCTCCTGCTCTGGTCTCTCAGTCTTGACATCTCAACTCTTCCAAGCACAGTTATACAGCTTTCTTCAGACATTATGAGTACCACATGCCTGCAGCTGCTTAATGGCACAAAATGTGCCTTCTTCCACCTAAAACTTTTGAGGTCCTGCTTTGGTATATGACCAAATGGCATATGGATGAAATGCTTCCTTGCACAACACAGGTCGAGGGTGGTACTTCTTAGGAAGTATGGCTGTCTCTGAAATACACAGCATTTATCTTTGTCAGAAATAGGGAAGGTGACAGACAAGGTAATAGTAATGGAAGCAAGCTACTAAATAATAATAATAATAATAATAATAATAATAATAATAATAATAATAATAATAATTCAGGAAAAAAAATGCTGTCAGCAGGATCAGAGCTATTTCTGATTATAGCAACTCAAGACCAAGTCTAAGACCTGTAATGTTGAATCTTTCACTCAGAAAATCTATAATTTAGTCACCTAAATCATTCACAGATAACTTTTGAATTGCTCCAGACACAGGTAAATCACAGAAAAAGCAAGGAAGTGAATCATATTTTGAAATATATTTTGGTGAAGAAAAACAAAAGTCTGATATATTTTATTTTATTTAAAATATGGCAATTTCTTTAAAATGTTAGAAGAGGGGAAGAAACAGAAATGAACACTGTAGGGAAAAGGTATCAAGTGAAATGTATGGTTTAATTAAAAACATCTTCAGATTTGACCTTAACTTTTTTTTCTGTGTTGAATAGTAAACCAAAAAAAAAAAAAAAATTCTTTTTTGTTATAATTCTGGCCAGATCATAGAAGACTATGACATAACATTAGGTACAGAAATTATTATTCACAGTTTTACTCTTCTTTTCTCGCCTGAATCTTTCAGTTAACTTTTGATATTATGAAAACATCATTTATTAGATTGTCAAGGTAGAAATAAACAGTATACTATTTTGCATTTACTTTATATACAATGCATACAGAAAAAAAATGTAATCTTATTTTTGTTTGGAAATTCATGAAATTTAGCAGCTAAAACACTAATTATTTTTGCTAATTGGATGAATAATTGTTAAACAGCTTGTGTAAATATGAAATGTTCTGAATATACCTCTTATGCAATTCATGAAAGACCAAATGGCATTCTTTTTATGTAATGAAATTAATACCCCCCCAAAAAAAAAAAAACAAAAAAACAAACAAACAAACAAACAAACAAAAAACCTCAAAGTTACATTTGCACATATACTTCTTTATTAAGACACATTGTCATGGTTTTGGCTGGGTCAGAGTTAATTTTCTTCGTAGATGCTCACACAATGCTGTGTTTTGGAGTTTTGATGAAAATAGTGGTGATGTTTTTGGTTGTTGCAGGTTGTTGCTTTCACAGAGCCAAGGACTTTTCAGCTTCTCATGCTGCCCTGCCAACAAGGAGGTTGGGGGTGCACAAGAAGCTGGGAGGAGACACAGCCAGGACAGGTGACCCAGACTGACCAAAGAGATATCCCATACCATGTGGTGTCATGCTCAGCAGTAAAAGCTGGGGTAAAGGAGGAAGGGGGAGACATTGGGAGTGATGGCGTTTGTCTTCCCAAGAAACCATTACGCGTGATGAGCCCTGCTTTCCTGGAAGTGAATGAACACCTGCCTGCCCATGGGAAGTAGTGAATGAATCCCTGGTTTTGCTTTGCTTGCACACACGGCTTTTGCTTCACCTAGTAAACTGTCTTTATCTCAGCCTATGAGTTCTCGCACTTTTACCTTTCTGATTCTCTCCCCATCCCACCTGGGGAGAGTGAGTGAGCAGCTATGTGGCACTTAGCTGCCTGCCAGGGCTAAACCACAACACATATTTAGAAAAAAAACTTCTTTGTAAATAACTTATTCAAATTTTAAATAGCAAAAAAATCTAAGTCACTGTCATTAACTGTAGTGAAATGTATCATCTGTTGTATTATCTGAAGGGTCATGGTTTTGTTAAACTGAGCAACAAATAAAATATATTTCCCTATCCAAAATGCTTTACTAAGAATTGAACCTGCACCACACCAGGATCTCACCAAAATCATCAGAGATTAAGTAATTAATGTAAGCAATATAATGTAAATAATAAAATAATTCAGTGGAAAGCATGGTTTAATGTTTATAATACGATGGACTACATGTTTTTATAAAATATAGGCTTTTTAGTAAAAGCGTGGAGTGTTATTGTTTTGTTTTGTTTTTTTTTTTTTTCTTAAATAGCCAGTGTTTATAGTAGTCACTTAAGATATGGGAGACTTCAGCTTTCTCTTCAATTTAACAAGATTCAGACTTCCAGCTTCTGTTTCCCAAATGGATGTCTAACCATTAGGCAACAAGCTAAACTGGTTATGTTTTAATGGAACCATTAAAACCTGCAGACAACATTAATTCATGTTGCTGTTGTGCCCTCAGGAGATCTGATGGTTCATTTTACTTACTCTGACCTTTTCAAAACAGCTTTATTTGGCACCTTTGGACTGGAGATCACACAAGAGAGATTTCCTGACAAGTAAAATAGAACTTTTAGAAAATATTGCATGGTAAGTCTTTGATAAATGTCTAGTTAGTATCTGGATGTATGTAAGAATGTAAGAATAAACAGGAATATATTTACAAGAGCAAAGGGAAAGCCTATTTAAGAGTTTAATAGATATTAAAGGGATCTGGGGGTGCTGGTTGACAGCAGGCTCAACATGAGTCAGTAGCGTGCCCTGGCAGCCAAAAGGGCAAACTGCATTTTGGGGTGCATTAAACAGCGTGTAGCCAGCCAGTCAAAAGAGGAGATTCTCCCACTGTATTTTGCACTTGTGTGGTAGTATTGTGTGCAGTTCTGGGCTCCGCAGTGTAAAAAGGATGTTAAGGTACTTGAAAACCTCCAGAGGAGGGCAACAAAGCTGGCAGAAGGGCTGGAAGTCATGTCCTGTGAGGAGAGGCTGAGGACACTTGGGTTGTCTGGTCTGAGGAAGACTAAGAGGCAACCCCATTGCTCTCTACAACTTCCTGAGCAGGGGAAGCAGAGAGGGAGGTGCTGGTCCCTGCTCCCTGGAAGCAGATGACAGGGCACATGGGAATGGCACAAAGCTGCTCCAGGGGATGTTGGAGCCCGTGGATATTAGCAAAAATTTCTTTACTGTGAGAGTGATCAAACACTGGAACAGGCTTCCTAGAGAGGTGGTTGATGCCCCATGCCTGTCAGTATTCAAGAGGCAACTGGATAGTGACCTCAATAATATGCTCTAACTTTTGGTTAGCCCTGAAGAGTTCAGGCAGTTGGACTAGATGATCTTTGAAGGCAAGTCCCTTCCAACTTAATTGTTCTATTCTATTCTATTCTAATTTAGTCTAGTCTAATCTAGTCTATTCCTACTGAAACACTTGGATTGTACTATAGTGGGTACAGAGGCAACAGAGGGGACAAAATGCTTGGAAAAAGATGCAGATATTTTTAATAGTCTGTAGTTGGATCAAGTATAAAAAGAGTATGCAAGACTGGTCTCAAGATTTTAACAATGAAAAATTAACAAGTATGTTTGAAGAGCTAAACAGCAAAGAATGTTGCAACCAGAGGACAGCCTAAGATTAGTGATAAATAATTAAAAACATATATATATATAGTCATCCTTTTGCTTTTATGTTAGAATAGACATATGAAGTAGTAGAAATAGTATACATAGATATATTTGCATATGCACATTGCTGGATTTTCTCTTTTTGTAAAAGAATGGACCTCATTGCTAAAACACTAGTGTCATACATTTGATACAAAACTGTAATGGTGGGGGAAGCCCTGTATTCTTAAGAAGATGCTAGTGCCAGAGTATGTTTTTGTACAAGATTGCTACTGCCATAATGTGTTTTTGTACAAGACTGCTTTCTGGCAAAAACAGAAAACTTTGAAAATGAGGTAAAGATTTGGCAAATTATAAATAGTTGTAAAATATAAAGCAAATAAGAACACAATATTAAAGTAATCAATCACAAAGTTCTTTTGGATTTAATGTAGTACTCAGCAGCATTTATTGAATCTAACGGACAGACAGATGGGTGGAAAAGATTATAAATGCTATAAAATTGTACGAAAACATCAACTGTTTTGATCATTCCCTGCATTAAGTAGAACTTAAGGTTACAGAAAGAAGTAGGGATTTGGGATTTACACAGGCTAAGGCATCTGCATTTTCTTATACTTTTAAAAGTGCACTCATTACAAACACCAATGTAGCTCAATTCACATTTTACTGCACTACGCACAATCATGTATTTACATTAGTTGTTAAACTAAGCATAGTTTTGTCAGTTTAAGAAGAATGAAAAATACTCCTTTGTCTATTCCTTTTAGCCTTCTGACAACTTTAGCTTACCAGACAGCCTCTGAGAGACAAAGCCATAATGTGCAGTGCTTCTGTCTCACCAGCTATCCCTGCTTTGACTCTGCCACCCTCCTGCCCTGCCTTCTGCCTGCCCTGATCATTCAGGCAAGCAAGTGGGGCTGGAGTAGCAATTGAAGTGTAAATTCAGCTCTGAGCTTTCTCATGGCTGAATTGCTCCTTCCATCTGAACAGGTAGAACCTGCAAGTTGGTAAAAATATGCTAAAACTGAAAGTATGTCTGATACGGAAGCCTGATCTACACAGATTTCATACTTTGCAATTCAGTATACATGTTATGAAGAGTAAATGAAGATATAACGCATAGATGACATTTTTTCATTCCTGTAGTATTTTGGCTATGTTCTGAACATTAGAAGCTTGCTAGGCACCCATTAATTATGTAATGTTCTCACAAAATTACTGTATTATGCTATTTAGCAAGTTAATATATGTTCCCTTTTTCTTCCCTACCTAGTCTTGAAAGTTCTGGATGAAGTCATTTCTTAGTTGAAATTGATTCATGACCTATCTCTTGCACAGAGTCAACTAAATAAATATTTCTAAAGCAGTAGTTTTCTTGAAAGACATAAAAAAATTCTTGTCCGTTTTATACATTATCCAAACTGATCCTTTATTACTTTCAGTTTTCCTGTTCATATGTATGGTAATAAATCCCTTTGTCTATTTTTACATCCTGCATGAAACATTCAAAACCTAAGCAAAATATACCAGTCCATTCTACCATAGTTACTTTTCATCCATGTATTTAATAATTACTAAAATATCACTTTATTATTATTATTGTTTTTTGTTTTGTTTTAAGTAAACAATAGGTTTTTTTTCCATGCAACATTTCTTTCTACCCCATTCCCACCTCTTCATAATTCTCATATATTCTGTACTTACTAAAATTTTCTGCAGTCACTGTATTTGTAAATAAGAAAGTGATAGTGGATTTACTTAAGAGTTTTAACTGTAAAAAAAAAAATCAGAACTCAATTCCATATTAATTCATAGTCTCTCATACAACTTCTTCAAAGAAAATTTGAGCGTCTTTGAAACTAACAGTTTTAAAGGTAGCTGACTGAGTTTAAATCAGAAACTTTATTTTATATATCTATCTCAGTGATTTTTTTAGAGGAAAAACTTTACTTTGCAAGTGATTTTGAGACTTCATCGTTTAGATTACATTATAAATAGTAACACAAACAAAGATATGGAAACAGAAAATGTTTAATTTTAAAGCATTCAAAATATTAGGGTTGATTTTTTTTTTTCTGATGTCATATGCAGTTTTTATTCCATTATATATTATGAAATAAAAAAAACACAAGAACTAGTCACTACAAATTTAAACAGTCCAACTGTCAAAATACTAATAGCCTAGCAGTTTCAAATCTTTTTTCTTCATTTTCTATGAAATTAAACAAGTGAAAAATTAACCCAATTCAATAAGCTCTGAGTAATTTAACCTCATCATTGTTAGGTAACATTGGGTAAATGGTTCAGATAAACTTTCTCCTACCTACATTTTTTAAATTCAAATATAAAAGAAGAAAAAAGACATGACTATATACTAAAAAAGTAGTATTTTTGATCACCCTTAATAACACATATCTTCTACAAAGCTAAAAGCCCTTAAGCTGAAAGACATGGCATGAGGTTTGCATTGTTATGTAAAGCAAAGTTTGTTAGCTTTTTTTTGCCAAAGTACAGACAGGTCAATATGAGCCTAATACCCAAACCTAGTAGAAAGATATATCAAGAAAATACTTGGTCAATGGAGTATATTTTTACAATCACAGCATAATGAAAATACAGCATTTCTATTTATTATTTAGTTCCATTACACTTTTAGAATTTGTTCTGGAGACAATGATCATATTTTGTTGACAGAAGATAAACACCTCCACAGATAAACAGCTAAACTTCTGTTTTGTTTTGTGCTTCCCATTTCTTTTTCAAAAATATTAGTTTGTTGTGTAATGGTTCCTTTTGGAAGTAAGCATTTATATTCTACAAATTTTTACAATATATTAATATATTATTATTATTATGAATTTCCAAAAGAAAAAAATGTTTAGTTTGAAAGTACAATATCAAAACCAATATGACAAATGAGCTCTTTCACATTTCTATTTATGATTAGAAGAGAGATATAACCTTAAGTATGCCTCAAAATCTGATTAGATTGAAATGTCAGAACCATAAAATATCTGGATTGATTCCAGCTTACTTTAGGAACTCAGTGAGTCTTTACCTCCCCAGACTTTGAAAGAGAATATATTCCATTGTTACATGTCTTGTAGAAAATGATCTGACATTTTATTCAGCACAACCAATTTTGAAAAATCTCAGTTGATCTACATATCTCCTAACAAGTATACAACACTATATTTCTTATGTTAAAGCACAAAAAGATGGCAAAAAAGAAAAGAAAAAAAAAGAGAGAGAGAAAAAGGAAAGAAGAAGAAAGAAAAGAAAGAAAAGAGGGAAAAGGTAAAAAAGTAAAAAGGGAAAAAGGAAAAAGAAAAAAGAAGAAAAAAAAGTTAATATTTTTCTATTGGGAAAGGAAGACCACAGAAAAGTTTTGATAAGCACTTTCTAGGTTTCACTGCATAGTTGAACATAAAATGTTCAATTCATATAATGTTCATTGTTTTATTGAAACATAGCAAAATCAAAGCTTTTTTATATACCCAATTTTTATTCTAATATTCATATCCAAGAAGAGAACTTACAATTTTATCCATATACTTGTAAAATCTTTTTTTTACATTTCCATAGAGATGCAAAAAGGAAGAAGCAAAAATGGTTTGCAAGTAGCTTTACATGGGATAAATGTTTTACTTAAATATTCCCTTGATTCATTTCTGTTACTATTTTTTATCTGTGTTTGAACAGTCACTAGTGGCAGTACAGGAGGCAATGGGTACAAAAGAAAACACAGGAGGTTCTGTTTGAACATAAAGAAACTTTTTTTCTGTGAGGCTGACAGGTTGCCCAGAGAGGTTGTGGAGTCTTCCTTCTTGGAGATAAAAAAAAGTCGCCTAGACAGGGTATTGGGCAACCCACTCTAGGTGTTTGAGCAGGGGGTATGACCTCAAGATGTCCCTTCCAACCTCAAACATTCTGTGACCCTGAAAAATCACTGAGAACAGAAAACCCAAATCTGTAGGCCAGACCCTTCCCTTTCAAAGTGGTAGCACCAGTGAAATTATTCTCCTTGGTTTTACTGACTCTGTAGGAAGATAAGACTGCGAAAGATGTTCCGGATTGCTGGGTTCAAGTCCCTGCCTGCTATATCCAAATATGTCTTACAGTTATGTCCAATATACAGTAATTTCAATGTAATCCTCCCAACATTTTTTTGCAAATGGCTCCAATATCTTGCTATTTAAAGGGTCAAAAATATTAATCTGATTCTCAGCCAAGAAAACTCATTAAGACCCTTTACTTCCTTGTAAATTGGGACTGTTCTACTTCTCCCCATGGGGAATTTTCTCTATTCTGTTCACACGAGGCATAGCAACAGCAGCCTGCTTAGCTACATATCTGAATTAGTATAAAAACTGCAGGAGATTCTCGGGCAGTTGTAAGCATAATAAAAAGCTTTCAGACTCAAGGCTAGATTGGCCCGTGGCAAGCTGCCAGCAGATTTCCAGTAAGAAAGCTGTGGTTTAAGTAGTTTTCCTTGCTCCTTAATGATTACTTCTCAATGAATTTATAGAAACAATGCTACACTAACATGGTTTGGCAAAGTTAAAACACACCTCCTCTGCTTTTACCCTCCTGGTCAATATGGATCACAAAGAAGCCAATTCAGCATTAGAAAACATGCAGAGATATCCCCACCTATGTACATTTATAAGACAGTATCTAGGAATATCACATCATGTGCCATTGTGATGGTGTGCTCCCCTCCCCTTCTCACCTTTGGTCTGTCTCAAACACTGGCTGTTGCACCCAAGGCTGTGCTCATGCAGCTAGTGGCCTCAATATCGGCTCAAACTGTGTACTGGACAAACTGACACACAGACGTCTTGCTCAGCAGCTGAGGGCCAATAGAGCATGCGCAAAACACAGTATGACTATTAGTCCGTCATCTTACCCCACAAGTAGTGAGCAGGCTGAGAGCCCTTTGAGCTCTCCTACACGGCCACTGGCCGCATGACAGGATCTCCCCTTGAGTAGGGATGCGTCTCAAGGTCACTCCTGCTGCAGAGATCCCTTACTCCTCATGAGAGATTCCTTGCTGCAACAGAACCTCGGTAAGCGATTAATAGCTTGCTAAACTTTGTGAGCTTCGCTAAGATTATATCTTAGGTTGATGGTGCACATACAATCCTTAGACATAAACCGTTGATCAAGTCTGGGACTAGGAGTGGATTCAGCCACACCTAGGCTCCTCACCTCTTCGGTTGAAGGAGTTAGAAAGCAAGGGAGTCCACTCCAAACTTCGTGACTCAATGGGAGGGTCTCCCTGATGCATCTGACTTACCCTGTCCTCTATGCAGTAACTAACCAAGTGTACCTTGCCATCTCAAATCTTCAGTTGCTCTTATCTATGATTAAGCTTTGTTAGATCACTACATGATATCAAAAAATATACTGCTTATTATCTCTTGTGAATGAAGTGTATAATTTCATCCTCAGCAGCCTCGTGGCTATCTAAACAGAAGTATCTTCTGCCAACATTTCTACTCTTGGACTGACTTCAGCAGGCAAAGTAAAACCCCAGGTGCAAACCCCCCTTCTCCACGGAACATTGTTCATTAAGATACAGTAAGAACAGTCAAAAAAATGGAATGCACACAGAAATTTAGAGGCAGTTTTAGTAATGTGTATCTACATTCAAGAATAAATTGATTTACTTGGAACGGTGGTATTTTTAATAAGCCTCATATATAGAAATTCATAAGGGCTGGCATCTTAAAAATTCAGAAAGTCTGGTATGTGTTGTTTGATGATAGATGGACAGAGAGACATCCTCTGAAGTGAGCAGTCTCAGTGGCCCATATACACTTTGCTTTTTTAGGGCCAGATGGAGAGAAATGGCAATATAATGTCTTTCTCCCTATAGACTCAAACACCTGCAATCCAGCAGGAAATGCTGCTAATGTACTTCTGGCCACATTATTACTGAACAGGTGTCTTCCAGGGAAAGAATGCAGCAGGAACAAGCTTCCAGGACAGCTGCATTATGAACATATCAGCCTACTCACCACTAAGTTACAGAAAACACTAGGTTTATATATATATACATATACATGCCTCTTCTGGTTTTCAGTATTATAATGGGTGGTGCAGGGAGGGAAGAAGGAATGTTCTAAGAAAGAAGTGAAGAAGTCAAAATACAAAATACCTACCTAAACCAAAATGTAATGGAATAAAGCCTGGTTATTAAAATAATGTGAAGCAGATGGTGCTTTTACCAACGCCAGCGATTATGCTTATTTTGAATGTGGCCCGTTGTTACTTTGGTTTTTTGAAAACTTAACTGCCTCCTTTATTTTCTTCCTTAACTTGATTTTCTACAGACATTTTATTTTGTTTTGTTGGTGTTGTGTATTTTTATTTCTTTTATTTTATTTTTAAATGTAGAAACTCCTTTGGAAACCAGAAATGATATTATTTTTAAGACCAGATGCTTACAGAAAAGAATACTCTTGAGGATGTTGTTTGAACTTTACAAAAATATTTTATTTCAGCATAGCATAAGCCCTCTGTGTATAGGAATTTGCTTTACTGGTAATGCACACTGTGAAAAGAGCTAGAACTGATTAAATCAAAGCAGTTTTACTTAGAAGTACTTAAAAATACTGGGGGACATCCTGGTCAAAANGTTTCCATGGAACCCACATATGGCCCACAGAAAAAAAAAAAAAAATTACACTTCCTTTTACTCCAAGTCATTAACTTCCTGAAACTTAAATTTAGGACAATGGTTTTCTACCTCTTTAAGTCTGCTGACTCCCTATAAATTACCCTTTCTAGCTGTGAAACTCCAACATAACAGCTGGAAACTTCCCCAAAAGTCATATGCTTATATTTATATTCCACAGATTGCTCTGAAGTTGCAGGACCACATATTTACATACAGGAAAATGTGCCACATGTTTTCTATGACTCAGAATGAACAAGGCTTGTTAGCATTCACACACTCTCAAAAGTAATCAGCACACAGACTGGCTATCCAATCACAAAAGCTTCCACATTAACACACCTTTAGAGCATGCTCATTCACCTGGGCTTTTGCATGTCTTTTAGGTCACTGGGGGAAGTTGAATCCATATCTAGAACTTGCTTATTTCTTCCAGGAAAGGATTCTTGAATCTTCATGAGGTATGAGTGTAAGGTTTACTATGACAACATAGCAAGCCTTGGTACCTATACATTTCTCTCCAGCATTCAGAAAACTGGAGTGCTTTCATACTCAACCACTTTGGCATCTCTGTTCTTTTTTTCTTCTGTTGCTGTTATTTCATTTGCATTCATTAGCGGCGTGATGTACCTATATAGATCCTCATTTGGCTGTTAAAATAAAACATATTGCATGCTCTACAAAAATCTTACAGAGGATTCTCTTTGTGAACCTAACAAAGTTATTTTAATTGTTATCCTTCTCATTGGTATTTTATTTTACCTAATACAAAAAAATAATAAAAATGCTCTTAAAAATTTCTGAACACCCAATGGTAGACATTGCCCTGTTATGTTTTAAGTAATGGAGGATGGACTTATCAAAGAATATGCTGTTAGAACAGGAACAGAAATGTGTAGTTTCTGTGTGCTCTTGGCTTATACATTATGGTGGTGCCACTCTGATGGGCTAAGCTCCACTGCAACAGCTCTTTCACTCCCCCTCCTCAAAGGAACAGGGGGAGAAAGTATGATGAAAAAAGGCTCAAAGGTTGAGATAAGGACAGGGAGACTGTTCACCAGTTACCATTGTGGGCAAAGCAGACTCAGCATAAGGAGACTAATATAATTTATTGCCTCTTACTAACAGACTAGAGCAGTGAGAAACTAGAAGCAAACTAAAAACTGCTGCTCCGTGGGCTCCTCTCCACGGGCTGTAGCTCCGGCTCAGAGCCTGCTCCTGCGGGGGCTCTCCATGGGCTGCAGCCACCTTCAGGCCACATCCACCTGCTCCTCCGTGGGCTCCTCCACAGGCTGCAGCGTGGAGATCTGCTCCATGTGGTACCCCATGGGCTGCAGGGGGACAGCCTGCTCCACCATGGGCCTCACCATGGGCTGCAGGGGAACTTCTGCTCCAGCACCTGGAGCACCTCCTTCCCGTCCTTCTTCACTGACCTTGGTGTCTGCAGGGCTGTTCCTCACTCCTCTCTCTCTTTGCTGCTGTTGTGCAGCAGTTTGTTTGTTTGTTTGTTTTTTCCCTTTCTTAAATCTGCTCTCACAGAGGTGCAAACAACATCTCTCACTGGCGCAGCTCTGGCCAGCAGTGGGTCCCTTTTGGAGCCGGCTGGAGCTGGCTCTTATCTGATGTGGGGCAGCTTCTGGGCTCTGCACACAGAGGCCAACCCTGCAGCACCCCGCTACCAAAACCTTGCCCTGTAAACCCAATACATATCGTCCACATATTCTCCTCACGTGTACTTTATATTTCCTTTCTGAAATCTAACAAAGTCTATAGGTCCTCACAAGCAATTGTTCTTTTGCACTGTTAAGGTTTTCTTTTTTTTCCCCTCTTTTTTCCCTCTTTCTTTTTTTTAATATTTTTTTTGTGAACTAAGACATTTTTGGATGGACAATCCAAGATAAAGATTTTAAATCCATATGTGCAGCATGCTATAATATGGAGAGAAGGTTTTTTTCTTCAAAATTTCTCATTTTGCTGAAAGAAAGTCCGTTCATTTTTCCAAACAATCTAGCCTACAATTCATAAACCCTCTTGAAAATATTGATAAATGTTAATTCCAGGCTATTCTGTTTTCAAGAACCTATAGAGACATAACCCTTATAAAGGCAAGAAATGTGACTCAGTAGGATGAACAGTAGTAGCTCTGACGGTACAGTCGTAAACTTGATTCCGTATGGATTCACCAGAGGACATTGTTACAGAATTTTTGTTATCTCCATCAGAACTTACTGGAAATTATTCTATTACATTACACACTGATGGAAAATAACAGTATCCCCAAAGTACTCTTTTTGTGGGAACATACTAATTTGAGCATAATTTTAATTGGTGAAAGGATCTCAGTTCCAGCATTTTTTTTCAGCAAATACAGTAACACAGTGATAAATTCAGGTCAAATCATGAATCGCATATCTACCTCAGTCAGAAATGGTACCTGAACTTAGCCTTTCTGCTTGTGGTAAGCCCTCTTTCTTTTTTGAAGAAGAAATTATGAACTTTCAATCCTTCCTATTGGAACTGCTCTACTTCATATAAATAGTCTTTGGGAGAAGGGGAACAAAAGGTGTCTCTACAGGTCGAAGCTTCTGACACAAATCTGACAGAAATAGTCTCACTTTGAAGTCCCTCATTGGAATCAGAGGAATTAGACTGTTTCACACTTCCAATCTGACTAACATCAGCAGTGCATTGGTAGTTATGTCCAGCAAAGCATTTTCTTGTTCTCTTAAAAAAACAGAACAGCACAACTATTTCAAAGGTTTCAGAAGAGCTTGAAATTATTTATATTAACTGTGTTTGATAGTAAGGGAAAATCATTTCCCATTTTCACCTCTTACCAGTAATATCTTCATTTTCTTGTTTAAATATTTATAGTTAACTGAACAATCTACAGCTAGCTAATTTTTTGACGAGCTGTTCGGTACAGATACCTGTTTGCATATAGTGATATATTTCATAATATCATTTCATCATTGCTATAATTATATTAATGTAACTGTCATTTCTATTTCAATTATATTTAGCTACACACGTAAGTGAAAGTAGTCTCCAGTCTTCCATAATTTGTTTCCCTCTATGTCTTCATAATTATCTTTTTTTCGTTGAGCTATCAAAACAAATTCAGCATGCCATTTGTACTTTCAACAGATAGAAGGTGCAGAAGGCATTTCTTAGGTTAATCTTTTTTCAAATTCAGGCACTATTCTTTTGTATTCCTTTTTTATTCCTTTGTTTTTCTTCACATTTCCTTTAACTTTACCCTCATGGAAGTATGCCAAAGAAAATTCTTAACCAAAAATTTGACATGCTGGCAAAAGAATACTTCTTTTTTTTCCATAGTCGTAAATATGGAGACTAGTGTAGAGAATGAACGGCTTTGACCACTCTTCTTCCACCAGTTCTCAACTCTACAACTAACACTCTGCTTCAGGAGGGTCTACCCACATTAGCTACAGCAATACAGTGCAATTTCTACCTTTACTTTCTTCAAACCTCCCTAACACAGCACATTTTAATTACACTAATATGATCTGAAATATTCGTATTTTCATTCCATTTTTTTTTTATTTCAGTGTACAAGCTCGGTTTGCACTTTTGACCTCTTCACACCAGTTAGTAGTCAGTTAATTGAATCTACCAGAAACAGGACTAAGTTGAGATGGTGATCTTAGTTCCATGATCATCTAAGTAGATGCTACTAATGTTACATTGTAGTTCTGCTGTTCAGTTTCTCTGCATATTGCACAGTGATTCAGATGCTCATCAACAATTTTCTCTGTTTCTTAGGGTACATATATAAAATGCACCACTGAAGCTCGACATAATGATAATCTACTCTGATATCTGGGAGTCTTACTTACTGGCAAGGATTTCTAACCAGAAAGGACTGAAATACAGTGAAGCTCAGTGCTCCTATTTATTTTTTTAGGATGCTTGTCCAAGAACTGAGTGACTTCAATGTAAAGGAGGGGAGAATGCTGCCTTTCTGACTTTAAAAGTGTTCTGGAAATAGCTTGCAAAAAGTCAAAGAAACAGTAGAAAGAAGGGAGAGAAGAGAAGAGATGATAAAAGAAGTTGTGAACAAATGAGTGCATACAGGAAGCAGAAGATAAGGTTTCAAGCCATGTATTTCGGGAGTTGAAAGCTAGGAAACCAGAAATCATGGAAACCGTTTTTGCAATGGGGCATGAGGTGGAGAAAAAATGTGACTGTATTTAAAAATCAATTAAAATATGTTATTCAAATATCTTCAGATTTTATACATATAAACTTTTTTATGAAAACTGTTATTCAAAATGAAATCTCTTACAATATGTTTTTGTTTGTTTGTTTGCTTGCTTGTTTGTTTGTTTTTGCATTTAGAATTCAGAGAATAGTCATAGAAACCCTATGGAATCACAAGTATAATTGGTTTAGGAAATAGTAAGATATTATTTGTTACTATCATCATATTTTCCTAGTGGCTAACTCTGTTTTAAGAGATAAAGCTCTCACTGGGAAAAAAGACAAACAAAAATCTGTATCTTATTCAAAAAAATCTTAAAACCTAAGCTTGAAACAGTAGACAGCAATACTTCTGTATGAATTCTGCTGGCTTCCAAGGATTAAATTTATTCAGATTCTAGTGAAGCATAAGGAATGACAATCAATGTGAAAACTACTCATTAATCCTCAAAAACAAACAAACAAACAAACCAACAAACATGGAATGATACCTCCACCTTCCACCCCACCATGAATAGCAATAAGGAACATAACTGGAGGGAGAGTTGGGGGTGAAGTACACTTTTCAAGTCTTCTCCAGACCAAAGACTGAAGAATAAGTTTGAAGAATAAGTTTTAATAACAAGGTTTATGAAGTTATTCAAGCAAAAACATAACTGTAATGAATAAAAAACAAAGAGCAGTGAATGAGTGGCAGCTTATCCATTACTAAAATGGAAGTCTCAGAAATGTAAATAAAGAAAACTAAATCTTAAAGAATACAAAATAAAACCTCCAGCTTTATTAAAGATTGACAGGGTTCATCTGTAAAGGGTTACAACAAAAGTTTTAAGACTGGAAAACCTGGAGCTGAGTTTGTGCCTGTTTCATTTTTAAACACAATAAAATTCCAAGGGAATACATACAAGACACACAGAAACTAATGTCATTTTGCTGAATCTGAAAAATTGTCAATTGCTTCTGAAATCAACAGCAGTACCTTCCAACTGATAGAATTAGATAGATAGATAGATAGATAGATAGACGGATAGATAGATAGATACATTTTCTTTCAAAACATATATTTATACAAGCCAGTAACTTTTTGTCAAAGCCAGCACCTTTTAATTTACATCAATACATTTATTTCTAAGGTCCAGCTTTTTTCCAGTCAGAAGTACTTGCCCATCCAATGCCTATTTCTGCAGTTCTTATATCCATCCAAGCTAACATAATACAGCAGCATCTGCTGTTTTGCTATGAATAAATATAGCATAGTTCTGTGGAATTGAATGCGTATTATTGAAAATACCATATCTGAAGCCATGACAGTTTGCATTAAATCAGTATGGTGTAAATGAAACCAACATTTCGTCATTTATTTTTCATCTTCTGCTGAATGCAAACTCTTCTACATATTGAATAGCCACCATTTTGCTGGACAAAACCTATACCTAGCTGAACATCCGTTCAGGAATTTTCCAAGTAAAACTAAAGCACTTTCAGTATTGATGGGAAAATGAGTACTCATAATGCAAGCAATATTGCTTTCCTGTGGTCTCCAGTTCTTAGGACTGACAGACTGAAGGACAAAAGATGTCAGAGGCCAACCCCCTGAAATCTTGCTGTAATCTTTTTCTCTTCCTTACTTGATAAATATATTATTCATGAGTAGTGGAAAAGAGTTTCTTTGGGGTATAAATCCAAAAGAATGAATAGAGATAACATTTACTTTATGGATCATGAGAGGGAGTCTTTATCCAAATGGTATCTCAGATTATTTTTTTTTTTTTTTAGATTTGGTCTCAGAAAAGCTCCTTCAAATTAAATATGAGGATGTGAGGACGTAAGGTACCTTGCTGTAGCTATATTAATGCATCAACACTTCTGTTAATGCTCTCTCTTGATTCCTTCACTTATTATCATAGTTCTATGTACCTTCAAAGCTTTTCCGATTTCTGATTGGAAGAGGGACAAATATCAATACTACTTCAGAGCAAGCTGCTGTGTCATTTCTGTTGGTGACATTCATGTTTGAAGGAATATTTGACAACGATGCATATTTTCCCCTTTGCTCTGTACTGCAGAAGTAAAAAAGTTGATGAGCAAAGAAGTATAGTTAAAAAATAAATAAATAAAAATCTTGTCCGTGAGCTATGTTTTCAATTAGCAAATAGTTAGGAGGACTATTCTAAATATAGTTAATACAATTAGAAGGATGACATTTTCTAAGTATACTGTTTATCAAAAATGCTTTCATGATGCTTAAAAGATTTTTATGTGACAGTAGTAAATAAAGTAAAACAAGAACAGCAACAACTATAAAAAGAGAAATGGATTTCATGTTAGCTCTGACTCACGATAAATGGATTTTTTTTCTTTCTTAAGCCTTGCTCCCACCAAAAGTGACTGATTGAGGGGACTTTTAGTAATTCTGTATAATAAACCATAAAAAAAAAAATTTAGATCAAAATGATTTTGTAATAACAGATTAAAATATCTATCACATATACTTGGAACTAGCTACTTCACTGCTGACTTTCTACAGTGGACGGTAATACTCAGAAAAAAAAATATATATATGTTTTCAGATAAGGATTTATATTTTCATTATACTGTTTGACCTTAGGCTGCAGATATTTATTCAATACAATTTCTTATAACTACCATACCAAATGTAATCTTAATGATGGTGCTCAGTTTTGCAATGCTAATTATAATCTGTTTATGATCCCTGATTGTGCAAATTTAGTCTAATTAAGTCTTTCCTATTCAGGGAAACATTAGACATCATAAGAGAATTTCTTATTGGAAAAGCAAGGTCAATATAAACAATTAAAAAGAATTTGTTGCTGAGCAGTCTGAAAATGTAATTTCAAATGCTGTTTATAGGATTCAATTTAAGGGTTCCCTACTGGTTAATTTTTGAAGCACATTTCTGAGAACTGCAACAGAGTGTCCTGAAATCTATTTCTTCATTAAATTAAGATAAGAAAGAAACGGACATGTCTTCATAACCTGTTACATATAGACTTTTATCCCATGAATTGAAAGTTTTTTGCTAGAATTATCTTTTTTGCTTTTGCCCCGAACATAGATATTTCTCCCTAACAAATGTCCATTGCATGATCAGGATTGGCAAAAAGAAATCTTAAAGTATTGCCCTCAAGAAAGAGTCACCACTTTTAGTTTGGGCAGACCTTCTGAAGAACTTCAAACAAATTCGAAAATATTTTTCAGAGATTAATATTATAATTTTATTTGTTCATTAGAATAATATCGATTTTCTCCCTATCCTACAGAAATTATTTGGATTTAAGACAAAGCTTATCTGTACTCTGATATGGTAAAAATAGTAATAGAGAATTTATTTCTTTAATTATTTAACATAGCAAAGAAATTTGAGCAAGGACTGTCATTTAATATGCAACTTCCCTGAATGGTCTGCAACATAAATTGGACTGTGGAGAACTGCTACAATATAGATAGCAAAACATTAACAACAATGCTGCCTTTAAGCTTCACTGCTCTTTGTAAGTTTGCAACAGATATAACATTATAGCCATATATAATTATATGCTAATGTTTAAAGGTTTCAGCAGCAGTTTTTGATGATGGTTAGAACTGCATTGTGTCTTAACCTCTTCTGAATAATACAAGTTAACTGAACTCTGAAAACCATTACAGAGACCTTCAGTGACCTGTAATAATATTTTCTCTCCCCACCACACTTTCCCCCTCCCTGTGACCTGACACTCCATCCAATTACAATTATTGCAGTTGTGTCAGAAAACTGGCCACCACTAAGGACAAGACTCTGGTAAATATTTTTCCCTTACCCATCATCCATACAATCCCATTCAGAGAAGACCTTCAGAAAGACTTCCCTTTCCCTCCCTTCATTTTTCCCTCCTGCCCTTTCTCCTCCCTCCCTCCCTTCCTTCTGACCTTCCACCCTCCCATCCTTCCTCTCTTCTTCACACTTTCTTTCCCCGTCTCACTCTTTCTTTCTCAGGCAGTACCATCAGAAAGAAGAGTATATGGATCAGATAGTAACTTAAGCCCTCTACATGCAAAATCTTTGATATTAAGTAGTCTTATGTAACTGTTCATATTGGATTTATATCAAAGCTAATCAGCTCAGAGTTTGGTAAGATGCATGGATATCCATTCCTAATTCTATTGGTAATGCATAAAACAACAACAACAACAAAAAAAACACCTAAATGTAAAATCACTTGTGTAGGTAGCAGTGACACATACTTAGTACAGTAGTAAAGTGAAAAGGCTTCAGTAACAAGCAATTGTAAGTTTGTACCTCAGCCCTACCATAGTATTAAGTGCCTCCGGGAGCTCTATCCTTCCTAATTTTTTTCTGATTCATCTGTAGATTCCCTACCAGAAATGTTCGATCCTGCTACAGAGATGGTATTGCACTAGATGACATTTTAACAACATTTTTAATCCCAAGACTGGGTGATGTATCCAAAGTGAATAAAAACGTACACACTTCAAAAGTAAACAGTTTTAAAACTTTGCAAGTGGAACTTCAACTTTTGCCTCAGCACTGATTTAGCCCTTTTAATCCTTCTCTTTTCATATGATATATTGCTTTGTATGCAAATTTCTCTACTGCTTATCCTTTTTTGTTGTTGTTGTTTTGTTTTGTTTTGTTTTGTTTGTTTTTGGTTTTGCAAGAAATTGTTTATTTTTTAGGCTTGTAACCACAGTGATAAAATAAGTGACCACAATGGTTGTGGAAGGATGCCTGTAAAAGATACTACAGGTCAGATAGACAAGGCTTAGACATCAGTTTCAATTGTGATGTAATCTGTGATTTCCAAATGTAAATGGTAATAGAGACTGTAGTAAGGCTGACATGAAACTGAGATAACTCCATCATAAACAGAAGGTGTTTGAGAGCATACTAGAGAAACCAGTCTGAGAGCTGCCTCATGATTTGTATGTATCCCTTCTCCACAAGAGCTCTCCAGTTTCTGTAAGGAGGTACACAGCTGGTACA
>VXAL01017110.1:19937-44490 GCA_013399475.1 Chauna torquata | reverse complement strand
GCACTTCAAATATGCCTCATTGTGCGCAGCACCACAACCCGTAATTGATATGGGTTTTCCCCTTTCTTTGAGGCAAATGAAAGGAGAAGCTGAAATAATAGTGAGTGGGGGTATCTTGATTTATTGTTGTTATTATTACTCTTATTGACTTACGTGACACAGTGTGAGTGGATGAATGCATGTTTTTTGAAACAGTACAGATTTCTGAAAGCCTGGCATTCAGAAAAATATCATCTCTATGGGTGAGAAGAGAGCAATAAGAAGACTTTTATCTAACATTATTTTAAAGCTGGAAACAAGTTCTGGGTCAAATTTACCAGCCCTGCTGAGTTTGCTGAAACCTGTAGACTGATTTCTTACATTACAGGAAATTAAGGAGTAAGATAATAAAACTCATTTTGCTTAAAAAAATCCATGTTACACAACATTTCTTTAAGTACCATTCTTTATAGCTGGGCTTTCTTTTCACAAAAATGCCTTTTTATAGTCATTCCATCCTCATTAGAGTAACAGTTCTCATCTGTATACACTAAATGAAAAAAAAAAAAAATCTCAGGTCTTACAGAGGGGGATTTCATAGCAGAGCTTTATTCCTCATAATTTGCTACTTGTGTTCTTATTGCAAAACAGCATTTCATTGTCTTTTTTTTTTTTAGCAATTTACAAATGTCTTCCCATATTATTTGTCATGCTAAAAAAAAAAAAAAAAAAACAGGTTATCAAAAGCAAAGAGAATTTTAAGTCATTTTGTAACATTTTTCAAGGATGAAAGAAGTGTGATAAGTGATAACCATAGCATTACTACAATGTCTGGTATAGCTCAGAATCTGACAGTGGTTAGCTCTGCACACATGCTTTTAAAGGCACTGTCACAGCCTTAGATAGCTTTCAAATCATATGGAACAAAATAAAACAAAGCTATGAAGAAAGGATTGTCTATGTAAAGAATTGATGAAAGGCAGAGTAGTAGTTGGACTCGAGTACATGCCACCAGCGACATCCTTAAGGTAATAAGGCCAAAAATACCTTTACTATTCATTTTGCTTGCCATCTAACTTCAAATGTGAAAATCTTTGTCTCTGACCCAACCTCGAGGTGCTTAACATTGCATGATTTAATTGTATGTAGTGTCACAGCAAAGGGACTAATGGTGAATTTTCCTTATGTGAAAGCAGTTTAGTAATCACAGAATTCATTCCACAAATACATTCTCCAATAATCTTGAAAGGTTTTGTTTCACCTTTAAGGGTTTTGTTTTGTTTTGTTTTGTTTTTGTGTGTGTGCAAGTAACATTATATAATCAAAATCAGCAAACTAGTGTACCTACCATGAACTCCTTGGCTTTGTGTTTACCTCCCATAGTGAATACTGTTATAATGCTGGCAGTTGCTCCCTTCCTGTGGTATGAAGAAACCTTTTCTGACTCAGCAGGATCAAGAGATCCTCTGCTTTTATTCAGGCTCAAGACTTAGTGATGCCTGTCCTAGATCTTGCAATATTCTGAATTGGCTGGGGAAAAAGTCAACATTTGCAAGGGAAAAAGTAAAATAGATTGGTAGTAGAATGCTTTGTAACAGATGCAGAGAGATTGGTACTGTCAAAATCAGTTTGGGGGGATATGATATATTGATTATTATAACACAGATGAGAAGTTCAAAGGTACATGAAAAACATTGTTTATCCAGCTGTTGTGGTTTAACCCCAGTTGGCAGCTCAGCATCACACAGCTGTTTGCTCACTACCCCACAGTGGGATGAGGGAGAGAATCAGAAAACAGTGAGAAAACTTGTGAGTTGAGATAAAGACAATTTAATAGGTAAGGTAAAAGCTGCGCTCACAAGTAAGACAAAACAAGGAATTCATTCACTGCTTCCCATCGGCAGGCAGATGTTCAGCTGTTTCCAGGAAAGCAGGGCTCCAACATTTGTAAGTTTCTTGGGAAGACAAATGCCATCACTCTGAATGTTCCCTTTCCTCCTTCACCTCCCCTCCCCCCCCAGCTTTTATTGCTAAGCGTGACACCACATAATACAGGACATCCCTTTGGTCAGTCCGGGTCACCTGTCCTGGCTCTGTCCCCTCCCAGCTCCTTGTGCACCCCCAGCCTCCTCCCTGGCAGGGCAGGATAAGAAGCAGAAAAGTCCCTGACTTCGTGCAAGCACTGCTCAGTAACAATTAAAACATGGGTGTGTTATCAACTCTGTTTTCATCACACATCCAAAACACAGCACTGTACCAGCTACCACGAAAAAGATTCCAGCTAAAAACCAGGACACCAGCAGATGTTTGAAGCCCATCTGTGGGCATACGTGACAGTTCAAGAGATACAGCTAGACCTTTACTGCCTAATAATTCAGTCTTAACACTGAAAGGTATCATTTGAGTGAAGATAGAAAAAAAGATACTAATACTAATATGTCCTCAGCCTAAATTAGCATTTCTGATTTTGAATATGCATCAGGGTCATTTGATGATGTCATTACTGTAAGTTTTAATCCTAGTCACTGAAAGTCAAGCATGGATAAATCATACCTGGTAAGGGTTCAGTGATCTCTCTTCTTAGATTGAGTGAATTCCTTCTATATTTTCAACTTCACAAAAAATAATCAATAGTTCTGCTTAAAGTGGAACATTATTATTATTTAAAGTAATAAATGAGTATCAATGACTCCAGACTTGACTGGTCTGGTTGTAACTTTTGTGCTTTTCCTTGGAATCAGTGCAATGCCCATCATGTCAGCATGCTATAGTAGTTATCCTGTCTGGGATATTAAAAACAAAGAAAGATTCAAGCAATTAGTGCTGAGAAGAACAGATTCAGAAAGCAACAAGCAGGCCTTCACAACTCCATGTAAACTTAGTCTTTTACAGTTCTGTGAGAAACTCATTTCCCAGCAAGAGCATCTTGCTGAAGATTTGCATGTTGTATAGGTATTAGTACAAAATAAGTTAGAGAGAAGCTTTATGCATAATTTAAATGACTGTTGTAGAGAAAATATAACCAAACCGGTGGATTCAGAGACAAATATCTATACATGGTAGCAAGTAAATATCTACTGTAGCTACTTACATGAAATATTTTTTCCCAGTAGCCCATTTAACTTCATAGTGTGGCACTAAGACTTGATTTTTTTCCCCATCAACTTTTTATGGTCTGAATTCTGCAGTGACCTTGTTTACATCATAAACTCCAAAATAGGGAGACAATTCTGTCATGTATTTCATGTAAAACATTTGAAAATATGAAACTAATGCTATGAAATAAAGCAGAGGCTTTTAGATAATATATGTTGCGTGTTTGGTGTTTTTGAAAAAGTGACTAATAATAACAGTACATTTCTTGAACTCATGTATTTTGAGGGAAAATACTTCACTGTGAGGATGCTATAAAATGTAAATGTAAAACTAATTTTGTTTCACCGATATCTATTTTTGGAAAGCAGAACAACCTCTGCAATTACTTCTCTCTAAATAAAATAAAATAAAATAAGAAAAAAAGCCTGCCATCTCTGTGGAACGTTATATGATTTCCAGCAGAGCCATTTGTTTTTTTACAGTGTGATGACTGAGTTCAGCAAAATAAACCAACCCCCTCCCCTGACTGCCACTTTTTTTTTTTTTTTTTTCTTTCCCTTGATGGCTAAGTACTTTAGTAATCATGTTGATATTTCGGAGTGGAGTTTTTCACTATGCAAAACTGGTGGTATTTGAACAGGCTGGGAGACAGACTGGGATACTGGAAAGTTTTGTGAGAGGCTCATTAGAGAACTGACTGGCATCACTGTTGGGGAATAGTTATAGCAAATCAGGTTTAGGGTCCTTTAGGGTACTGGTTAAGTACATCCTTATTTGCCTTGAAGTCAGTTGCTTCAAGGTTGCTTAAAACTAGGCTTTGTGGCAATGCTAATGTGAAGCTTAAGCAAACCTAGAGCAGGGAGCAAAAGTTAAAACCCCTTGGAATGAGTGGCATAGCAGGATTTCTAACTCTTTTGTACTCAGAGAACCTTCTCTCAGAGAAAGAGATGGTCCAACTACCTCTACAGGTCAAAAATCAGTTACAAATTAAATAAAAGGAATCAAATGAAATGCTTTCAGCTTGTATAATTTTCCTTCAGAAGCTCTTGAACTAGAATCATTCGTCTAGAGGATGGCAATTTTAAGATCACCATGAGAAGTCCAAAGCTTAATCTGTGACTCTTCATGCAAAACAAAACTGTATCTGACAACAGTCAGATGCTTACCAATTAGCTTCTGCCATCTTTTTGAAGGCTTTACCTTAGAGTGGAATAAAATCTTGACTGTTAAGTAACTGGAGTTCTTATACAGCACCTGAAATTCACAACCTGCAATGGTTCTTTTCCACTATTGAGCAGGGACCACCATCTTTCTCTTTAAAATGCTGCATACCTGTTATCTTGCAAATATTTAGGTTAGGCTAGTGTACAATCTGCTAGCAACTTTCACCCTGACACGGTCTAAGAATGTCTGAGGTGAATAAAATTTATTTTTTGACAAAATAAAAATATAAAAGTCAGAGCTTTTTTGTTGGCTTTAACATTTGCATACAAGGTATCATAAATTGGAAGAAATTTGTTGCACTCTATGCTAACAATCCAACAGTAAGACGCTATTATGAAGACTTTATTATATATTCATTCACTCTGCCCGGAGAGAAACTTGTTGAGGTTCTGTGCAGACATGTACCTACCTCAGAACATCCCTGATCCGAGAGAGGAATGGGTACTTGAGGAAGGCAAAATAAAATACACAAGTCTTATTAATTTTAATTAAGAGCTGCCTATTTTGACCCTCTTTTCCGTAGCTTAAGGAATTGCATGAATTCTCTGAGTTTTCCAGTAAAAAGTTTTGGGACCATCCAAGGAACTAATACAGGACTTCTCAGTGCTGATATGAATTTCTTTTCATAACCATTCTAGAGCAAGACTATAGCAAAAACTGCAGTCAAGGTTATGGAGGTGACCAGGGCCTGATACAAATTAAGCTTGGAGGTATTTACATGGCCTAAGCACAGCTGAAAGATTCAGCATGTGGCTTTTTTTGACTTTCACAACAAAAAGAAAAACAAGGTCAATAACGAAGTTTAAACGCTTGCTTAACAAGCATGTTGAATTTGAAACATTCTAAGACTATGGTATATTTGTGAAAATATACCATAGTGGTATAAAGTATTAAGGTGGTATTAAGGTGATGCCAGCACATTGAGGCTCCTGGAGAATATGTTTAATAGGGAACTATTTTCAAATTTGCATCTGTAAATTGCTTAATGTGTAGTTATCTTTTGAAGAGTGGCTACGTCATTGGGAACCTAACTTTAATCACCAAAGGATGAAATGGGAGAATTTCAGCCCTGCTGTAAGTGCACATCTCAGTACAGCACTAACTATACTGTTGCTACTGATAATTCTGTAACATATCTGACAAAAGCTACTGGACGAATTGGATGAACCAAGCATTTGAAATTCAGTGAGGTTTTGTTTTGTTTTTTCTTTCTTTTTTTTTTTTTTTTGAGCATGTTTGCTTAGACTTTATGAAAATCCTGTGGATTTTTCATGACTGTGATTAAAACTAATATTAGAAAATGAGTCAGAATGTAAATATAAGAGGAGGAAGAAAAACACTGAAAGGCAAGAGTGTACTTAACTGCAAGGTAGGTGCTTACGTAATCATAATCCAGGGCTTAAAACCAATCTAGCTGTTTGAAATGGCACCAAAAAAAGAAAAGCTTATATACAAGTAGGTGGTACAATGAAAGCTACTATTTTCCATTTCATGATCTTGGATTTTTTTATTTTTTATTATTTTTTTTTAATTTCTGAATCTCAGACCTGTTTTTTTTTTTTTTTTTTTCCCNNNNTTGTTTTTTTTTTTTCCCCTGGGGAGAGTTTTTTCTTGTGCCTTTTAAAACAAGAGAGAGAGTACGCCTTTGAAATTAGAAATAACATAGAAAAACTGTGCTAGCTTTAGTGTTTGTAGCTGCCCGGATTAGAAGTATCCTTAACAGTCTTTAAGATCTAATGTATATATACTTGCACTTACACTTACACTTACAGGTATACTTATATAAACACAATAAATATATATGACAGGAAAAAAATGCTAAAAAATTCTGACATCCACCTGTAAATTTAATGTGTTTGAACTTTTAAAGTGTATTAGTTTTTTTCACACAATTTTTTTTCTTCCTAGTCAGAACTGTAAGACATATTCAGGTAAATCTCAAGTCTGAACTTTTCTGAATACTTCATTACATGAAGCTTAGAGGGGAAAGAAGAGCTCTGTTATGAAAGTATAGGCAACTCATGCTGATATAATGGATTTTTTTTGCCACAACAGAAAATGGTTCTAAGGTAGGGATTAGTTCCTCTGTTTTCTAACTAAATAGTTACTGACGTTAAGGCATTGAAAGACTTTGTGTGCCTCTATGCTGCATAATGCTGGCTCAGTCATGCCTATTCTGGCAAGAGCTTCAAAAAATAGGTTCCTCACCAATAGAACAGAAGGCATCCTGAATTCTGCTATGGGTTTCAGCGAGCCAAAGATACAGTAGAGGAAGACCACCTTCTGGCAATGGAACCAGAGTCTTCCCAGTGGTACCCAGAGACAGGACAAGAGGAAATGGGCACAAACTGAAACACAGGACATGTCATCTGAGCATCAGGAAGCACTTATTTACTCTGCGGGTGGTCACACACTGGAACAGGTTGCTCAGCAAAGTTCTGGAGTCTCCATCCTTGGAGATATTCAAAACCAAACTGGACACAGCCCAGAGGAGCCTGCTCTTCCTGACCCTGCTCTGAACAAGACGCTTGACTAGATGATCTCCAGAGGTGTCTTCCAGCCTCAGCTGGCCTGTGATTTTGTGATTTCCTGAGCTACACAGCTACACTGTTAACTTGAGGAGTTTTGGTTTGAGAAAAGAATATTTCCACTTAAAGTTTTCTTGTCTGAAAGTCAAGACTGTGCCCTATGTTGTGCTAAGACATTTTATTCCTCAGTGAATGGAGGGGAGGAATTGCTGTCCAGCAATGTAAGAATACCTTATTTCATTTATAGCTTACGAATGCTAATAACTCCATGCATGATCTTATTTTTTCTTTCTAAAACCTCTTGTAAAGGACTTGTTATATCATGATTTTCTAGTAGCTAGGAATGTCATGAGGTGGATTTATATTCAGTAGAAAATGAAGATAATCAAAATACTCACTTCCTGCAAGCTTTAAGTTTTCAGAGACCTTTTAAGATACCAAGGAACAGAAAACCATGTGCTAGTTCTTACTCTGCTGCTGCTATGTTATTCTGATGAAGGTCAAAAATCATAGGTGGAGGTAAAGAGAACACTTCAATAGTAACCAAAATTTAATTTTTAAATTATTCTTTTGCTTTATCTCCAAATATATATATATTAGCTACAGTGTAAAAAAAAATTTTTTTAAAAAGGTAAAAATTTGTATAATTTGTATTGCCAATACAGGATAAAATTTGGATCTTTAAAGTACTGTTGGTTAATATAAAATATTTTTTTTCCCCCTTTTTCCTGACCCTCTACTTTTCTTCACTGATGGTTACTGGTTAGGATATTGAGGAATGTCCAACTTGGCACATATTTTTTTCCCTCTCTGTTCAGTTCTGGCCTAATGTTAGATTGCTTTCATTTTTTTGCAATTGTTTGTATTTCAGTAATTTAGGAAATTGTCAGGCAGTGCACATCAAGACAACTTCTGTGTTTTTATTTTTTTTTTTTTACTGTCTGGTTTTACAAGCTTTTGTTGATCTATATTTACACATTTGGAGCAGGTATTCAAACCTACGTAATTAACATCTCTCATTCATTTGAATATGGATGACATTGATGGAATGGTAAATGATACCTCCAGTAAAAATAAATAAATAAATAAAATAAAAGCAGCTTTTCTCTTTCAGAAAGAGAGTATTGCACTTCTGGTAATACTCTTTTTCATCACTATAAGTAATGCATTATATTTATAATAAACATGTAAGAAGTGCTGAAGTGATCTAAACATCAAAGTGAAGACACAGTTCAAAATTGTAAAGATCTTTAAAAAACTGGAAATGACCCTAGTGCTCAAATCCCATTTCTGATTTTCACAATGGGAAGCAGGAAACTGCCTGTACCACTTTACTCACAGATATCTTTGCAGCTCACAGGCTCATCCAACCTCCAGATTATACTGTTTTATATATATATACATGTATATATATACACCCCGCACAGCTCTGAACCCCTCGTGGCTTTGGTCCTGCTGGCCGTGGGTCTCCCCTCTCACATTCCCTGTTGGGCTCTCTGTCACACGGCTGCCAGGATGAGGACCTGAAGACGGAGTTGCTGCTGAGCATCTGCACCCTGTGCAGAGCTGCCAAAGACCCAGGCTTGTGGCGGGACCTGGATGTCTTCTGCCATAAATATAAGCTGGCAGAGCATATCAAGGTGATGGGACACAGCATGGCGCGTCTGGGGAGGGGTGCAAGGGGACGGGACTTGGGCAGGGGGAGGGCGGGGGCAAGCGTTGCGTGGACACTGAGCTGCCCCTGGCAGACTCAGGGCTCTTGAGAAGCCCTGCCAGTGGAGACCTCAGCATCGGGCAGGTGGCAGGGTGGCCCTCTGGGTGCTGGAGCTGTGTGGGGGCACTGGGGCTCCACTGGCCCTGCTGACCTGTGCTGGCTCTGCTGGCGCAGGGTGCTGGCAGTTGCCAGGTCCCATCGCGTTTGTGCTCTGCACGTGCTAAGCTCTGTAAGTCTACCAGGCACTGAAGTGAGAATATGGCACAGGATATCTCTTTTGTCAATCTGGTTCAGCTGTCCTGGTGCTGTCCCCTCGCAGGTCCTTGTGCACCCCCAGCCTCCTCGCTGGCAGGGCAGCACGAGAAGCTGAGAAGTCCTTGGCTCTGTGTAAGCACTACTCTGCAACAACTAAAACATTGGTGTGTTATCACCACTATTTTCATCAAAAATCCAAAACGCAGCATCACATGAATTTCTACAAAGAAAATTAACTCTATCCCAGACAAAACCGTGACACTAATCATATTATATTGAACTATATACGGGTTGTGAATCATAAACTTTTCCTACAGCTGAAAGAGGCAAGGTTCTCAGGTAGCCTTTCAAAAACTTACAGAGTTTATAGAAATCACGTTTGTTGTGTTGCAGTTTTTATGCCATTAAGAATATATTTTTATATATATATAAATTTAACTGTCTCATTAATTGCTTCCAAAAATAAAAGAAAAAATCCATTATCTTTGCAAGCTTCATGACTGTATCATTATCTGAAAGGTTTAGTGAAGTGAAAAAACAGACATATTTAAAGTAGCACCTCTTGCCTTTGTTTGAGATGCATCTATTCAGGTAACTCTTATTAGCAGCAATAGCTTGGCTGTTGTCCAGCAGTTTAATTAGCACTTGTTTACCTAATCTCTTATAGCAGATAATATTATTACTGAATTCAGGGATTCTGAAAATCCCATATCTGACTAAGCAGCCTTAATAATGAAAATCACTATGTTTTCACATTGTATTTGTCTTGGCAAGAACATCTACTACAACATATCTATTTTTCACTAGCTAGAAAACATGAAGTTCAGAGTTGCAGTCCGAGTTGTTCACTCTTCAGAAAAACAGAACCAAGCAGGAATTAAAATTGAATGAAAACTGGAGCGGGTGTTGAAGAGAAGGACAAAGTGTACAACAGAGCATCATTTTCTAGACAGATGTTAATTTGTTTCTCAACGGGTGAAACATCTGCTGTAATGTATTTGTGTGTGGATTTTGAAATGTTTTTGAGTAGAATATCTATGGAGCACTGAAGATTGACTCCAGTCCCTGGGCTGGTTCAGTTCCTTGATTTCGTCACACAGGCTGGCTAGCTCAACTCTCACTCAGCAAATGTGGACAGCTGATTTTTGGAGACATACTCGCAGAAGGGAATTGTTTCTTTTTTTTTTTTTGGTGAAAGGAGAGGAAACATTCAAACAGTGGTTCTCGGAAGGAATGACGCCTTGTTTTTTGTCTCTCTCTCTTCAACCGTCCTTTGGGCAGCAGTGTGGGGAAAGGGATATGAAAGTATATTGTTAGTGATTATGTCTGGACGAAAAACTAAAAAGTTGTGATATAGGCTTTATTTTCATTGGGAAGCTGTATTTCTGTTTTTAACATAAAGAAAAGGTCAGCTTGCTCATGATATAGCACTCAGGATCTCTCTAAAAGATGTTGAATTTGATCCCATAGGTGTGAATATGATGGAAACAAATTAAATTATGAAAATTTACTTCCAAGGATATCAAAATAACTGCATTAGAGAGGTGTTAATGGGCAGCCAAACAGTACCAAAAGCAAGGCAATTCCAGACCTAATTAAAGGAAATGTACATTTAGCACTCAGCTGAGGCTTTCTTGTGTATAAAATCAGCTACAAAAGAAAGGGGTAGATGCTCAGCAGCCACCCATGCCAAATTCCATGAACTGCGAGCGCAGCATGTGGGCATAATGGAGGTCAGGACCATGGGAAGGTTCAGGCTGGCAGGGACCTCAGTGAGTCATCTAGTCCAATGTCCTGCCCTAAGCTCCATATGCAACAGCTTTCACGTTTGTAAAACGGAACTCCTTTGGGTTTTCTTTTGCTGTGTTGTTAAACAAATAAAACAAAACAACACGAAACAAACAAAAAAATCAACACAGGGCTTAAGGAAACAGATTAGAATAAGGGAAGGGGAAAAGAGAAATGGACAATAGTTAAATGCGAAGACCAAGATTTATTGAGGGAGCTGCATGTGCGCAGATCACTTTTCCTTCTCTCTAGTAAACTAGTTGTATCAACATCTTGCAGATAAATGATGTTTACAAAATACCTGAATTTTGTATTTAAATCTTGATACATTTCAGTGTAAAGAAAAAAATACTGCAGAATCTCACATGGGGTAAAATGAAAGCTGTGGGCTTTCCATCAAGAAGTGAAAAACGTGTTTATGTGCTCTGACATACAAGTGCTGATGCTCTAACTTAGAAACTGTAGTGGTTGCTATCTGTGGCTATGCAGCAAAACGTTCCTTTGCATTTTCTTACCCTTGTTGCAGGAGCCATCACAGTTCATAGTCCAGTATCATTGGATAAACTGGCAATGAGCTTGGTTTTAATTCATCTGTTGTGCTGCAATGTGTCTTTGTTCATTAGCTGCTATGCAGGCAGATGATCTGTCCCTGCAGCAGGGCGGCACAAGACAGCAAGGGCAGGTACTGCTGTTGGCATTCCAAGGGGACGTCTCTCCTCCCAGGATTCAGTGCTCTCAGGCTCCACATGAACACATGGGCAATTTCATCAACACCTAATTTTAGGTGCTTAATTTTCACACTCCAGGTTGCCCCTTTCACAGATTCTCTTTCACCACTGAGTAGATAGGAAACCAAGTTTCTTTTAGGCAACCAAACTAAATACCTAAAGCAGACAGTCTGAGTAGTCCCAACAGTGTTTTTTTTCCATATATTTTACAATATATGAACTGTGTTATTTTTAAGAGGAATTGTTTCTTGGAAAAGGAAGGAAATATACTACTTACAACACGTTGTTTTCTCTCTCTTATGAGTACATCTCTCCATTCTTTCAAATTGCTGTATTGGGATCTACTGCTTTTGTGTATGTATTTTTGCAATAGGTATAAAATGTCAGCAATATATCATAATGACCAAACTGAGAATAAAATTTGTATAATTGTTTGTTCTCTTGAAGTGATCTTAAAGTCTGTCAAGCAGTATATCAAACTTTTAGTTGTGAATCTCAAGTTGTGAAACTGTTGAGTTTGGAATACAAGGGAAAAATTAAACAAAAGAAACATGATAACAAAAAAAAATACATATATATATACTTTTTTTTTTTTTTTTTTTTTTTTTTTTTGCTATGGACTGTATGGTCTCCAGAATAAATTTGAAATGTTGTAATTAAACTGCAGAAATCCTTAAAGGAAATAACAGAATATAGTCTGATGTGACCATACTGAGGGAGAACAAAAAGATTTCTTTAAGGATTTATTAAAGTTAGTAAGGCTGTATTTTTCTTATGACAAAGCTAGACTCACCTTATAGAAGCCAACTTGTAGCACCAGTAGCTAAAGCAATGATTTTCAGTTCTGGTGGTTTTTAATTTCTTAAGTACACTTGTTCTAAGACTCTTAAAGTACGTTCATAAGATAAAACATGGTTTTGTTAATACAATTTTATGCTACAGATATGCTTCTTGGTACCAGTAGAAATATCCCAGCTGTTCAAAGGGGAATGTTCCCTCTTCTCCAGTGATCAAGATATATGTTGATGAGTCAAATTATTTTTTCTCCCTTCTGTATTACAGATAAGCATAAGAGATGACCACAAGGTAATTACAGGGCTTTCCCAAAATGCTAGTCACAGCTAAGAGAAAGTAAGAGGTACACTTGCACATATATATGACATCTGTATGTGCAAGATATATCTCATATGTATATGACACATACTTGAAAATAGATGTAAACTGACCACAGATAAATGTTAAGCAGAAATTTGATTATTTCATAGTCAAAATAATAGTTATTATTTGGATAATTTCCAAACCAAAGTGTTTAGAAACAAAAATTTCTAAGCCAAATAGTTCAGAATAGTTTCTAAATACTAAAGGGAGAAGATGCTGAAGAAATTTCCAACAGGAGGTTCAGAACAAAGGGTTTAAGTGGCATCGAATAGTTTGCCTGCCTTGATGGGTCCAGATATTCAGGTAGGTATTTTAAATATTCTTTCCACAATACGTCTTCAGGATGTTTCAAGCTGGAAAAAAAAATGTAAAGATATTTACTTGTGTGGTAATAGGAATGTTTTGAGATCCTAATGACTTTTAATTTTACACAATATTTAGTAACTTTGTAGTGTTATATAGGATGTCTGGGGGAAGGGGAAAAAAAAAAAAAGCCTAAGAATGGCTTAAAAAAGGGAAGCGGAGAGGTCAAAGATTAATTTAAAACCTTTATCATGAATTTATTTTCTCATCAAGTTGAAAATTTCCAACATGCCTGGAAAAAAGATTCCAAAGAACAGAAAAATATTGTATTTCTAAAGACCTTTTCACCAAAGTGAAACCCCACTCTGACTCTCATGAGCATGCCTGACACTCATTACTTTGTCTTCTTCTGATAGTTTTACTACACCTGGTTGCAGCAAACTCCTCTCTCTTAATACATTTGTCAGCTAGCTGGGATGTAATTCATCTGTTGTGCTGATCTGCTCCAGCAGTACCAGAAGAGGCAAAATGTGAGATATCAGAGGAGAGATGTATACCTGGCATCTCTGCAATGGGTTAGGTGCAAAATCTGAATATCCTCTTTCCCACTAATCAGAAATGGCACTCCAATACAATCTGGGCAGTCCCATCAAAGCAGGGTTGGTAACAACGTGCTGAGATGATAGAAGGGGAAAAAACTTCTTCAGATGCTGACTGTTTTCTTGTGCAGCCTATATGCAGGTAGTCAAGTGACTCCTGACTCAGTGTCTAGCCACGGAAGAATAATGTCTCCATAGAGGAGGAGCTTTCCAATGAAAGCAGGAATTTTTACTGGACGAGGCAAGTCCAGAGGTTAGTAATACAATTTTGTGAAGGAGGGTTCATTTTTAAATCTGGATTAGTTATGAACAACACAATATTTGGCTACTTTATCACAAACAAGAACGACTTCAAGTCTAGTAAGTGTTTTTTATTTCAGTGCTGATATTTTATGTTAAGTTCTATGCTGTTGTGCAGTACTATGAATACGAAATAAAATAACTTCAAAACAAAAAGTGAAAATATTTTTTTAGTTTACCATGTAGCATTGTCTGCTTGTTTTCATTTCCAAATTTCTTTTAACAAAGAATTTTGATTAAAATTGACCCAATTTCAACAGGCACCCTGATTTCAGTGAATTGAACAGATAATTCTACTGAAACTTCTGCAGTTCTCTCTTCTTCGAAAAGATAAAGATACAAGACAGTCATAGAGATAGGGTGAGATGTTAAATAGTAGAAAAAAGAAAATAAGCTCTTAGGTTGCGAATTCCTACTTTTACATGGGAGTTATAAGAAAAAATGGAAAAAAAAGTGTGCTTGGAATCACGACCTTTCTAAAATGTGACTATAGACATGCATTTATACTGTGTTTGAACTGTGTGATTTTTATGATTTTGAGAAGAAAAATAGCAGCCATCTAGAAGGTGAAAGAAAAATCCAGAAGGCATTAGTTTAATAATATTTTTTTTTCTCTGAAAGATAGTATTTTCCAGAAAAAGGAAAAAACAGTAATTTCTGCTCTGAAGATGTATTGTGCTAACTCTGGAAAAGGGTTAAATCCAGAAAGATTTTAGTCCCACTTTCAAAGTAAATCTCAATGTGGCTTTAACCGTGGGCTATTTTATCATCTAGAGTACATATATAATCATGTAGAATGTTCCAAGTTAATTATGACCTGCATTTTAATTGTGATCATTCAATTTCTATAAATAAAAATAGCCTTTCCTTCTTCTATCACCATTTATAACGTCACTTGTGAGGAAACAGAAAGCAAGACTCCTGAAGATGAAGTCTGTGAGAGTCTTGGTATTAATACTTACGTGCCTCACTCAAATTATTTGGTCTATTATGTTTGTGAAATAATATACCATATGCAGTTAATCCCATCAAAGTTTCACTCATACTGCAATGCAACATGTTTTGGTTTTGAATTTGTTTTTGTTTTGTTTTCCTTGCCTACCCTTCTTGGTTTGTGACACATTAAACAACTGATTTGCAATTGCCATTTCAGGAGGCATATAACCTCACCTTAGATTTTCTTTCTTAGATATCTTTCTTGCTGTTTCTAGCTCTGGGCAACATATTATGGTGTTATGTTGTTGTTTTTGTTTTCGTTTTTGTTTTTTTTTTTTTCTAAATGAAAATAATCCTTTCGAAAAAAATTGGCCTTAAATTCAAAGGTTAGCTGAAAGAAAAGAGAGTCTTAACAGAACCTTCCACAGCAGGGTCATTCATATTAATCAGGTCTTTTCTGTAAACCTACAATCTTTCTTGATGCTAAAAAAGGAGTTTATTTGCTGTGGTTAAGCCACAAACAAAACCTTTTACTCAGGTATGTCTATTGCCATTAAAGATCAAGCCTTCAAGAAAGTGGTAATTAAACTGCTGATGACCCACACAGAGGAGCTAAGTTTACTTACAGACTGCAACACAGCAGTGTAGAAAACATTGCTCAGCTGGAGACGATTTTACTATCAAAGACAAGTTTCCCTTGATATTAAGAAGACTGCATTGAGAAGAAGTATGATAAATGTTATTTCTTATTCTATTTACAAATCCAAGTATAAAATAGGATTCAAGTTTCAAATTGGAGACACATATGACTTCTACTGTTTGGCTAACGTGCCAAAAAAATGCCATGTGAACAGCCATTCTGAGCTACTGGAGCAGCGTTAATTTATTAATATAAAATAGCACAATGAATGGCACTAGTCACAAAACCCAGAAGGAAGTGTGTGAGAAAATGAATGAGGGGTTGATGCAACTTCTTTAAATGCTTTCAGAGACTGAGCTGCTCTCCAAAAGGGAAGTAGAAATCATACTTCACTTTGAGAAGCCTACACAGACAGTTGTGAGCTTTGCAGCTGTGTAGTCTCATTAGCACAGAGTTACTCCTGACCTGAAGGAGAAAACTTAACAGTCTGTGCACTCTACTGTGCTAATATGGGGCTGATTTATGTCCAGTCAGCTCAGGTCAGGCTAAAGTGAGGCAACTTTACCTTGCTTTATGAATCTATATAAGCTACTTTTTTACTCAGGATGGGTGTGAATATTTATACAGGGAAAAAACAAACAAACAAAACAAAACAAAAAAGCAAACAAAAAAAACAACAAAAAATCAATCAAACAAAAATATGTATGTGTATATTCACATATATTTGTTTGCTTTTCCCGGTACCTTAGAAAGGTTGAGTTCTGGCAGAGTACAGCTCTCTTGCTGTATCCCTATTTCAGGCAGTTAATCTGGTGGCTAAACATCCATCGAAGCAAAAAGAATGTCCCAGTTATCTTCACTTAAAGGCATAGAAACTGCAATAAGTCCAGACAAAACGAATACCTTGATTATCATGAAGAATCTTTCATTCAGGTGAAACTTTCTCCCCATATTTGAATTGATAGAAATTCAGAAGTGAATGTTAACTATATTGTTTTTTTGTCTGATTTCTTCTCTGAATTTCAGGATTATCCACTCATGTTTCTTTCTAATGCCTGTAATATGCTCCTGTTTTCTACTGTTTCCCTCACTTCATTCCCCTCCGATTTGTTCCTCTTAGTTTGGGAGGAAAAAAAAGAGGGAAGTGGTTTCCTTTTTCTGACAGAAAAGGCCCCTGCTCCTTTTTTTCTCTCAGTCTGGATATACAAACACACATTCAGCTTTGCCTGTACGGATGATGGGATCTATGTCTATTTGGCTACTTTAGTCATGCCTCCTCTCCCCCAGCATAAATCTGAGCTTATGTTTGTACATTGCACATGCTGCCTAATACGTATGGTATTAGCAGCAGGCTGTGACACCAGTGATCCTCGGGTTGCACAGCTCCAGTCCGCACTCAGATTGCAGTCTCATCAGTATTCCTTACGCTGTGCAGCAAAATTGATCATTAATAATTAAAGTGTGTATGTAAGAGCATATATATATGCACAGGAGGACACTGAGGATGGAGAGAACATGAATTAGTTACTAGATTGAACAATCCCCGAAGATATTTTAAATAACCACAGATCAAAATCTATTTCAGCTCTGTGACCTTATCTTGAAAAATATACTAGCGTTTTCTTTACCTCAGTGCATTTGAGGTAGCAAAAAGGCTGCACAGAGATCAGAGTGAAGCATCACTCAATAAAAGTAACTCTCAGTGGAATATTTGGGTTATAAGGTGCTCTTATAACCACTTCTAATTTCACTGAATTCCTTTATAAAAATGTTCATTCTTTTGGTGACTGGAACAGTGTACTATGAGCTTGTGGGCCAGTGTGCTTAGTTAAAAACACAGACATTTCTATTTACATTTTTGCACTAGTGGATTTTTGACCATGTTAAGAACAATTGCTCAGTTATTAAAAGTGGCTTCTTTTTAACTCAAGTATGACCATCTGATACACAATTAACTAAAAGCATTGAGAGTAAGAGACTTATAATGTTTATCCAGTGCTGTCTTGTCTAGTGCCTGCCCTAGAGTAAAGCAACAGCCTCATCTTCAGGCAGGCATGTGAGTACTAGACTTGACTGAAAGTATAGTTTATTATTCTTAGTTTTGCTTATTTGGGGGTATTTTGCATTTCAGAGGGGGAAAAAAAAATCTTCCTTTAAAGAAAGAAAGGAAAAAAAAAAAAAAAAGAAGAAGAAGATGCAGGAGGGGGTAGAATATCACCACCATGCTCTCTGATGCTGTAATTCCTAGTCCTGTTGGTTGTTGGTTTCAAGTGCTAGGCTTCTTTGGATAATATATCCTGTAAGGAACCATATAACGACTATGTGATGCAACACTAACCTTTCCTAGAAAATAGTTACAGGTCAGCTAAGGAATCTGTCTAGCCCATGGAACACAAAGAATCGTGAGATTCAATTTCTTTGAATCAAAGCAGTTGCATTCCCAAAATTGAATTTGTAGCTTTTCTTTTGGAAATCATTTTTAAGATTCAGGACAGATAAAAGTGATTAAAACACTTGTTGCTCCCTGATGACGAAATTAACTGTGCTGCATAGCATAAACAAAGGTCACAGATACAAAACAAACAAACAAACAAACAAAAACACTAAAAACAGCCCTTATTTAAAACATATGTCTTGATGTCAGCTTCATTTATGAATTTAATCTCAGTTTTGGCACATAAATTGTTACCTGCAGAATTTTACTATCTGTAGAGATATCTGCACCTCTTGCTCAATGTTCTTTCTGTCTTTGGTTAGTTACCACTGCTTTCCTAGTCAATACCACCCTTTCTCCCACAGAAATTGTTACACTAAGAAGCAAAAAAAAAAAAAACCCTTCTCTTTGGCCTCTTGATGATTTGCAACTAATGATGTAAATATAATGTAATGTAAATAATGTAATGAATGCCGCATATATATAGTACAAATGCAGGTTGTGTAGGCTAGACATGCAGGAAAAAGCCTAAATTCTTCCCTTCCTAACCTGACAAATGTCAATAAGTATTCAATATGCACTTTGCCTATCTTATATGCATACTTATAACTATACAGACAGTGTAAGACTTTTGATTTTTTTTTTTAATATTCAATGTAATTTATAAAGTTTACATTTTCAGTGTGGATCTGCTACATTATAGACTTAGACTGAAGAGAATTAGAAACATATCTTTTTTAAGTTGGCTTGACTCCATTTGTGGCATTTCATTTAGATGTGAGTTCAATTCTTGAAATACATCAACATAAAATCACTTTTTTTTTCCGCCTTGGAAGTTGCAATTCAAGTGTCCAAAGTCCAGATCCTTTCTCCCATGCAGCTTTCATGCTGAGTACTATCTCTAGTGGTGTAATTTGATTTGCATCATTTATAGCTGCAAGGATTTTGCATGAGACGGCCACTAAGAACTGTGGCTGTTAGGGCAAATTTGAGCCATCTGATCATGAAGCCGAACGGCACCTTAGGGAAATGTAGTTCCACGATGAAATAAATATTCTGTGTCTGTTCATTAAACTCAGGTGAAAATTTATTTCAAAACATAAAAATAAAAACCTCTTTGAATTGAAGATGTCAGATGTTTTTTCTTGAAAAAAGTTCTCAGCATTTCATTCATTCATTCAAAAAAAGTCTATTGTATTTATTGACTGAAAATGAAAAAATATATTAGAATATAAGAATGGATTTTGTTTGCCTTATCTAACAAGTCTTAATTTTGTTTTGGATGTATTCTGGGGAATAGCATAAGCAGGAAAAGGGAAATGCTCTGAGATTGTGATTTCGCCTTTGAAATTCAATGCACATTAGCATGCTTACCTGATCCATAAAGATACCTGAGAAAGTTTTTTATCTGAGTCCCATGGGATCTGGATCCTAACTCAATTAAGTCCATTCTATTTCTTTAGATTTACTTCAACCCAAACATTCATGCTAAGCTTTAAAGTAAGCTTTGATGAAAAGAGCAAAGTTTTCTTCTCAGACTCAAATAGTAATGATTTTCATTTCCGTTACCTAATAAGATTAAAGTACTGAACTACTGTATTACTCTAGTGGCCTCTTTCTCCTCGGTAAACTGGCTCAAGTGTGGCAAGCATGTGGCATATGAGAACAGAGGAAATGTCAAACTGCGGAGCAGAGATTTACAAAATTTAATATCTTTCGTAAGCTTTAGCTTCTAGTCTTAATATGGGAAAAAAAGAAAGGAAAAGGCCAGATGCTATAATAATATGGGTTCTTCTAAAACAAAAGAAAAAGTGCACAAACAGAGTTATAATGACTTTTTATACTCCATGGAGTGCAGATTTACTGTAGTTAATATTTTCTCTTTAAAGTTCAGTTAATATTGTTGTTCCTTGCTAAGTCTTTCATGAGTTTCCTATTAGCTTTAAGCTACTGTGTTTTGGACTTTGTAGTATCTGCAGGAAAAGAACACATACCATAAAAATTTCCTCAGTTAAAATTTTATTTCTGTTTCATAAGCAAACATGTTCTTTCCTTAGGAATTTGATGCTAAACAATCCCTATATTGCACACAGATGTAAGCTTTCATTATAGTTGTGTGGAGCAGACATATCTTTTTTTTTTTTCCTGAAGTCTTTTATACCCCACTTCTGATATTCCATAAATAAAAGTACTTTTCATATAAAAATGGATCTACTTTAATTAAAAAAAATCCCAAATGACAATGACTAAGTTTCTTATTTTGGCTAGCATGCATTTTTTAATTGTTATAGTACTGAGCACTGTATATTGTGCTGGTAATAAGCTTCAGAGTAATATCAAAAATTCCTTTGGCCATTGAGGCATTCACACAGAAACTTTTCAAGGACTCTTGGTATTGAAAAGAAATGCAAAAGAGATTAAAAATCTGTCCCTTTCTGAGACCTGGACACTTGTATGCTTATATATAAAGTAGCACACCCAAAACACAGCAGTATCAACTGAGGTGTGCATTTTTTCAGCTGGTATGTAATTACACAACAGTTAAAAAAGACAACAATATTTTAAAGTAAATGTGTGCCCTGCCAAAGGGACAACTACACCTTTTTTTTTTTTTTTTGGTCTTTAATAATTATTTACTCCAGTCTGATGGTAGAGCAATAGAGCAAAGCAGATGCTGGTCTGACCTACCCAGTGGAAACACCCTCTGGCTCAGTGGTGCTCATTGCCAGGCTGCATATTGGTGCCACAACAGCCATAACCAACCAGAACACTGTAATTACTTGCTCAGTTCTTTTCTGTGTAAATATTCACACAGTTAATCAAATTGAATCAGTGATATGCACATATACCGAAGATTATTTAAAATTCTTGTCAGCAGAGAAATAAGTAACTTTGTCATATTAAGTAAAGAAAAAGAAAAACTTCCTAGAACTTTATCCTATTAAATTTTGTACTGTATTTTAACTCTATTTAATTGTAGATACAGATGCAAATGTCAGGTACTAATGTCTGTCTGACATATCTATGGCTTTCAATAAAGCCATGCCTACAGTTTGATTATAGCAGTACTACTTGCAGGCTTTAGTCATCAAAATCCCTAGGAGTTGTATGCAGTTAACACATACTTTGACAAGGAATATTGTCAGTCCAAGATCAGGGTTTTAATATATTAATTATCTCCAATTATTTTAAGATTGAAAGTAGTGTAGAACAGACTAATAAACAGAAATATCCATTTTTAATATGTGTTATTGCAGGCAACCTCACGGCTTATGTATACTTACTTGCATGCTTAGAATTTTTAATTTTTGAACTTTTTGAAGTAAAAAATTTTCCTTTGATTCAAAGTCTGTTTGAAATAAATAATGTTTCTTTGGGTCTTGGTTCCTCTGAATCACTCACTACAAATCTTTTCATTTCTGTATAGTCCCAGTCAGACCTTCATGCTACTGCAGCTTAAGAAACTTCCACTAGCTAAATCACAGCAGCAAGGTGTTTGCACTCTCCTACGCAATTTGATTCATTGTAATTCTCTTATATAACAAATTAATCTGTTGAATTTTCTCGTATTTATCACACATGGAGAGTCTTCACATGCTTAGTTATTTCAGTTCAGCTGATATTCAGCAACTTGATTATGCAGTTGTGTTCTTTGTAGGAGAAAGTTTAAAGTGCAGCTGTTATCCCAGTGCTACTGAAATTTCAATGTGAAGAAAAACTTGGTATCCCTTACAATCTCCAAATGAAGCTACTGGAGTACAGAATGAATTTTCAGAAGCAGTTTCAACAGTAAGAGGTGCTTATGGAAAAGATTAAATAATATGCCATCTGCAATACATGATATACCAGTATGGTCTAGGAATTCTTCTTTCTTGGAAATCTTTCTAAAAGCCATCCTAGCTTGTGTTTGTTTAATTTTTAGAAATTAGCATAACCACTCACTATGGCAGTTTCTCTTCATGTTGAGTTACTACTGTTTCAGTCATTTGCAATTCCAGAGGGAAATCTAACTTCAATACATACCAGAATTCAGATACCTAAATCATATAGTGAACAATAGAAATTGTAGGCCAGTGGCACCAAGTAGAACTTGTCTTTCAAAATAAATCATATCATGTTTGGGGACCAGGGAGAGAAGAGACATGTATTCTTAAGGTCTAAAAAAGAACTGAGATACTCTAGTATAGCCACAGAAGAAACAGAGGCTGCAGAATTGTCCTCAAATAAAGATGTATAGTAAATAAAACAAACAAGAAAATTCATTTCAGATGGCAACTGATCATTAATGTAGTTTAATATCAGGTCAATGGAAATTATACAGGTAAACCAACTGTTGTGTTTTGTGGCTGTTGATTACACTATGCTTACATCTTTATGCTGCAACTGTAAATGTACAGATGGTCTCTGTGTTGAAGATGAATTATTGGAAGAAGGTAGCACACAGAAGAACACCAAAGATTAGGTACCTGTGTACTGGGTCTGTCTGGGATGGAGTTAAGTTTCTTCTGAGCAGCCCATATGGTGTTGTGTTTTGGATCTGTGACTAGAAATGTGTTGATAACTTACCAGTGTTTTTGTTGTTGCTTGGTGCTTGCATAGCACCAAAGATTTCTCTCTCTCTACCACTTTACGCCCCCAGGGGGGGGAAGGGGTGGGCAAGAGACTGGGAGTGGACACAGCCTGGTCAGCCAACCCAAACAGGTCAAAGGAATATTCCACACCAAATAACATCATTCTAAGTGATAAAAAATTGGGGGTTTTGGCTTTCGAAGCAGCTGTTGCTCAGAGACTGGCTAAGTATTGGTCTCCTTGTGGGAGGTGGTGAGTGAATGCTTTTGCGTTAGTAGTTTGTGTTTTTTTTTTCTTTCCTTCATTTCTTAAACCACCTTTACCTTGTCCCATGAGTTTTCTTGCTTTTTCTGTTCCTATTCTCCTCCTCTGTCCTGTTGTGGGTGGGGCTTAGTGAGTGAGCAGCTCACTCACTCAGGTGCTTGGCTGCTAACTGGAGTAAACTCAGCACAACCTGATGTGTCAGTAAAGGCTAGGCTACCTTTAAATGTGTATTTACTACAACTCCTATTTTGCATGTCATGGCAAACCACAAAAGAAGGGTTTGAAAGAAGCAAGAGGGACCGAACAGGCATCAGGGAAGAATCCTCTTCTCTCAACATGCATTCACTCTTCCTTTGGTTGCTCTGTCTTGCATAGTATATTTATTCTATTCTCTCTTAAAAACAGCTTTTATATTCTTCTTTTTTTTTATGTGATGGTGATAATTAAAGGATTTACATTAATTCAGACAAAAATACTATGTAATTTGGCTTGTTGTAGGTAAAAGAAAGAATAACATAAAAAATTTCCACCAGATAGACATAAAAATATTTTCACTCTTATCTTAACTCTAAGTAATCCAATACCTAGGTATATGTACTTTCTCTCATCTTAATGCAGTATTCTGAAGCCTAGAAATAGAGCATTTTTTATTAATTTAAGGCAAACCATATGTTTCTTTCTCCATTACTCTTCTTCCTGTGGACTACTGCATTTGCCATGGTTCCCCAACTACCAAGTCTGCCACTTTTAACACTTCTCTTAGGTGAGGCTGGGAAAATTATAATTTTTCAGAGCTAAATTATTTAATAGATGATATGATCCAAAATAATATTTCTGTCTCCCTCAAATGTCCTTCAACACCTTCCTTTTCCCTTACTGGTATCCCCTCACACTAGCAACCACACACTTCTAGAGAGAGATCAAAACATAAGTTTTTAGCCTACAAGGTAATTTTTTAAAGAGTTTTATAGAGAATGTAAAATGGGATTTCAAAAGGAAAGTGCTGTCTCAGACGTAAGTGCCACATAGTAATATGCAGAGCTGTAATAGCAGCCTTGGTAAAAAAAAGGAAATTTAATCATGTATAAAATGTACTTGATGTGGTCATTTGAAAACATTGCTACTAATGATAAATCCGTATTTTTTCATATTTCCAATTTTATACTGGTATTTTTTTGAAAGTACAAAATCTAAGTGGTCTAAGAATAGAAGTAACCACATTCTCTTTCTCATGTCCCCATGCACGTTGCATTTTTAACTTTCTTTATTCTTTTCGGAGTTCATTTTTATAGCAAATGAAAGGATACACAAGCCAAAAATAGCTGATATTTGCATTTCTTCATAAAAAGAACACACACTAGAATACCATATGTTATGTTGCATAGAGCTAATAGGCTCAAGTACTAATGAATGTGCTATTAAGCATAATGATCAGTGCCCATCTGATTTTTTTTTTTTTTTCTTTTTAATGCTGGTTAGTTTAAGCAAAAAGAAACAACCAGGGTAAAATAGATAATCCAGAGCAGACTAATAGTTTTAACTTTGTAATTTTGATGGTAAAAGATGGTAAAGTATTGTTGTGAAAATTGTCACTGTAGAACAGTTTTATAAGGAAAGTCATTTTAAGTCTTGTGCATCTCTAGATAAACTTTTGACAAGTTCTTCTATGAACAGCCAATTAACAGAAGACTGTTTTCCTGACAGATTATGCCCCTCACTTCCCCTCTGCACCCAAAAATCTTAGCCACACTGCTACAATATCTTTTGTTCACTTTCTCTGGCCATCATATTTTCTCTCCCTAACTATTACCATCTAATTTCTTCCACTAATGCCTTTCTCAGCAATTTACCAGCTCTAGGTCCAAGACCTTGTGCCTTCTCCCTTATGTACCCATCTTTCACATTTTATTAGATCTCTTCTTCCCTGTCACATTTGGTAGCAAATGGCTGATGTGTTCAGAAATCCTGATGTGGCTGGCAACAGGCAAATAGATAGGAAGCACCCAATGACATTGCATAACCCTCTGTGTAGGTCATT
>VXAL01017110.1:0-19928 GCA_013399475.1 Chauna torquata | reverse complement strand
GAAGGAATCTGAGAATTTTTATTTTGTCTTAAATGCAATAAATGTGGAAGAATTTACTGTTACTGAATTACTGTTATAAATGTTTTAGGGCAACTGTTTCAACTAATGCCACACCTAAACTGTTAAGGTTTCAGCAATTCAGATTTCCATCAATGTATTGGAAATTTGAGCACGTATATGAGCCCTGAAACCTATAAACTGAATCAAAACTTTTGAATGAAGCCAGGCTGTAGCAACAGACTCAGGAGTCAGTAGCTCTATTTTCTCCTTTTCAGCACTGAACTTTCCCTTGAAAATGATGCATATGATTCTGAAAAATGAAATGGGAAACCCTCTCCGAAATGTTACATTATTTTGTGTGCTGGGTCCTATCAAAAACTACAGTCCGAAAGAATCTTGTTTATCCAGCAGAACAACCTCATTATTAGGACAGTGGTGTAGTGGGATTTACTTCACCCCTTGAAATCACTCAAGGAAATAACTGAGTGAATGGTATTCATCCTGGTCCCTGTGTTGTGCTATTATGTGTAGCAATAACTGGCATCATATTAAAATAGAGATCAGGGACTGTAACCATTCATTTGAATGCAGTTCTGAAATTTCAAAGCTGTTGAATTTTCCAATTTATAAAATAATAATAAAAAAATGTGATTGACTGCTTGATGATGTGACAATAGAAATCAAAACATTTTATAAGTCTTGAGGGTATTCTTTTTTCACAGTTGTTTTGTGCCAGCATAAATGTAGGTGTTGATTGTGTGCCTGTAGCAGTCATAACTAAGAAGGGAAACACTAGATATTTTCTTCAGTAAATACTCTACCTACACAAAAAGAAAACAGAAAATCCAGTCAAAACAGAAATGGACCACAATTAGAATACAAAACTGAATAGAATCGATAAATTAATCCCTCGATCTATTTAATATTAACATGTCTGGATAAACATTAAGCCTTTGTTCGTGTCTGTCCCTGCTAATGAAGGTAGCAACACAAGTGTTTAACACTTATGTTAAATACGTAACATTTTAAGGTACCAATGTCAACAGAAAAATCTAAAGATTTCTCTGAATGTAAAAGGAATGTTGAATATAATTAGTCTTTGGGTCTTTGAAAATCACATGCTTCAAGGAGTTGGAAACCAGGATTTCAGTTAGGTTTCCCATACGTCCAAGTTCTCCTAGACTGAAAAATACATCTGTACTCTATGCACCACATGTAGAGTGTTTGTAGGAAGTGCCAGTTACAGTGCATGCATGCTATCATCTGTTTGAGTGTTCACAGTAATCTCATTTTTAAGGACATGACAGTCTATTTTTCTCTCAAAAACACACAATGTGTTTTTAAACCTCTCTATATACTCCTTTGTTACAGTGGAATAGGAACATTTCAAGCACAGGTAGAAAGTTACTTCCTAAAATATCATCATTATCACAAAATATCACAGAATGGTGTCTGTCTTATGATGAAAATGATGAACTTCTCTTATATCTCTCAAAACTGCATTAGCACCTTCTCACAGATGAAGGCACATTGACTGAGCAGTAGTCATGTAAGATTTTTAACATATCAAAACTGCCAGCTGTGATAAGACTGATAAAGTTCTAAGTGACTTGAATATCACTGTTGGCAGAGTTTAACTAGTATGATATTTCTGTAATCAGGAAGTGAAACACCACCATGTTCACTTCATTTGAAAGACCATGCCGAAAAGAGGACAAATATTTTGTTAAAATCACTGAATGTGATCAAGGCCATTTCTCTTAAGAGGACACAGATTGTCTCATTTTATCTTGGATAATTAAAAATCTCCGGCCTTTTTTTTAATGTTTTAAACCATGGGATTCTCTTTTCTAGTTGACTGTGTTGGGTTAACCTTGCCTGGCTGCCAGGTGGCCACCATGCCACTCTCTCATTTCCCTTCCTTAGCAGGACAGGGTGAGAAAATAAGATGAAAACAACTCGTGGGTTGAGATAAAGGCAGGGAGATCGCTCACCAATTACTGTCACAGGCAAAACATACTCAACTTGGGGAAGCTGAGTTTTCCCCAGTTGGCTATATTGCCAATAAAATAGAGTATTGCCAATTAAAAATAGAATGGCATAGTAAGAAACAAAGACTAAATCAAAAACAACACCCCCACCCCACCCCCCCTTCTAAGGCTCAACTCCATTCCTTTGTTCCCAACTCTTCCACTTCCTCCTTGTCCTCTCCCTCCCCAAGTGGCACAGGGAGGGTGGGTAATAGGGGTTGTGGTCAGTTCATAACATTTCATTTCTGCCCCTCCTTCCTCACTCTCTTCCCCTGCTCCAGTGTGGGGGTCCCTCCCATGGATACAGTCCTTCAAGGCCTGCTGCAATGTAGGTCCTTTCCTTTGGCTTCAGTTCTTCAAGAACAGTTCCAGTTTAGTTCCTTCCCACAGACTTCTACAAGATTCTTCAAGAACTGCTCCTGTGTGGGCTCCTCTCCATGAGCCACAGTTCGTTGCAGAAGCCTGCTCCTGTGTGGGCTGTCAATGGGCTGCAGCCTCTTTCAGGCCATATCCACCTACTCTGGCATACAGTCCTACACCGGTTGCAGTGTGGAGGTCTGCTCTGCCGTTGTACACCATGTGCTGCAGGGGGACAACCTGCTCACTCCACCATGGTCCTCTCCCCGGGCTACAGGGGGACAGCGTGCTNGACAGCCTGCTCACTCCACCATGGTCCTCTCCCCAGCCTGCAGGGGAACTTTTGCTCCGGCGCCTGGAGCACCTCCTGCTCTCCTTCTTCACTGACCTTGGTGTCTGCAGGGTTGTTCCTCTCACATTTTCTCTCTCACAGATGTTGTGCAGTGTTTTTCACCTTTTCTAAGTATGTTCTCACAGAGGCACTGCCAGCATTGCTGATGGGCTTAGCTTTGCCCAGCAATGGGTGCCTTTTGGAGCTGGCTGGAACTGGTTCTATCTGACGTGAGGCAGCTCCTGGCTTCTTCTCACAGAGGCCACTCCTGCAGCCCCTGCCCCCCACTACCAAAACTTTGCCACGTAAGCTGAACATAATGACATATCATGACTCTTTTAATTACCAGCTTCTAAAACAGAAGTCATGGATATTTAAATTTTATAAAAAATAAAAAATAAAAAACAATTTCAGAACTTTTTCTAAAGCTCAGGTTAAAAACAAAACATAAAATACAAATCCGTAATATTATGAGCACGTTAGTATTCATATTTGCTTGAATTACTGTTCTCTTAATCCATCTGGTGAAACTTACTGATGTGGTTATTGCCAACAAACTACCAAGTAGTTTGGTAGATAATTACATTAAAATCTAATGATGGTTTTACTTTCTGATATGAAGTCTGAATGTGAAACTTCAGTCAACTATAATCATTTAGGAGTTTTTGATTTGTATTCTCTTTCCACAGAAATATCATCCATATATATATTTGAAATAAACATTTCACAGAGAATTAATGTAAAAGCAATTCCTACATATTCAGTTTATTGTTAACATTCTCCTTAAAACTCAAGAACGAAGCTTTGAAAATATTAATTCATGCAAAAGTTTGGAAATCTTGTCTTTGTTTTTGCATGATTATAGAATGCCTGCTAGGCTGTTTGCCTAAGCCTGCTAAACTGGATTTCAGGTGATCCTTGGCACAGGAATGGCATGCTGAAAAAAGTTGAGGATGTCAGCTCTGCATAGTTAATTCTTCATTCAATACAAAGGCTGGAAGCACAGTTGGTGTATTTCTGTAGTATGCTGTCATGGATTCATCAAGCTCAAGGAACAGGGAGCCATTAGAACTGAATATCCTGAGAGAAAAAACATGACTAGCAGACTAATATTATAAACCAAAGTGTACTAACTTAATTAGACAGTGAAAGGCAAGATTATAATTTGATAATCAAGTATGATGAAGAAGCTATTACCTGGTAACTTACATAATGGAATTAATGCTGTTTAGAGGTATATTTTAATTCATTTTTGGCATTGGGATTTAGAAGCAGAGAGAAATAGAATCAGATCAGATAGCGAATGCTCCTTCAGAAAGGTAAAATATGAAATGATCAAAGATGTAAATGAATTCAGAGATAAATGGAAGTCAGTTTCTTAAGTCCTACAGGGAAGCCAGTGCTGTAGTCTTGTCCCCATTCACTTCAATTTCTGCAAGCTTTCATCTATGTCTTTTTAGTGCTTTGTCAAGTTCACTAATTTTTAGGGTTTGTTGGGTAGGAAAATGGAAATGGGCATATTATTGCCCTTTCCTGGCCTTAAAAGTAAACACAGGAGGAGACAGTCCAAAGATATATGAAGTCATAGAATCATAGAATATCCTGAGTTGGAAGGGACCCACAAGGATCATCAAGTCCAACTCCTGGCTCCGCACAAGACCACCCAAAAATCAGACCCTATGTCTGAGAACGTTGTCCAAACACTCCTTGAACTCCGACAGGCTCGGTGCCATGACCTCTTCCCTGGGGAAGTGTTCCAGTGTTCCCTGCTCCAGTGCCTGACCACCCTGTTGGTGAAGAACCGTTTCCTAACATCCAGCTTGAACCTCCCCTGTCACAGCTTCATGCCATTGTCTCGGGTCCTGTTGCTGTCACCAGAGAGAAGAGATCAGCACCTGCCCCTCCGATCCCCTTGCGGGGAAGCCGCAGGTCACCATGAGGTCTGCCCTCAGTTTCCTCTTCTGTAGGCTAAACAATCCAAGTGACCTCAACTGCTCCTCATACGTCTTCCCCTCTAGACCCTTCACCACCTTCGTAGCCCTCCTTTGGATGCGCTCTAATAGTTTCATGTCCTTCTTATACTGTGGTGCCCAAACCTGCACACAGTGCTCAAGTTGAGGCTGCACCAGTGCAGAGTAGAGCAGAAATATTTCACTGTGAGAATTCTGTTCACTGACTTTGAAGTTTTTCTTCTTTTTTCCTCCATCTTTCAGCATTGTATCAGCTTAGGTTACACTTACACAGTAATGTGTGGGTATGTTTCTGTTTATCTTGTTATATAATGAGTATTTTGCTGTTAACCAAATGTAAATCTCAAAAATCACTAATTGGCATGCTATTCTCCCAAATAAGAGATGAAAAGATTTTTCTATTTTTAAAGTGTTAATACTGCTTTATCTTGCACAGTGGTTTGTATTCTTCATTAAAGTCGGTATTCAACCAACTCTAGGGTGGGAGGCACTGGATGTGAATTTAGCAAAAGCTGATTGTCTAAGCTAGCTATCCAAGCTCTTAAATTTAACAAATAAAAGTGGCAAACTCAAAGACCAAATATTTATACCAGTCATAGGTATGCATTTTAAGATGAAATAAATTGACTTTTGGATGTACTGATTGCTGTATAATGAATGGTGTAGGGGCCTGGTTAACTAGCCAATGCTGAACAACAATTTTTTAAGTGAATGAACCTAATCGTGAATTCCCGTCACTAGAATTCCTACTGTAAGGGTACGTGGAAGGAGACTGTCTGCTTCTTAAATGGTATTTGGTCAAGGACCATTTCCAGTGCAAAAAGGGATAATAAAAAAGGGAGGAAGTGATGGGAACCAAGTTTGGTCAGTCACACTAATCGATGAGGGCATGCGAGAATGTAGAAATGTTTGTTCCAGTGGGGCTGACACGACTTCTAAGCTGGAGACAATCACAAGAAACAAACCTCCCAGTCACACTAATTGGTGAGCTAACAAGCTACAGGTGCCCCTTCCACGAAGGATGAACCTTGCACCTGATAACATTGTCAGCCCCTGGGGCCCAGACTGGGAAGGTGCAGAAACTGCAGAGCTCTGCAAACCCATGGGGTTTGTGTGAAGGGGGAGGTGGGAACAGGAGGAACAAAAAGTGAACTAGGTAGAAAAGGATATAAAAGGATGTGTCATGTGTAAATTGGGGCCAGTCAGTGCACTTGTCTGGCCAAGCCCTGTGCCTGATCACCACAGTCTGTCCTTTCTTCTAACTTCTGTCATTAAATCTTTTCTTAACTCTTTCTGCATATTCACAGTCTCTCTCCTATGTCTATCCTCGCATGAGTGTTGCAAGGATTAAGTGCCAGCTCCTGGAAAGACCTGTGTATGTGCAAGTGGAATTGGTGCCAGCTACTAGAGTAAGACCAGGGGTGTGGGCACGCCTGGCCTGCAGTGCCAGCTACTGGAGTGAGTGGGGTCCCTGTATTAGCTACCGGAGCGAGCGAGGTCTCCTGCTGCTGGCTGTGGGGTGGGAGCAGTGTCTGTTCCCAGACCAGCTACTGGGGAGAGCGGCATGAGTGAGGTGAGCGCAGGCTCTGCACCAGCAGCTGGAGCATGGCTGGGGGTCACGGCCCGTGTGCCTGGTGCTGCTGCTGGGGGGCGGGTGTCTGTATCTTCCCCAGCCTGGCGTGCGTGGGGCATGTGTATTCACTAGCAGACTTTAAGCTGGACCAGCTGGGGAGTAGTGGGGGCCTTGGGTCCGGGCCAGGGTATTAGGCAGGCAGGGGGTCATGCTGGTACACCCAGGAGGACCTGTGAATGCCGTGTGTATAAGGGACGAGTGTGTGAGTACTGCATTTGTGCAGTGAACTTCAAGCTGGACCAGCTGGTGAGTAGGCAACCTATGAAACAGGTAAGGGGCCCAGGATCCAGGCAGGGGTGCTGGGCGGACAGAGGGGCAGTGCCAGTACTTGAAGGATACGTGACTGCGTGTGTGCTTGTGAACCTAGAGAGTGCTGTGCAGTGTGCCTTTGCTAGTGAACTTCTGTCTCTACAAGCTGGAGAGGAGGAAGGGACCTTGGCTGTATGCGCTTTAAGTGAGTCCTGTGTGTACGTGCTGCTGGAAGCAGCCCTTGGCTGGGCAGCCTGTGTCAGAGTCCTGTCTCTGTCTGTGTGTGTCTGTGCATCTCTGGGATATGTCCTCAGCTTTGGTACAGGTTGAACCTGGAGAGGGGAAAGAGCAGCTGCGTCCCCCAGCCTGGGCAGAGTCCCAGTGCACCAGGCTGGGCCCCAGCAGCTGGGCAGCAGCTGTCATGCGATGCAGCAGCTGGAGGTGGCCATGAGCCTTCCGCACTTAACACCTTCAAAAAAAAACCAAAACAAAACAACAAAACAAAACCATTAGCTATTGTTAAGGAAAGCATTGTAGGAAGTAAGGAAGTACCTGTTCTCCTTTTGTTGTTTTGGTGTTCTTAATTAAAATATTGTGTGTGGGGGGTTTTGTTTGTTTTGTTTCTTTTTGTTTTGTTTTGGTTGTTCTGTGGAAAGTTAAACAATTCTAGTATTGCCTTCTGAGAAACAGTTATTGTGCAATGGTATTGATATTGGCTGACATTGGCAACAGGTGAAGAGTGTGAAAATTATTCTAAGATTATTGCTAATCAGGACAGGAAAAAATATAAAAATGAATCATTTTAAGCAATTTATAATGCACTTCTAGAAAATCAGGAGTTTGAAGTAAGGTCTACTTAACTTGTTCTTGACTATTGCATTAAAAATACTGACAGTAATTTTTCTGGCACACTCTTTTTGTACATTTTCTCTTACTGTTCCTGTTGTTAAGACGATTTCTTCTCCTTCAAATCCAGCTCAGACTTTCACAATGTTTGATTCAGTTCACAGCTCCTTGTCCTAACACCTCTTGAGACTGAGTAATGCTTTATTTCATTTACATTGTTATCCTGAAGTTATTTGATTAATGCAATTCACTGATTATGACACCCTGTATACCACATGGCTGTGTTGCACCAGTTTCATTCCAGTATTTTATAACTGTTCATGCTGGAGTTTCACAAAACAGGAAGAACAATTGCTCAGTTACCTCAGAAATTATCAACATTTTAACACAAATTCTCATATTAACTTTGTTCTGCATAGAAAAGTACATGAAGTTAATTGTCTGAAAATGCAGTTAATTTTTCAGGGATCAAAAGACTACTGCTATTCACTCAATGGACCTTGTCTTGAAGGCAGTACTCTCCCACAATAAAGCTTGCTATATAAACATAGCTCTCTGAAGCCTTTGGTAATCTCTTTTCATTTTCTCTTCTCTTTTAGCTGATGGATGCACTGACTGGTCTGTGGATTACAAGAAATATCAAGTTCTAGTGGGAGAACCTGTTCGCATAAAATGTGCACTCTTTTATGGATATATTAGAGCTAATTACTCCCTAGCCCAAAGTGCTGGACTCAGTTTGATGTGGTACAAAAGCTCTGGACCAGGAGATTTTGAGGAACCTATAGCTTTTGATGGAACTAGAATGAGCAAAGAAGAAGACTCTATTTGGTTCCGACCAACAGTTGTACAAGACAGCGGACTCTATGCATGTGTGATAAGGTACTATATTTTAATATACTGCGTTTTAATGACACAGATATCAAATATGGCTCTTAATAGTGAGACTTTTGTGCAAAGAAAAATGGTTTTTGAGATTGCCCCTTTTTATTCTCCTCTTGCTATTCCCTTCCCTGAAGTTTTTTTGTGCTTAATTTAAAATTACTGTTGAAAGTCTTGAATATTTAAAAATATTTGTTGTATAAATTTAGGTTATTTATAGCAATATACAAAATTTATAAGGTGGGTGCGACTGGATGTATAAGTCCTGTGTTGTTGCTTCTGATTCTGGTTTAACTCCTACAATCACTATTCAAGAGTTAAAAGTTCCTTTTTCACATTTGGATTTCTTTTTGTGTGGGTTTTGTTCAATAGTTTCTTTTAATTCTTTTTTTTTTTCTGTAAAAAATTGTCATTTGATGTAAAGTAGGTGCATCAAGGAAAATGGAGTATCGTTATGGTGAAGTTTCAGAGTTTTTATGGACATATATCATCTATAATCACAGCTGGTTTAACCTGCTAATAGAGGCTGGGTGCCAGATATCTTCCAAAGGTATAGCCTTATCACCATAACTTGGACTAGATTCCTGTTCTTGCTTTCCAAAACAGGTGTTGAGTTTCTTTCTGCGTCTTTTAAATGCTTTGCACTGAGGTATTGTTTCCAGCGCTTTCAATTCAAAAAGATCATCTAGGCAATTTGTTATTGTCTCTCAGATTTATACTAGATTTTCACTTGTTGAGAAATTATGCAAATTAGAATTTGAACCTAAAAGGTACAGGGAAGAGTTGTTACTAATTGTTCAAAGGTTTGAAACATTTGGTTGTTGTACTTAGATGAACAGATGAAGCAGTGTTCCTCTCTCTCTGCATATCTATAAAAATGGTGTTGCTGCTCACACACAATAGGAAGGGTAAAAAAGAAAGAGTAAGGCAGCTGAGGGGCTAGACAAGGAATGCATAGTGAAGTTATTCCGATGTTGTAAGGAAAATAAGAAAAAGTTTTTACCAGCACCTGAAGAGACCTGTGATGTTTAGTGTCTACTACTGTCTTCCCTCTGCAGGGGTGCAGGGAAGGAATGCTGTCTGGGTTTTGTGTGGTGAAGGATTCTTTTACTAGATGTGTTTTTTTTGTTTGTTTGTTTTTAAACATTTGTTCTTTGAGCCCTTTATATAACCTGTGAGACATTTTGTATCACATCGTTTATTCAACAGCATTTTCAGCGTTTCTTCTTCTGATGGTGATGGTTTTCCTTATAAGAAAACAACAAAATTTTAGACATTGTGCTGCTTACTTAAGGAGAATATTTATTTATGCTTAGATTAATATCTTTTCAAGTGTGTAACAGTAGCCATGAAAATGGCAATAGTTTTGTCAATTAATCCATACTGCCATTTGAAATACCATAATTAATCCTCTCTGTTTAGACAAAGAAAACCTTAAATATCTGATAATGAACTTTCTAGCAATTATAGGTAAATGATTCATTTTGATGATCAGTCATTCTTTAAAATTTGTTAATAATCTCAACCTGTATTCATGCTTTTTCTAAACGTATTTCTTTTTAATCTGGAGGTAGGTAAGGGCTTTTTCTAATCTCCTTTAAGGTACATACTGCTTTTCTAGCACATATTTAATTTCCAGCTGTCAGTGCTCATATGTGTGGAGTGAGGATAGATTTAAAAAAAAAAAGTACAACACTAATTAGTTTATGATGCTGAATATTCTCATGAAAAGTTACAAATCCTTTTAGCTTGAGGAGATCTACTAGAATAAGCATGTGTTAGTTGAAGTGTGGTACCCAGAAGCCTGTGCTTGTTATATCAACACTTTAGATATAGATTTGTTTGACGGAAACTTTCAATTTATGATCAAGGTTGTTAGTGGTAGAAAACACAATCCTCATCTTAATATGGGAGGAATATATTCCTTCGTGTTTTATGCTTACAGTTAAAGGTTACTTTCAAATAGTTTGGAATGCCCATTTAGAATCAAGCTGAAAACGGAATACTTTATGTTCCTGACATAAACATGTATTTAATATTTTAATAGGAAATAAACAAAATGAATTCCTCAGCAATATAATGGTTCCTTTTCTTCCCTTGTTCCTTCAGATACTTACACTATAAACTGATTAGCTGACAAAAATTATGTAAGAGGCTGAATTGATGCCATCTGGCAAAAATTATATACTCTATCTGTACTTCCAAAGTTATTGCTATAGAAATATCTAGAAAAAGCTCTCACATCAGAAAGCTATCTTCTGCTCTTTACTGCTCTCATCAGTGAAATCAGAATACTCAGCCTTGTGTCACTTTATACTTTAATACTGGTAAAATCTATCAAAGAATCTGGAGAAGGATTAGTGAACAAGAACTGTAATTTCTTTCAAGGATCATGATGAAGATTGTAGAGATGAGATTTAGTAATTTTTTCTTACACATTGGAAGTTTTTCCTTATTTTAATGAAGAGGGCTTTAAACACATTCAGAATGATGTTATTAGGTATTCTTGTTTTTAAGACTCAGTTGAGAAGCTCAGTTAAGCGATGCACCCAGTAACAAACCAATGTTCGGTGTGGTGTTTACAACAGCTTGAGTAGGAGAGCAGGGAAAAGAGATGTAAGTGTAATGGCAGACAATAGAGGGCAAATGGGCAAAAGGAGAACCGTTCTCCTGAATGGTTCTGCCTAGTTTCCATTTCAGACTTACTTGAAGGGGTGGAACAGCCCAATACTTACTACTTTTGTTGCTCACACTCCTTCCTTCACAGTTCTGTGCCTTTACTACCGTGACAACAGTAAGGAAGAGAAATATAACTATTACAGAGGAAGGGTAGAGAATAAAATGCTGGCTGTGTGTGTATATATATATATCTATATATATGTGTGTGTGTGTCTCTCTCTCTATATATAAATGAACAATATTAAAAGGCTAGCTGGTGGGCCAAACTAGTTTCTACAGTGAATATATCACAGTTGAAACATGGGGTTTCATTGAGTAGAAGAGTTCACAATTTAGTAAAATTAGCCCAAGGATTGTAGTGAAGGCTGCCTGTTTTTACTTCACAAGCAAAGAAATAACCTTCATACTTGTTAACTACTGTTCACAATACTCTCACCTTTAATTTCTCATCCCCACTTTTCTTTCTGTGGGAAGCTAGCTGCTATAAGGAAATTCAGAACATCAGGACTGAGTCTTATTATCAAGGAACTCCTGCACAACCGTAACTGGAGAAGTAAAGACAGACAGAAATAGCTTTCAGCTTGCAGCTGTCAATACAAGGACTAAGCTAACTGGTAGGAAAATGTATGGGCTAGTGCTTCAAAAAGGAAGAAAGAAATGTGTTTTGTTTCAGGTACAGCACTGTACCATTGCGCTGCATCTTGTATATGCTGTAATTTTAAGGAAGCAGAATTTACAAAATATTAAGTCTTTCAATGGTTGTGACATCACACAGTTGCTTGTGTTTTACCTTATACAGTCAGTACCTATAAGTAGATGAGCCACACAGAGAGTTGTGTATATTCAACACAGACTCCCAGAAATTATTTATGTTTATACACACATATATACCTGGTATTGCAGTCAGTACTTAGTAGTTTCTGTCAAACTTTACCTCCTTTAGTGTTGTAAAAAAAGTTGAAATATTTTCATTCCTGTCAAACTGGTATTTTCTTACCATTTTCATCTTTTCCCTCCCTGTCTGGAAACTTTTATTACAGTATCTCTAATAATGGCCCAATCTAATAACAGCTCAGGTCAGTGGGGCCTGAGAGGAAGGCTGGATAGGGATTTATATTAAGGTGCTACAATGGGTTGTATTGCAAAAGATGAAATAGTTTTTTATGATTCATTCAGCCAGAGTTTTGCATTGGTGTATCAGTTAAATAGTGTTTAGAAATCATCTTTATCACCTTGTACAGTGTATGCAGGAATTCAGACATCTTTTTTAATTGAATATGCTCTTAGTAATGACTTTGTTGCTTTTAAAATGAGGTTTTAAAGTAAGGTTGCTTTTACAACTGTAACTAGAAGTTCTCATTTTAGACATAAACATCTCCTTTGTCTTCCATTTGTCCTTAATAATGATGGTTGCAGTATTCTATTTACTTCTCTGAGGTTGAGTCTATGTGAAGGCTTATGTGCTTGGATGTTTACGAACATTAATTGGTTTGGTCAGCTGAGATAATTAGTGAGCAACACATACAAGTGAACAAGTCCTGTTCAGATACATGAGTGGCTAGAAACCAAACTTAAGATCCAGGCAAAAATGGGTAACAACAGTAGTTAAAATAATGCATTATAAATTACATTACAGATGTGTGTTAATTTTCCTGAAATGCCTTCTCCAACTTTTTACCAATTTAAAATAAATTCATTAGGTATTTATCAGCCATGAAAATACTGCCTATGGTTCATTCAATGATATTGAGCTTTGAAGGTTCAAATTAAAATCTTACTGCTGGCATCAAACAGAATAACCACAACTATGGAAATAGTTCAAATCATTTTGCAGCCCTAGCCAGTAACAAAACTGAGCATCTGCCTAAGAATTATTTCTATTAGTCACACACAATCTAGCATTTTAGAGGAAGAGGTAAGGACTGGAATACAGTAAAGCATACAGATTTTTCTAGTTCTACTTCTGAAAGAGACAAAGAGAGGGGAAAAAAAGTGCTAAAACAAAGTCAGATTATTGGCAAAAATTTGTATTTAGTGTCATTACCCTTACTATGGCCTTGCACATGTTAAGGTAGAGGCTTCAAACCTAACAGTGTTTCTAATTCATTTTTTAGGGTGAGCTTTAATCTTTGCTGATTAGCTATATATTAAATATCTCTTCACAGCAGTTGATATTATGATAGAAATCACAGAACAGCCTGAGTTGGAAGGGACCCATGAGGATCATCGAGTCCAACTCCTGGCTCGTGACAGAGTTACCTAAGAGTTAAACCCGATGTCTTGAGAACATTGTCCAAACATTCCTTGAACTCTGACAGGCTTATGACCACTTCCACGAGGAACCTGTTCCAGTGCCCAATCACCCTCTCAGTGAAGAACCTTTTCTAGCCTGAACCTCCCCTGACACAGCTTCATGCCATTCCCTCGGGTCCTATTGCGGTCACTAGAGAGAAGAGATCAGCACCTGCCCTTCCGCTCCCCTCATGAGAAACCTGTAGGCCACCATGAGATCTCCCCTCAGTTTCCTCTTCTCTAGGCTGAACAAACCAAGTGACTTCAGCTGCTCCTCAAAAGTCATCTTTGACTTAAACCATCTTTGTTGCCCTCCTTTGGAAACATTATAATATTATTATATCCTTCTTATATCGTGGAGGCCAAAACTGTGCACAACACTTGAGGTAAGGCCACACCAATGCTTGGTGGGACAATCACTTCTTTTGACCGAATAGCTGTACTTAATGCACCACCAGATATGGTTGGCCCTTTTGGCCACTAGGGCACACTGTTAACTCCTGTTGAGCTTACCATCAGGCAAACCCCCCAGCCTATACATACATCCGCAATTACACTGTCCTAGGTGCAGAATCCAACATTGCCTTGTGAATTTCATACTGTTGGTGATTGCCTGGTTCGCTAATCTATCAAGATCTCTCTGTAGGACCTCTCTACCCTCAAGGAAATAGACAGCTTCTCCCAGTTTAGTATCATCTGCAAAGCTACTTAGTGTGCACTCAACTTCTGTGTCCAGGTTATTGATAAAGATTCTGAATAATATTTACACATGGGTGTACGTTTACACACACGTCCACGTCCACACACACACACTGCTGTTCTGCTGCTGAATTGCATAACTTCCCCACCATATAGTTCAAGTAATATATCATTTTTATTTAAGACAGAATAAATACTTTTAGAAGTATTTTAAATAAGAGAACATTAATTTTCTCTATAAAATTTTTTGCTAAAACTGCTTCAAATTGTCTTCGAAAAGCATCACAAGGTAGGAGGAAGTACAATACTTTTTTATTGGGCTATGTCCTTGGTGCATAGGCTTAATTGGAAACCTAAGATTGATGCAAATTTAGGTAAAAATACTTATATCTTCATCATGGCAAAGTTCATTTTAATTTTACATAGCATAAGCTTCTTCTGTGAGTCAGGATGTGTTCCTGTGCTGAGTACATTTAAATACAAAAATATTGTTTTTCTGTAGTTTAGTAAAGTCTCATTGTAAAAGACCATGTCATTTATTGTTTAACCAAAGTAACTGTTTTTTTTATATAAAACTAATTAAAATAATTGCAGTTACATGAATGATGCATTATTATCAGCTCATCATTATTTTATGAAATAAACATGAGATTATAAATATGAAGTTTAAAATAACAACATGTGCAGTTTATTTTTAGAGAAAATTCCCTTTTGTTTGTTTGTTTTTTAAACATACTATACAACCTAACACGCCCCTGCAATAACTTATTGAATTACTGGTGTTCATTCTGATATTATGAAGTCTTGTTCTATTCTTTTTAAGAATAATTAAAAATAAATATCTGTTTCTATATACGTATTATTTTGTTGGTTCCTAAAAGCAATACATTGTATATAGTCATATCATGTATGCACACAATCATTTAATCCATTATCAGAAATTTTGATTGTAAAATATGTAAGACAGTCTTTTCTCTTGTGAAAGAAACGGTGATTAGAATTAGAAACAAAAAAGAGAAAATATATGAAACTAAGCCTTACAACAATTCATTTTACAAGTTTAAAAATATGATATTCCCTAGAACAACTATTCTGCATGGGATCCCTGGTTACATTAATTGTGTCAGGAACAAAGAAATCTGACAACGGATGAGAGAAATAAGCTTTCTTCAATGAAGACAAAATGAGATAGCAATACTCTCAAAAGAGCTTGCTATTCTATTATTCCTTTAAGTAAGTATTATCACAATGGTAAAGTAATTAACAGAAAAAGAACACTGGAAACAGATTAAAAATTACTCCAAAGTTCTTTGGAATGCAGATTTGCATGTTTTCATGGTTTAAGTTTATTGTGGTGCTTTTCAGTGAAGTCCAGAGGTGCCAATTTAAATCATCAATACACACACACATTAAAAAAAAAAAAAAAAAAAGTTTTGTAAGCTTTTAACAAATAGGCATTCATAGCAATATGGCAGGAAGCCTGAAAGAATGGAAAAGGAGAAAAAGAAAAAAAAAAAAAAAAANAAAAAAAAAAAAAATAGGAATTGAGATGTCTGCACTGTTTGTTATTTAAATGTTTGAACCACCATTACACATCTTCGTACAGAAGTCAACAAGTCTAACAGCCTCTTGAAGTGGTGTGCAAGTTCAGAACATTTATTGCTCATAGGAGATGCACTTTCCTAGGTCCCCTCCCTTGCTTTTACTGGGTTTGTGGAGAGCAGGGAAGTCAACTGACTCTGCCTTCATTATTCTTACACTCCATTTGTAAGCTTGTCTGAGCTTTTTACAAGGTCCTTTTCTTCCATGAAAGTGTTTGGTAACCATGACAAGGAATCTGTAACTTATGGTGGTCAAGGTCTGATACATCTCCTTTTCCAGTGTAGATTAGCCAGACATCCATGAAGTTTTTATTGCAACTATAGAAATGCCTTGGTGAGCAGAAACAGCTTTCAGTCTGCCTTTAGGAATTTATAGAGGTTGGATTGTTGGAGCTTACATTAAGTGTCCTGTAATGATGGAAAAAGCAGTTGCTAGTTCCTAGAAATGAAAGAGATCTAGTTTTTTCTTGAAGTTGATGCTTGTAACAAATAAAGTGATTGAAATCTGTTCATTCTTCATTCTTCTCTGTCCTTCCGACGCTGCAGGAGGTCAGTGGTCTAATATAGCATCTTCCTTGTACACAATAAATGCCTTTCACCTGCAAAATGACAAAGCAAATGCCTATACAGAAGAGATAGACAGGTGAACACAGTGTACCTCTTCTCATTGTTAAATTGATAGAAGTTATGCACACTGCTTAAACTGCAGTATGTGTCAGCTATTTGCTTGTCTCAGTGAGAACTTGACACTGGGGAAAGAAAAAAACTAAGCAAGCAAGCATGGCAATGATTAGGGAAAGGAGCAATACAATCTCTGCAGTGGGTAAAGTTATGATTTTAAGTGAAGAGTCTTGATGGACTAGATATAGACAAGGCTGAAACCTAAAAGAGTTAATCAAGAGAGTTGGTTTAAGTATCACTTCATTAAAGGGTATATCAATTTATAGTGAGAGAAAAATAAGTAATAACTGTACTTAGAATAAGGGAATGATGTTGATATTGGGAAAGAAAAAGAAAATGGTGTATTTGGGCAGAAGACATTGTTAATACTCTCTTTTAATGACTCTAAATTTACAGGAATGTCATAAACAATGCTGGAGGAAATAATTATTTGAAGAAAAGCCTTCCATGTGATACAAGTTTCTTTTACCACTAATTCTTTCATTGCTATTTGCTGAAACATAGTGAAGTAACAAATAACTGAATATTGCTTACACTATTTTACTAGTTGTTTTCTGTTTGTTTGTTTGTTTCCCATCCCTGGGCATACTTTTAGCAAACCAGTTTCACTTGCCCTTTGATTGTGATGGGTCTTCTTGTCACAGCTAAGTTAATATTTCTGACCAAAAAAATAAAACTTCAGATCTCATCTCAGTATAATAATAAAATTTGTGATGTCTGTTTCTGCAGACAAAATCCTAATGTGTAATGAGGATGTATTAATATGCGTTTTTTGTAGTAAGAAACAGTTTCTTTGTCAGATTGTAGGCAGCATCTTGTCCATTTTACACTTTCCTGGTAACAAATTTCATCCATCTTGGAAAAGGACTGAAAGCCATGTGGTGGAACTGGTGTATCAGATGCCCTTTTAAAAAAGTGGAGGAAGGAGAAAATGCAGATACAGTTAATTCCATATACTAGATACTTAAGTCAGTATTAAATCATGTTCCTCTGGGCACTAGAGAAAATGGAAGACAAAGAACTAAAATGACTTGTAGATATTTGAAAAGTCTTTTGTCTCCAAAGCTTTTATAGATTTTTTTTCTTCCTTTCTATAACAGAATTCAGAACAACCAAATTGTATAGCTAGTAATATTATGGGCCTTTATATGATCATTGAAGTTTACTCTTAACATCTGATTTCAAACTGTATTTTGATCCTCTGTCATGCAAATGTTTACCTCTGTGTATATAAACAGCCTGTAGGTATCAAATTCATTTTAAGCATCTGTACGCTAAATAGCTACATACTTTCTTCTTTCATTCCGATTCTGCTCAGGCCAGAGAGTAGTTTAGCTCACCTTATAATAGATAGCTAAGACTTGATTTAGTTACACAGGAATAGGCATCTAATACTGTTTTAGAGGTAGTAGGAGCATCTCCAAGACATTTGCAAGAATATGATAGATATGGCCTTGGATCTTGAGGAGGCTAGATGGGATATGTTTGGGCATCTGAAATGCCACTACACACCCACTCTTAAATAATTGAATGGAGTTTTTTGTGGCTTTTTGGCTAAATCATTTGCTAGGCTCCATCAGCTAGACTAACAGTTACAGTCAAAGTTTAAACATAGTATGCAGGTGTATGAATCTAAGTGAATCACAGAAGTGAAATGTCTTAAACTGAATTCATAACTAAATTAACTTTGTGTATTCATACCACATACATTGAAATGCACTGGCTGATGTGAAATTTAAGGGATATATCTGTGTTTAGTGCTATGTCATCAGGATGAAGTTTTAAAATATTAAATTTATATAGAGAGTATATAATGTAAAAATACAACGTGATTGAATTAATTTATAAAGTAAATTCTTCTGAAAAGTAAATATTAAATAGTGGTCGATGCTCCCAAAATTCATCAAACTGACTTAAAAGCCATGAGTTCAACAAACAAGACTTTTCTTTGGTAAATATATTAACATTTCCAAGGTTTCTGCACAAATAATTATTACAAATGCTCCTCTAGAAATGCAACAGTTTAGATTCTTCAGTCAGGCTCTAGGGAACATTAAATGTTAGACGATTTATGGTGAAGTCACGCAAGACATTTTCAGAAAGGGTGAATCTGAAAATAGTGTGTATGCCATAACCCAGAAAGGGACAAAAATAGGGTGGAGGGAATGAGGAACCTGCCTACTGACTACTTTCTGGTGTCACTATGGTAGAGATGAGTAGAGATGGGAAGAAGGTGGTATGTTTTCAGGATGTCTCGAGCAATTCAATTGACCCCTTGCTTTCCACAGCAGTGAGACTATTCCACCAAAATGAAAACTAGTCCTAGAAGTATTCAGAAGTTCTTTTGTGGTCCTTGTTCTAATCCTTACTTCTGTCTCCATTTCCTCCAATAAATCAGAGAAGGGTACCCAGCAATACTAGAAATGAAGAAGGGATGGTGTGGACCCCAGCATACAAAAGGTCAGAAAGGTGGAGATCTCTAACCCTCTTTCTCTTACTCTTCTCTTCAAGCTTCTCTACCTTGATCAAATCACAATAAATGCTGTGTTTCCTCTTTATCTGATATAGAAAGTAAGGGCAAGCACTTCTTTGTTGCAAGTCTTCACACTGGGGCTTTATTTTTAATCAGGGAGATGTTGAGGTGTTTTATGGAAAATTGATTAAATGTAAGTAGACAGCACAGTGATAAAAATTCAAAAAGATTTTTTTTTCGTCATTTCTTACCTGAGGAGAAATGTTCAAGTAAATTGAGATGCAAGTCAGGTGGACATTTGGAAATTTGTTATAGTCAAATTGAAATCATGGAGTTGGAAAAGAGTGGTCAAAATAGGAATGAAAAATAAGTAGACAGTAGTGAAATAAAAATTAGCTTTTCATTTAAGTTTTCCAGTATGCCTAACAGATTCTTTTTCTGGCAGTCCAGTAAATAATGTTACTGAAGGTCTAGCTCTTAGACAAAAGTACTTGCAAGAGAATTTCAGCTTTTTTTTTTTTCTTTTTTTTCTTTTTTCTTTTTTCTTTTTTCTTTTTTCTTTTTTTTTCTTTTTTCTTTTTTTTTTTTTAACTTTTAATGGTAATATTATTGTTCCAGAGAAAACTTTACAAGTAGTAAATAATGAAAAAGTAGAAGTGAAGAAAGCTTATTAGATATCACTCAGCTTATACATGTGACTCCAGATTTCTCTGTGCTTTTTTTTTTTGTTGTTTTGTTTATTTTTAGGGAAAAGTACCTGGTTCTCATTAGCAATATATTTGAATGAAAATGAAACAGTTATGCTCCTGTATTAGGTTTACATGGTAAAGATTTGGTAGCAGGGGGGCCACAGGGGTGGCCTCTGTGAGCAGAGACCAGGAGCTGCCCCGTGTCAGACCAGAGCCAACTCCAGCTGGCTCCAAAAAGGGACCCTCCACTGGCCGGAGCTGAGCCAGTGAGCAAAGCTGGTTGTGCCTTTGGGATAGCACATTGAAGAAAGGGAAAAAACTGCTGCTCAACAGCAGCTGGGAGAGAGAGGAGTGAGGAACAGCCCTGCAGACACCAAGGTCAGGGAAGAAGGAGGGCAGGAGGTGCTCCAGGTGCCATAGTAGAAGTTCCCCTGCAACCAGTGGTAAGGATCGTGGTAGGGCAGGCTGTCCCCCTGCAGCATATGGTGTTCCACGATAGAGCAGGTGGATGTGGCCTGA